>CM060832.1:129040000-129355000 GCA_030762175.1 Metallyticus violacea | reverse complement strand
AATAAAACATGTCAATACATTCGTCAGTACATGTAGAATATTTTCCGGCTTCCGTGTAACTTTCTTTACTTTGACGTTCCCCGCAATCTGCTCCGTCCCACAACCGCCACGCCCAATGTGTTTCTGCTTCTCTTTGCCATTGACTATTATTTTAATGTAATTTGGTTACCCTCCGATATCCTGATATGTTTGCTGTGAGATTCTTTGACGTGAAGGGCTTCATATTTTGGTTTAATATTCAAAGGCGAGATATATTGTTTATCGTACCTTCTAATTTCGCTACTGTATGAAAAGAGTAGATTCCCATAAAGTCACACATGGCCTATAGCTCGATATATAGCAAGGTGTAAATCAAATTATATGTATTAAATAGTAACTTCAAGAATATGCATATTGAGGCCCTGAAACTAAACAAAACGAAACAAACAATCTTGTGATCCTGTAAGAGGTGCAGTTATTAAGGCCGAATTTTTCAGAATTGTCGCGGAATGCATTAAAATGGTTCCAGTATAAAAATATTATAGAATATGTCCGTATGGTTGCTAAACTATTTGAATGGAAATGTTATCTCTAATAAATGACTTTATACTTAAATTGTCCTTGTTACAGAGTTTGTTAATGTATCAAAAATATTAAAAATGCTCATTTGCTCTATTAGAAAAGTGTTATTATTTTATCATCGTGCATAATTCCCAAGTTGCGATATATTTCTTTATATCCTTCTATTAATTTTGGCGATTTCTCCGAGTTTTTCTTCCTATCAAAATTCACTTGTTCAAAAAGAGCTGTAACCACTTGTAAATTATGAATAATAGCAATAAAAGACACAGTTTAATCTTGTTGAACGCCAACAAGCTATATTTTTTTTGTCTTGGTTTCCGCTGGTCTCTTAAGCGAATGCTGGGGTGGATATTTACTTTCCACGAATTTTCGATTTCCCATTTCATTTCATCTCATTATAGAGTTGCAAGCGTCAGGCGATGGGTAGACATGCGTGGCGTGCGGCGGTGGCATTTGCAACAAAATTTATTTAGATAAATAGAATGCAATAGTATTAATTTTTCATTGAATGTCTTAACTTTATATATTACTACGATAATAAAAACTTTAATTAAATAATATACCTAAACAAATCTGTTTATGGTAGTTTTTGAAATGTTGTGCTTCACTTTTGGATTTCTTATAAGTTAAAGTTTGCTATAATATTTTTAAGATTGTATTAAAATGTTATCAGCACCTTTTAAACACTATGGTATGTGAGTACAAGCTAATTGTATTTAAACATTTGGAGGTTTTGCGGGTAGCTTTTCCGCTCAAAGAACGTAGAAGAAACACTTATCCACTTGAGCCCCATGATAAACGGGTTGGAAGTTTGTTTCCTTAGCTAGCAGACAATTCACAGCAAGTTTGCAAGAGATGCACAACAATGACGCTGATGGAGAAACAGGCTCAGAAAACTTTGTCATCTGAGAAAACACGTTTTCCTGTAACGCGTTACTTTGGGATTCCAGAGTGGGCCGCAAGAGAAAGTTAAAATCCCGGGATCGGGTCAGATCCCCTACTGATTTATGAAGTTCAACGTTTTCATGAGGAGATCATCGAGAGAGCGCAAACCTTATCGATTGTCCTTTTCGACATGACAAGGACTGAAGGGAAGTTTAGAAAGGGCGGCAAAAGGGAGCAGGAGCAGCCCCTAAAGTTAGTCGGAAAAGTTTGGGAATGAAGCTAACATTTCCCTCACTCACACTTCCTCCTCGCCTCTTCCTGAAGGGCAAATATTGACTTTTGAAGGCAAACGACGTCGTCGCTGCCAGCAGTTCAATGCCTTTGGTAATGCCAACTGATGGATTTCCAATTGCCTTTTGCCCCATCTTCTTTCCACCTTCCGGAAATAGTTAGCATCCTATATCTGCTTTATGGAAACTTTCTTTTCAAAGTCATTTACACCAGTACCTGCGCAGTAGGAGAGAAACACCACTCTGTAGAACAGAAGAAATCAGCAACTCTGTAAAATATTTGCACTCTTCACCGGAAAGCTACTGCGCTCTTAATGTGTTTATACAAGAGAGAGTGACTTGGTATTTGCACTCCTGATATCAACTTTTGAGATGGATCCATAGCATTTATTTACTCTTGAATGCCGCATTTCACTTAAGTATACAAGTCTTTCATTTACAGGAAGGTCTCCTATATTTCAGAAATTTGAGCATATATGAGCAGTTGGTAATTTGAATAATTGGAAGATTTACAGGTTGTGTCATTGTTAGGGACATTCTTTTTGTGATGTAAATGCTGGTAGCTGTAGTACAGTTACGGGCCCTTGATATAGAAATGGGAACGCGAATCAAAAGTTGTGTATTGTGTTGTAAAGTTAAGTGTGCGGTTAGCAAAAATTTAATAGTTCATTATGTCGTTATTTTAAGGTAAAAACAACACATTTTGCCAAAGTTGAGCAGGGATTAATTATGTTTATGTAGAAGCATAGGATTTATCGAGTGATAAAGCATGACTTGTTATATAGGTAAGCTGAGAGATAGGATATTGAAATTAAGGAAAATCTAATTTATTCAACAGATTTAGCGAAAAGAGCTCTGATGTTTGCATACATGTTGTTCACATTCAAAATCATGACATTCTGATTGCAAATAATGAATGTGATTATTAAATTATATTATATGCAATATTAACGATGTTGACGTTCCATTTGTCGGTCCTGGTGGTGTAACGGTAACCATATTTGCCTCCTAAAACCAAGATCGCGAGTTCAATCGCTGCCAGGATCGATGGATTTTTCGGGCGTAAACCTATGAACGAAAAATAATCTCAAGCTTGAAAGAAGAGGCCTCTGAGAAAAATTTATCCCCCGTTTCAGGCACTGAATTGAATGGGACGCTGATGACCTGAGATGTTAAAGATTATCCATAAATAAAACAAATCGACAACAACGTTCCATAATCGTCCTTAAATCGGCTTGTATGTAAATGTAAATACATAAATTATTTTTTAAATAAATTCTGCACATTTCACTGAGCTTTTTAATGACCCTTTCTCTATAACACTAGTATGTTACTGCTGCATCACAATTTCCTAGTCAGGAAAAACAACTATAAATGACGAGTTGCAAAGCTATGGATCCGCGATTGGGTATAACTAAAATAAGATTAACTAAGTATAAAAATAAGTTTTAAAATGATAAACATAGTAGATGAGATTGAAATAAAAATTAAACAATTCTATATTACCATAATAGTTGTTTTAAATTGATATCGTCTGCATTCCGCTTCTTTTGTTGGCTTCAGTTTCTACAAAATACCATAAGAGAGCAGACATAATTCAATGGACTGAGACCAAGGCTAACCTACACAGTAACAAAAACTTCTTGAAAGTTTCCCTCTCATCTCTCCCTGACAGCGATTTGGAAAGTCACTATTACGCTAGCACAAGGCAGACTCAGCCTTCGGTCGTATCATTGGTAATTGGTTTTCCACGCCACAGACAGCGCACTCATTTAAACGAGACAAAATTTCAATTTATCATTAAAAATTGACATTTCCGAGCTCACACACTAAATGTAGGCAGACTAAGCATTACACCCTTAATGGACGCTTCGCCACTAATGTTACTCTTATTTTATGTATACGGCTCAAAGTTTGCTTAGCTTGTAATATGCTGCATTGTATGTAAGAAATACACGTTGAGCGGGTTATATGAGCATGTTCATTAAGAAAAATATGACTGTTTTGACTCATTGATGGTATGAGCAAGTTATTCTGATAATTTCCGAATACAAACTTTCCCCATTCTATGCGTTGTAATATAAGAAATATCTTTGTAACATATTTAAAGTAATATTTAATGTTATGATAAATTCAAGGGTTAAAGAAAGTGAATGTTTTCCAATTGTTTAATCTATCGATAAAAGCAGGTAAATATTACACAGAAACAGCCTAATTTACAGAGGTTCGTGGCACTGCTGCTACCCACGCAAGGAACCCTCGATGGTGTAAGGACAGAGCTTTTTGTGAGAATCCAAGCATCTGTTGTTCTGTAACTTGAAATGTGTTCCATTGAAGAGTCTATTTCAAGTTAGACTTCCAAGCCAAATGAGATACTAAAACAAAGTTCTAGAACAATCAAACTTTGGAGGTCGCCAATGTCAAAACAGGCGAAAACAACTAAACCTTTTTCTGAAGTAGTAGCTCTAGAAGTCTCTCTCAAAGGTCAAAGATACTTTTCATTCTTAAAGTTCAACAGTCAACTTTTATAACAGATAGGAAAACATGGATGTACAGGAGATTCTGTTTCAAATAATCGTTGTATAAAATCAAAAGACAAGAAAAACCTAAACGCGTTATGCTCGGGAATCAAATAAATAAATAAAAATAAATAAATAAATAAAATTTATTAAAACAACACAAAACCAGTGAATGATGCTGACAGCACGTGCCCCATTTGTGGTGGAATGTTTTCATGAACTTTACGTTGATCTTTCTGTGTCAGAATTTTTTTATGGAAACTATAAGTAAAATAAAAGTTTTGTTCATTTCTAACCTGTCACCTGTAGCTTTTCTATGAATGTAAACCTCAAATACAAATATATACTTCAATGGTATATCCTGAACTATTATATTCCTTCTTTATAATAATATACTGAGTCTTTCGTGGTTTTGTCGCCTATTTCATGATAGCTGGTGAACGGCAACTCTGTAAATCTGCACCAAATTTGGCAAATGTTAAGACATTTCATATTAGTAAATTAAAATTAAGAACTCTAAATCAAACGAGATACAGATAAATATCATAGATAAGTATAAAATATTAAATGTATCTAAAATTTATTTCTGCAGATCGTCAGATATAGACACTTTTTCTTCGCTTCACCGTAATATATTTTTCCTTGTATAAGTTATTTCATATATAAATTCCATATTCTTTAACATTAGCACGATAGAAGGCGTGGAACCTTTATAATATTTTTTCTAGCCTCAAAAGAGCAAGTTTTTGAATATTAGGATACCTCCCATATATATACATATATATGAAAAATTGTGAGACGAAGTACGTGTTTTTAAAAGTCGCCCAGATTAAAAATAACTTCTACTGGCTTGCCATTTTTTTTCCCGGGGTTGCCCGAACTCAGAAGTGACTGTTTTATCGTTACCGTATTAGGATATACTGAATGTTCATGTATGTTACATACTTTAGCGGTCAACTCTTTTTCATTTCTTAAAAATGCCCATCAAAATTGAAAACGTATCCCGCATATTGGCACTTTTACCTTCGGTCTACTTGTCTGTGATGTGTTTTTGACCCTGTAATTATGAGCCAAATAATTCTGTACACATACGAGACTTGGAAACCTTATAAGGTCAAACTAAACTGGATTTCTGAAGACATTTGAACCCTGCAGAAAAATGTAATACTATTTTATGATAGAACAAAGAACTCTAATGCATTTGCTATAGTCTGAGAACGTTGACACAAAATTTTACTCAGTGACTCATAGTTCGGGCTACAGATCACGTGTTTCTTGGACAGTCGGGTTCAAATGCTCCAGTTTTTTTCAGTGGTATATTTTAAAACAATGAGCAGTTGTTGGATTTGATCAGGTTACTAGCGCTATTCTCGCACCAGCCTTTCTGGAGCCTCCCCATATGTCATCTTGTTTTGTATTCATCCTTATATAGGTTCTTCCATAGTATTCTTTAATATCCGATAAGGACTTTTCTTCCCGAGAATCTTCAAAGAATTCTCGCTGTTTAAAAGCAATAGAATAAAAGAAAATGTACAGGAAGAAAGCGAAGCAAGTAAAACCAGTAGTTCGTCAGAAAAACACTGTACAGTATCTTAGATTTCACATGGTTAGCAACCAACAAATGCAGAAGGCCAGTCGAAAAGCAAATATATTTTTTAAATTTTAAAACTTTTTCTTGTTGTTCATTCATCTTTCCTCTGTCCTGTTTTCACCCATTTCTCCTCTCTGCCTGTTTCAGGTAACTAAGAATGATGCATATTCCCGAAATCAGCATGCTGGCTGTAGAAAAGAACAATTCTTAGTATTATTATACGAACAATAATCAATTATCAAATGTATATTTACTATACAATAGTTAGCGGTCTATGTTATGATTTTAAGTGCACATTTCAATCAAACTGTGCAAAAGAAAAATAAATCGTTATTAAAAAGATATTCAGTAATGAAATGCTTTCCTTTTATGAAATAAAACAGTATTAGCATTATCAAACTGAATATAACTATAGCGAGCTACAACAGACTAGCATAGAATTATCTTTTAATTAATAATCATTCATTTCCTTCAGTGTATTGAGTAATTTATTTTTTCTTATCTGTAGCAAATGTCTTTCCAAAGGATGCTTTAGCTGTAAAGCATTTTTTATTTATTTTTCTGTAGATTGCGATATTATTACATTATACTTTTTTAAGTTAATAATTATGGTCGCCTTTTGGGCTAGGAGGTTTCTGCAGTTCTTGGCGAATTGCTTATGTCTCAGCTTCCTTTTATTCAAACTAAAAGTTTTTATAATGGTATTTTTTCTTAGCAGTTATAAGGAATATTGTTTTATATGTAATGTTTAAATAAATTAATTATTACTGTAAATTATTCAATTAAATACTTTATTTTATTGAATTATTAGCTAAAATAACTATAGTTTCATATGCATACATTTTAGGGCATATTAGATTTTTATATTTAATGTTACTTTCAAAGTTTTCGCAATTCATAACAGCATTGTGGGCAATTATTTGCCAAAGTAAACGATGCCTTTAGTTCTAAAACTCCCGAGTTGGTTATATCTTATAAAATTTGAGATACTGGTATTTTAATTTAAAGTTGTACAGTTCAGAGATACTAGTTACCAAGCATGGAAAACTCTGACTCTTGAGTTCATCTTGTGGTAGAAACTTCAAAACAGTTTCTCCTTTTCCGAGATTCACAGATTAAATCTGATCTACACCAAGAGTTTTAGAAAGAAAGGAGGGAAACCGCGGAATGTCAGTTTGAGCATCACTTGCTCTGTTGCTATGTCTGAAGTCTGGTTTGGGAAACTTTACAAAGTTCGCTAATTTGTGAATCACTGAATGCCGAGTAAAAATTTCACGAAACACATTCTGTGGCCTATCACGTAAGTTTAAATTGGAACATGAAAGCTAAAATAAATTTTATTCGAGCTGTTTTATTAAAATACTTAAATTTATGTAAAAACCACGAATTTTTTTCACTTTACCTTTTTGAACTACAAACATAAACAATTTTATTATTAAAGTACAGTTTTTAACTTGTTCAACTTCAACAGATGACAACATTTGATTAGCAAAAGTAATTTAATGAAATTACTTCAAACACGTTTGAACTGTGAGAACTTTGATATACAAGCCCAGTTTTCAAAATGGAAGTTTCTACTTCTCAAGAAGATGTAGCCAATTGAAGAGATTTCTTCTTTTGCACCGTAAAGATCAGGTCGCACAATAAATGTGAAATATGTTCTTCCCTCGCAGTGGGACACAAAAGAAGAAAACAGCCGCAGTTACGAACAAATGTTGACTGGCGGCTTCGTCATGATAATGCACCTACTTGTTGTTTACGTTCCGCACTTTTTTTTTTTTTAGGGGAAAGGGGTGGAACATAAAACCATTTCCGTTTGTAACTGCAGCTTTTGGCTTTTCCGATAATCCAAATCGCCGTTGAAAGGCACGAGATGAGATTAGAGTCAAATTTTAAGATAATGTGAAGAGGCAGATTTGAAAAATCGTTTCTAAGCTGTTTTAAAAAGTAGGAAGGGTACTGAGTAATTGTTTTAGATCTAAAACTAAGTACTTTTGAGACGCTTAGACGCTCTTGTACTCCGTAAGCTGGAATTTTAATTAGCCGGACAGTTTGCAGACAATCCTTTAAAACGAACATTAACTGTATGAAGGGAGTACGGATGTTATTCTTTGAAGCAGAAAGAAATTGTGAAAAGGATAATACAAAAGTTATAAACGCTTTCCTTTGATCTTTATTAGATACGTAGAAAATATTTTGGAAATCAGAAACGTTTGGCAATGCTGCCTGTGCAGGTGAGCTTAAGGGTCGGAGGTTCGCGGTGGAAGCGATATATGACCGGTGATTTTGTTACGCAGTGAATGTTGGAATGCAATGTTTCATTATAGAAAGGATATTAATATTTGATATTGGTATTTACTTCGTAAGACACTTTATTCGTGAATTTTAGGAAAATATTCAACATTTAGTGAAAATACCTAAATATGAAATATATTTCTTTGAATTCAAGACTGAAAGAAAAAATGTTTTACTCTTAAACATTTACTTATACGTATTTAAAGCAAAATAGAAGCAATTCTTTTTAATGCAACTATCAGCAGAACAAAATAAAACATATTTTACGTAACCATGGAATGAAAGAAAACAAATAGCATATATTATTTAACAATTTATAAGAATATAATAACAATAAGCATTGAATTTATTGAAATATTCCGTGAATGTGCAATATGCAAGTTGTAACTAAAATGATCACACCACTGTGTGCCGAGCTCCAGTTTAAAACGTGCAAGTGCTCGGTCCCCATAGCGCGCACATTTTCATACCAAACCAGTTTGCAGTGTATACAACGTCAGAAGCACATGTTTTCGTACTGCGCCTACACTGCGGTTGAAAATTACGAATTATAAAACGATGCCTAATTGTGCCTAAACGAAGCGCTTATGGACGAAAATGAAGAGATCAAAAATAGTGTCCTGCTGGTTTCTTTTATGTCTTTCAATATGCAACGTGCATTTTTGTGTGGTATTCTAGAAGTGATCTATACACTTTGAAAAAGGATACTTAACTATCCGAAATGTTGCGTGAATTGTTTGCCTGTTTTCGTTGATACTTTTCATGCATGTATTTTAAAACGTGTGTGTGTAAAAAGACTTGTTGTGGTAAAATATAACGTCAAACATTTTGCATACAAAATACCGAGGGTGCACTTTCACAGTAGATATCTATTTAATATATTTCAAAGTTGAACCGGAAAACAACAGTAATGTGTAGTGTGATGTTCTGTAAACAGATGTGACTCACATACATTATGGTAGCGTTGTTACGTAACAGGTAAATCAACATGAACAAATGAAGCCAAGATTATCGCATGATGTTCTGTAAACAGATGTGACTCACATTACGTTATGCTAGCGTTGCTACAACAAAATGGAGTCAAGATTATCGTTTGAACGGCGGAAAGCAATTTTGAAGTGATATTCGAAAACCGAGAATGTTGTTGAAGTTCAAAGGCAATGGAGACGTGCGTATAGAACAGAACCGCCAACGCGAGCAACAATTGAACGTATTCGAGATCAATTTGAGACTCATGGTACCGTATGCGATGTTCACACTGGCAGCACTTCGGGAAGAAATTGAAATGGCATGTGCTGCAATCGCTAAGAGCACTTTCGCAAACATTGCTCAATCAGTAATTCAACATACTCAGAAGTGTATCGACGCAGATGGTGGGTATTTTGAGCAACTGTTGTAACTGTAAAAGTTTAAGATGATTAGTGCTCATCATTTTATATTTGTGTGAATTCAGTTTTGTTATGCTAACACAGTTTTTTCTTTGCTTGAAGTGTGTATACATTTTTGGCACCCTGCGTATTTTGCCATATACAATGGGCCACCCTAACGATAGCCAGAATGGTAATGTACAGTTCAACGAAATGTATTATGCAATAAATTGGATGTTCTGATCTGATGTCATTAAGATATACCCTGGTAATTATTTTCTCTGTATTTTCTAGTTTTAATAAATGATGACTAAGATACATCTGATAAAAGATTTTAGCTCGCCCTCATGTCCAGTCAGATGTAACAGTAATTGCTCTAATGCAGTAAAACGAGCACTGTAGAAACTTGGTCTGTGACAATTTCTTTGTATATTGTCACAGCCCAAATTTACAAGATATTTTTAAAAATAATATCTATAAGATTGTTTGTAACAATCTTTGGGAATAATGACAAAGATTTCCAAATCATTCAGTATGAGCAATACCATGGCCCTAAACACATAGCAGTAGTTTAACGGAGAGGGACCAACTTAGAAAGAAATTTCAATTAATGATGAACTGAAACAAACATATTCCTTTTCAGTTCTTTTTACCATACATACGCTTACTCTTAATGACGCCTTATAACAGCCGAGTATCAAAACAAACAAATAAACAGCGCAGAATTGAGTACAGTGTTCGATCGAGTAGTCATTACAGTAAACGATAATACTTACAGAAGGCTTGACACATTGGACAATAAAATATGATGCAGGTGTCATGTGTTAACAGAGGATGGATAAACTGAATTATATCACTGTTCGATTAGAACAATCACAGCAGAAATTTCTTGCTGAGCTAGCAAAACGAGTGAGGTCAGTCGTATATCAAAACGTTCTGCTACAAAATTGCTAAAATTTCATCCCTACAGCATTGCATGCCTTACATCCTACCAACTGAAGAAGGAAAATTTTCATCTTCTGTGAAAAATGTAAACACATTTTCAGTACATTGCCGGTCGCACGCACGGCGGACTGGATGTGTACAACTGCGCTGCGTGTTCCCAGCTGCTAACCTGGTCCGGAGAAAAACAAAACGAAGACTTGATAACACAGAATGCTGTGCTTTTCATTAAAAAGATAAAGAGAATCTAATTGCAGGGTGAAATTCTTGAGATTTTTGTAGACTAACAAAAGAATTGAAAAGTAAGACTCCCAGCACTTTTTATAATTAGACTGTGGAACAGATTGTTTTTTCTTTATATTAATGATCAAGTATTTATTTATTCTTTTGAATCATATCGAGTAAGTTTTGGCTGGTATTTTTTTATCTATCTCGGGATCATAAACTTGAGCGTTGTTTTAACTAAAACTTGGCAGCCAGCATTTTTTGACTTTAGATGTTGGTCCGATAGTGAAGGGCAATTCAGAGCCTTAACCTTCTAAAATCTTTTATTAAATCCTGACATAGAACTATTGCTTTCTCTTTCCACGTTCTTCAAAACCAATGACTTTCTGAAAAAAGCTGCTGGTGCAAGTTTATTTATAATATTTGCCAATATTGTCAACTTACTTTAACTCTTAAGTTATTTTTCTTCCTGAGACTTTTAACTTTACTCTTCACTTTCGTTATTAAATTACAGAATTTAATTTTTAATGTACGCTTTTAAAAGTCCTGTAATATCTTGCTCACCAGCGTAAAACCTTCCCTCAATTCTTAATTTTATTTATGTAGCTTACTTTATGTCTTTCCCTAATGCATGTGGACTACCAGAATGCGAAACAGATGTAACAGAAATAGATTAACTTGAATTCTCTAAAACTTTTTTAACATTTTATCATAAATCAATTATAATATTTGAAATAAAAGCATTTATGCATTTGCGATTCAGATCAATGACTTAGCTTCCTAAATTACGTGTCAAAGAAATAATGTTCCAATATGCTTATATCTTTTCCTTCAATTTGAAAAAACTATTTCATTTTACTTTGTCATGCTACAAACGTATATGCATTGCTTCTGTAAGTTAGTGATAGTTTCCTGTCATATCATAATTTATTTTCTTCTTACTTTTGCGCACTTTTCCGAACTGCCAATATCTTTCTTCGGTCACTTTCAACTATTTCAGATAATTTAAATATAAATTTTAAAATGTATTACTAAAGAAATAATTGAAATAATCAAATCAAACGAAATTTCCTTAATTTTTAAGCTGTTATTTTACAAAAAAAAAATTATGTAATGTATTTAATTGCCTCTAATCTGTGCAGAATAAATAACAAAGAATATTTTTCTAAAACTTCAGAAGATTTTTTTTATTGTCTCGCCGTTTCTTCTTAATATCACTAAATTAAGTTCACGTGTCTTTCTGGCCGGAAAAGCGATAGTCTGAAAATTGAGGAGCATTGTAGAAAATCTGAATGAAATCTATTCAATCTTTAAATGTTTACCGAAGTATAGAGGACTACAGAGAATTACACTAACAGATGAAACAATTGTCAATTTTTTTCTCTGTTTCAGAATGTATACATTTGAGCTTAATTATAATGGTCTAGTTATTTTTTCATCGCCTCTAAAGGCTGAAATATAAGCAAGTGAACATCGAACAAATATAATGTAAGCTGTAAAACCTTTAACCATTATAAATTATGTTTAGAATATAAGGATTATATTTGAAATATGTGCAAATGCAACTTGCCTTACAGGTTGTAACGAGGGACCGGAGTGAAGCAAACTTGTATAATAAAGTTCTTAAGCTTACCTTGTTGAAACTATTTCTTTGAGCTAAATGTAGGTACAGAATTCTCCCATCTGCCTTCATATTCTTGAAATCTCAAAAATTATTTCAATAAAAAAATCTATCATAGGAGATGGATCAATTAGTCGAGTACTTTCAGCCTAGGATTTTGTTACTTCGTAAGCTTAATTTTCATCTCTTAGTCTTTGTCACAGATTCGCTCATAGAGGTTGTTTTCAGCATTGCTTGCGCCCGTGACGTCATGACCACCGATGTCGGCGCCGAGGCTTGCACTCCGGATTAACTAAAAGAGAGAGAGAAAGAAAAAGAAAGAGCGAAACTTGCTTGGGAACACGTCGTGTTTTCCTCGTGCTTGCTGCAAAACTGTTTTATGGTTCCTGTATGAATGTGAGTAAAACTTTCGGCTTCTAAATTTTTTCTCTTCTTTTGAACCGAAAGTCTTTTCAATTCCGGTTAATCATGTCAAGTATTAAATCCAGAGGAGTCTTGCTATTTTCCCTTATAATTTTGTATTGTGATTTAATGTTTTTACTAAGCGATATATTACTACGCAATTCGCATTACTTTGTATATTGTAGGTCGTGAGGTCGTGGATTAAGCCTTTACTCTTTTCTATTCATATTACGAGGGTAGGCCCATAAGTTTCCGAATTAACCATTTTCTAGGTATGATAAATACAAAAACTATATTTCACTTTTCAATATAACTACTCTTTATTGCAATACATTTCTCACATCTTTGAATTAACATTTCAATCCCCTCCCTCCAAAATAGTCAGAAGTCTTGTCTGCAAAAGGGGTATAAGCAGCATCCATCACTTCTTCGTCACACTTAAATATCCTTCCTCCTAGGTCCTGCTTGAGCTTTGAGAAGAGGAAATAGAGGTGTAGTGGTAACCATACTTGCCTCCTAAACCCAAGATCGTGGTTTAAAACCCGGTCAGGATCCATGGATTTTTTCGAGGCGTAAAAATCCTAAGCATGACTTCCTTCGGAAGGGAAGTAAAGCCGTGGGTCCCATGTCGTACATTTACGGCACGAAAAAGAACCTCAAGCCTGAAAGAAGGGGCCTCTGAGCAAAATTTGTTGGCCGTTTCGCGCCCTGGTTGGAATGGGACGATGATGACCTGAGATGTTCAAGAGCGTCCGTAAATAAACCTAATCAACTGATCAACAACAATAATCCTGTTAATATATTTGATTATAATGTGTGTTATGAGTAATTTTGATGGCAACCTATCAATATTTTTATTTAACTTGAATTATAGCCTACTGGATTGTGGGGAGTCTTCCATTAATGTCTGATTGGGCAGTTAAGTTCGTGCAGTAAAAAGGAGACGTGTATAAGCTTTTAGTTTACCACATTTTACAGGTTAGTTTATATTTGGATATTGTCTCCGCACTAAGTAATGGAAAGGATGCTCAAGTAAACCAGGATTTATATAGAATTTTGTATTTATAAGAACTTATAATCACTGGAATCATATTTTTCAAATAAGGAGTCTGTTTGGAAACAACTGCACAGAGTTTTATCGTCTCAAAAACCGGTCCCATGTCTCTGGTGCATATTATGTATTTGACATTCAGAGGTAGCTTTAGGTCCAGGTTTGGCTTCCCGAACCTTCGGGAATTTTGCCATTAAAATGAAGGGAATTTCAAACCGTAGACGAAGTAAAGAAGCAAGCCAAAAGGCAGTCGATGATGACCTTAAGGAGAATTTTGTAAAGGTAAGCAGGACATTGAAGGAATTAAGGTGTCATTTCTCGGTAAAGCAGTTAAATGTATAATTATAAGCTGGTCACAAATTTCGCAAACCATAAATTAAAGGCATTGCAATAATCTAATCACAAGAACACTTCCTTGAACAGTTTTTTTTATGTATGTTTTGAAGCTATTGTGTTATTCCTCTGCAGAGGTTATTTGGTTTGGGGATGATAGATTCCTCTGATATCTGATGGAATAGGAATGACCACATGAGAGATCATCAAAATATGCTCTTTCTGTTATCTCTCATGCTATGCTGCGTAACAATATTTGATTTTTCATTCAAATTGCTAGCGCCATTCGATAACGGTGGCTAGAATTACATAGCTGTTAATTCTGCCCAATAGCCAGGGTTCTAGTATGCTAGGACTGCGGAATTCAGTTTCAATGTCTGTGCTGCTTTTTCTCAGGTTCTTCCGTTTCTCAGGTATAATTTATTAATATTCTCTACTTTTTCCTACCTTGTCAAAGTTTTTACATGTTTAATGTAATGACTGAAGACCAGGATCGTTACACGTTCTCCTGTCCAGTTCCCAAAGCAATATCTGCTCATTAATGCTTCTTCAGGCAAATGCCAGATGGGATTTGTGGTGCAGTGGGTTTTATTCGTCTTTGCTGTTTATGACCATTCCATGTGTTCTTTTAGTTTAGTACAATTACGGTTACATCTGGAAGCCTTGGTCAAGTTGCTTAAGTAAATAGTATTAATTTATAATACGTGTTATTTAACAGTGGGTTTTGTTAAACTTAAAGATGTTTACAATTGGCTCTTGTCTTGGGTATATATTTTGAAGTGGTATATTATATGTGTGATAGAAATAGAATTTCCATAGAAAATAGTATTTAACTGAGAGGTTCTGATAAAATACTGAGTTCTATACTAAAAAGTGATGTTTGTGCATTTGTAGCTTTTCTGTTCCAACTTGGTAAAATTTTACTAAGTACAGAATATTTCTTGCAATACTTTTTTCTTCCTAAAATAAAACTATTACGTAAGCACTTTTCTCTTCCAGTTTATGCCCATAAATAAATACCATTATCATTGCACGGATTCACAATCATAGACAAAAACCGAAACACTTACTGTGCAGACACGTAATTAATGTTAGCAATAAAAATGATGAATATCCAGCATGTATGACAAAGAATGTAATCATTGCTGTATTTATGACGCGTGAAACCCGAAACACAAAGAACATTTATTTTATAATTTACTGAAGCATCTAGCATAATGCATCAATGATAGCGTGATTATTTATGTTTTTGGTTTTGGTTTTTGTATTACTATTTTCTTTGTATCGGGACGAGCTCTAATAAAATGTAATTAAAATATGCAAGCAGGGCGTGTTTCCACATTCTCCAATATGTAATTCACAGATCAACCATTTTACAAAGCAATGAAGGCTGGTGAGAAAAATTTGCATGAAGATATGCCCTCAGTAATGAAATATTTCACAAAGTGTAGAATTACCTGTAACAAGATAGCCATAAAATATGTATTATTATAAAAATGTGTTTTTTCCGCATAGATCCACAAAGTAAGATAGGGCATTCAGGTATAATAATAAATCGAGGATTTGTTATTCCTTTGATCTGGCTGAATGATGAATTCATAAGAGACGGTTGTTAAATGTGAACAATTGTCGTTTTACTACTCATATGTTATTCTAAAAATATCAAAATAAAGTCGATTTGTTAAAATATTTGTTATAATTATTACGTTATCTTAGAGCTTTTAAAAAGCAAATAGAGAAAAAACTGTACAGTATTTTTCATTATGTAAATAGATTGTGTTTTTGAAAATGTGTGGATCGCAATGCAGGAAGTTGTGTATATGAATATCTTAATTACAGTTTACAATCATTGTAGGTTGTGAAACCCTCAATTTAATACCCCCACTTTAGTTTTAATTAAAGTGCACCATCTTCAAACTGATTCACAGTTTTAAATCCCTTCTTTTTCAGCGGCAAACTATTCAAAATTGTAGATACAAAAGCTTAACTCTAAAACTGGCATATTTAGGTGAAATATTTGCCACAAATCTCTGCAATACAGGCACGATAATGTTGAAAGGGACAGTCAGAAGGCACAAGTTCAGTATTCGGGCGTTCCACTGTTGATATAGCTGAATACAAATCTGGTCTTATTTTAATATTGTTACTTTTAGTGTACATAAATGCGTATTTACAGAAAAATGCAGATTGTTTTGCTTTTCTAAAGAGTACGTACTGCGATTATGAGATGATTCATTGAAATAATTACATATTTTATAATATATATTATGTTTTAACCACAATTTGAATGGTGTTTCATCTTTTAGTTCAAATAAACAATTTGTTACGATATAAGGGCTTTTGTCAGAGTGAATGGAGAGACATGAAAAAGGAATATTTAGCTTTTGCTTGCATTTTTATTGCAAAAAAACGAGAACATTTACTGTCAAACTAATTCCAGAAATTCTCATAGTGAAAATGTTTATGTAATTTTCAATGTGAAATGTGCTGATTTTATTTCTGTACCGACAATGTTCCAAACTACGCACACAGTGGGCTTTTAATTTGACTCTCGTCACATTCGGGAGAATTTCTATAACGGAGTAATGTAACGTGAAAATAATGTTCCCCTATTTAATTGAATGGGATATGTGTATTGTTTATATTATATATATCCTTCTGTAAGACAACACCATAAATTCTTCAAAATTCAAAAGAGTTAGTTCAAATATACCAGAAGGAGTAAGATAGATAATTGCTTCTTTTGAAGAAGTAAACTTTTAAGCTGATGTCACGTACAGAAATGTCCTCACCGAAATCAGACTTTGGCCGTCAATAGGAGAAAGCGGAAGTCTATCGCTTTACATTATCATTTACTTCACGTACTGTGCTAAATTGGCCCGTTACTTCTCCAACAAAGACTGATTCCATCATCTCTTCCTTGTCTGATCTATATTCCTCTTTCCAATTGGCTTATATTTTAAAATTTGTTTTGGTATCCTAGTACTATCCAATTGCTCTAAATGCGCGCACCATTCACTTCATCGTTTCATTATTATATCATTTATGTTCTCAGCCTTATATTTAATATTGTATCTCTATATTTAGCTCCTTTAGTTCTAAACACTACTTCCACATTATTCAAATATTTTATTCCTGCTAATCAGATTCATCTTTCATCTTCTACTTTAAAAGTGCAAACCTATGCCAAATATTAAACAAGTATTAGTGCAATTGCTTTATATAATTTTATTTTTGCTTACCTAACTTATTTTTTAAAGTTCTATTAATAGTACTTTGAATGTTTTGATTTATTTTATAAATATTTTATGTATATAATTATCATAAAAATAGCATACTTTACAACCAAGAAAATAAAACTGTAACTTGTTCGATTACGTTATTTTCAATAGCAGTCTTACTTCTTTTATATAAGGATCACAGAATGCCGTAAACTTTGTATTTTGACAGGAATATTGATAAATTATATTGCATAATTCATTTGTGATATTGTTTCATTATAACTTTACATTCTCGAATAATTTCGCCAATGTAAAAATTAAAAAGCAGAGGTGACAGGCTATATTCTTGTCTTACACTCTTATTTACTATTATGGCGTTTGCACTTACTTTATTTTCTGGTTTTATTTTAATTTTTGTTTCTTTATAAAGAGCTTTAATTAATTAAATATAACGTTATTCCTTTTTGTTTACATTTATTCATTTAATTTTGTCTCTAATTCCATTATTAAAGATCTTTATAAAACATGGAATATAATGTACCTGCATTCTTTTTTTATTAATTGGTTTACAGTGAAAATGATATATATATATTTTGTAAATCTCGCTTATCCTTTTAATGGGTGGTTTTCTCCGATCCATTGTAATCTATTAGTAATTACTAATTATGTACATATATTTTATTATACTGCAAAGAAAATTGATAGTACGATAATTACAACATGTATCTCTAGATGCTTCTTTAAATATGGATGTACCGTCAAGGGTGGCCAAGGTCGTTAAGGCGCGGACTCGTGTGCGGGAGGTGTGGGGTTCGATTCACCCCCTAACTCAGTTTTTTCCAGTTTTTCCTTAGTCCTAATAAATAGAAAATGCCGGGAAGGTACCCTAAACTTAGGTCTAGAACGTGTCCTTCCTTAAGAATGACTCCTTTCCCAGTTAATCATTTCATTTCATGTATCAACAGTGTCACTGCCTGTGGTGTCTCGGTAGTAAAAACGGGCGTTAAACACTATAAAAAAAGGAATGCAAGGATTACTAAGTACCTGTCCTTCTCGGTCTTGGTAGTTTAGTTTACTTGCTTTGTATACCCCAGATCGCGGATTCAATCCCCGCCAAATCGTAAGCATGGCTTCTTTCAGAAGGGAAGCAAAGCCATGGGTCCCGTATCGTACATTTACAGCACGATAAAGAACCTCAAGCCTGAAGGAAGAGGCCCCTGAGCAAAATTTATCGATTATTTAAGATATTAAAAGGCGTCTGCAAATAAACCAAATATATAATAGTACTTTTCCTCGGATATTACTGAACAACTTCTGATTGTTCTGTAATTTAAGACATATTTTAAAAGTTGTACATTTAAAATTTTCATCCTGCTTTTTTAATTTTCGCTTTCGTTCGACGATCTCTAATTGTCACATTTCAGTTGAGCCTTTATTACCTATATCACTTTGATATGTCCAACGATTTCTTTTATTTAGGCTCTCGCTATCATTTTTGCTAAGAGTAAAAGCTATAACGGCAATAGATAAAGTTTCCCTTTCTAAATTTGTCAGACAGTGTATTTTAAATGAAAAATTATTCTTAGCTATAACCCCTTAATTGTCACATTTAAGTCACGAGAACGTTTAATTTAGATTATTTACTTTAATTTTGTAAATCTTGTATTTTTTTTTTATTTTGGTTTTTATTATTTTTTTAAACGACCATCTTCAATCACCTACGTGTAATTAAAATATTTCACATGAATTATTAATGCAATTGACATTTCTCTTTCGTCCCGGCAAAGGTTACTTTAAGTTCCAGGTTATATGTTTAAGCAGTTAGAGAAAAGTGCGCTGATGATGTATTAACACCCTTGCCCATATATCTTACTTTCAGCGTATTAATAGAAAAGTACAAGTTGAATTATTTAACAATTAGTATGTCCATAGGAAATAATTCAATTCATTATATTTAATATAAAATGTTTTTCTAGTTAATAATGCGATATTCTTACTGAAGTATTAACATACAAACTAACTAAAATGATATATCTGAGGATATTTACTTTTCAATTATAGGATAAAATAAATTGCTAATTTACCTAAAACCATTAGAAGCATAACATTTATCATTTGAAATCATCAATTAATGCGTAATAATTATACTTCAACTTGTTCTGCTATTCTGCTGCCCAGAATTCTTTATTATTCTCAATTTGACACCCTCCTGCTGCACAAGATTTATATAAGGAAGTGTGCTGGAAGGGGAAAAGCACCAGGACGTGACCAAAGAAAGCTACCTTTCAAATACGGAGGAACATTTTAAAAGTACATTGTTGTATATTTAAAGCAAGCAAGAATATGACTAATATGCAAATGTAACCTTGGCATTGGTTCTCGAATAATGATGCATTCAGCAATATAACTTTCAACCGTGCAACTTGAAATCAATATCACGTATAGAATACAATAATTAGCTTTTAAAACATTAAATAAGTTTACAGGCTAATACGCTTTATACAATCTCATTTTAAGAGAAATTAAAAGACTGATTAGTACTGCCGTAATTTCACAATGATTTAAAAATGGATACACCATACAATTTTCTATTACAGAAAAAAAAATCAAGCAACTTAAAATAATGTAATAATATTAACAAATCTCCTGATACCCGTCACTGGGTCCGACTAGCTGAGAAGGTCTCAGTTCGAATCAAAGTCAAAAGGCGTATTTTACCCCTGGAACACCGCAGTAATCTCTTTGCGAACAACAGAAGAGCCAGCGGCCACGCCAGAAAGATTACATTATATTGTTCTAGAAATTGTCTTGTCTGTCCCAACCAATAGGAACAAAGACCAGGTAACAAAACTTGGAAAAGAACGAAAGGGAGTGCGTAAACTCCAGAGTGTATAAAACTCCAGAGAAACACTTTCAACAATGGCACAATACTAGAATATAAAATGTTAATTTTTCAAAATAGTATAATTCTACTGTAGTAATAGTAATAGCAGTACCTATAAGAGAAGTAATCGAAGATTCACATATATTCCCCTGGTTATTCCGAAACCAGGTGTTTTACTCTACTACGTGCCTTATGAAAACAGACGGAAGTGTGAATATTCTGCATAGCATTGCATTTTTCACCATTTCAAGCAAACTGCCTAAGAGGGTAAGGGCAAGGTGGAAGGTTTCATTCATTGTTTTGAATTAGATTAAGGTATTAGAGAAAACAATAGCTGTAAGGCTGGAAATAAATTAAGTACTTAGTACTGATATGATAGAAGGGGTAAAATGCACGACTCTGGGTTACTGGAAACGGGGAGCAAATTAAGAATTATTTAAAGTAGCGCAACGCTTTTGCCTATAGTCATGTTTCGTTATATATTTCTGCATTAGCCTTTGTGCTGTATAACGGAATTAAGATGTAGGAAATGGTATTATTGCTAGGCCGATTAGAAATTTCATTTGTCGTATGCAATTATCTCAGCCTTCTGCTCTTTGGCTTCCCCCCACTGCAATGCTAATGAACATTCCAATTTTAGACTCGCTGCATTATCAGTCGGGAAAAGGTGATTCAGTTTCAGTCTTTGTTCTATCTTCGTAACGGTAGAAATGAATACCAGTCCAGGGAGAATTATACTGGGAGCATAATCTCTTAGGCAATATCATATAGACTTTGAAATATACCTATACAAAAATGCATGTAACAGAATAATTTATTTAAACATGCTTATGTGTTGTACTTCTAATATATATGTGTATATATACATAACAGAATAATTTATTTAAACGTGCTAATATATATTAAACGTAACTACTAACTTTATAGGAAATGAAACATTAATGTACTTCTTAAAACATATTTAATAACAATACGTAAGAATGCAGCTCAATAAAGACCATAATAAGCCTATGGAAAATCTTTATTGACTTATTGTCAAAAGTGTATTTGTATATTGCAAGTATTTCCCGTTATGTTTAGATAGGACTAACAACCATACAAAATATAACAATGCAATGCTATAATGATTACAGTGCATTATTTGAATACGACAAAAATTACCTTCTTTATTGTTTCTTTTCTGGAAGGTTCACAAGCGGGGTTTTTGCATTTATTACACTTTTTATTTGTCTGTTTCGACATTTTCTCATTTGGCATTGCTGTCTCCGATTATACATTTTGGATTTCTTTTATGCTTATTCTTCTTCCCTCTCCATCCTCCAAGATCGCGTGTTCGAACCCGGCCAGGACCGATGGATTTTTTCGGGGCGTAAAAATCCTAAGTATGGCTTCCTTCGGAAGGGAAGTAAAGCCGTGGGTCCCGTGTCGTACATTTACGGCACGAAAAAGAACCTCAAGCCTGAAAGAGAGGCCTCTGAGCAAAATTTGTCGGCTGTTTCATGCCCTGAGTTGAATGGGATGCTGATGACCTGAGCTGTTAAAGAGCGTTCATAAATAAATCACACAGAAAAAAAAATTCTCCATCCTCCTTGTTTGCTTTCTAGCTTCTATACAGTTTTTCAGCGATATCTAGGATAACCTTTCTGCTAGAATCTAGGATAACTTTACCTTACTTTGCCTTGAAAATAATCTAAAAATTGATTTTAGGAAAGTTGAAGAAAACACGCACTTGCTTTCGACGTGCCTATTTTCTTGCCTCTGGTAGGCGTAGACTGCAATCTTTGTTTTGTTATAGAATCTAATTGTATTCCGAAGTCGTATTTTTTAATAGTGTTCAAAATTCTTTTCTATTGTTTAGGCATCACAGGCGGTGAACACCAATTGATACTGAGATGATATATCAACTGAGGAAGGATTTTTTAAGGAAAGAAACATTTCAGTCCTAAGTGTAGGGGTTGCAACCCCGGCATTTGCCATTTATGAGGACTGCAGAAGATCTGGAGAAAACCTCAGTCAGAGAGAACGACTTTGACGGTAATCGAGCCCCAGACCACCCGATCATGAGTTCATGCTTTAACGACTTCCCTGGCATTGGACCGTTGAGTTTCTTTTCCATTGATAGAGAGTCAGGGTAGTGTCTAAATTGTATATAGAGAGGTTTTCATGTGCTTATAATACTATTATTTTACGTTTAATTCCAGCAACCAGACTAGTCCCTTTAGCATTCAGCAAGATTCAATGTAATGAACAGCTATCTGTAGTGACCTTTCGCCCCTTATTGAGAAGTTTTTCTTCAACTGCCAATCTATGGGGTGCTCATTACAATAATATTTTACATCAACCTCGTTATAAAGTAGAATTTTATACGGAAATTATCAGGCTTGTTTGACATGTATTGTAAATAAGGTCATCGTGTTCTGCTGGAAAAAAGTTGAGGTACAGCGACATTTGTACCCGGGACAATTGTCAATGAATCTATGACTAGAATTTTGGAAAATTTATTGTTTCTGATTGCAATAAAATAATATTTATAGTAATTATAAGTGTAAACAGATATTCATTTTCATTAAAATGTTCATTGTATAATTTTTAAAGTAATATTCTTATTAACTAAAGTCCGAGATGTTACGTTCAAAATCCATTACCGTTATAACTTGTAAAATATAAACGTTCTTTCTTTTGATGAAAATTGCACATCGATTAGTACGATAGTAATATTTACACAATATATACTTTATTTAGTTACCCTGTCCCAAATTTAACTTCCAGAATGAGAGTTTGCTTAATTATTATGTTCATCTCTTGCAGCAGATTTGTTGAATATGGTTTCATGATACTGCTGATAATTTACTGGAACACAACGTAACTTACCTCAGCTATTTCAATAGGTATTGTGTTATTAATTACATGAGAAACTTCAAGTAATGTTAGGCGGAATCCAGTCTTCACTAATGCAAAAGCATAAGTCATGATGCCACTGCTTGTTTCTGAAACAGTAGCACTTTTAATTATGTTTTAAATGCAAAAATATTTTATGATGTATGTTATTTTTAAGTTCTTTAAAGTTTAACTGTCCTTTTGAAAAGGAATGTAAATTCTTCTGAAACTTAATAAAAAAATGGGCGCCTATTTCTACATTAATCTATTTTCGGCTTCGGTTCAATTATTCATGCTCAGCTGCTCCATTGTTTTCGATCAGTCTGGATAGCACGTTGTATTATACAATGAATTGGGAATTCTTAGCTACCAATTACCTGGCATTCTTTTTTCCAGCCCAAGGGACATTTTTGAAAAAAGTAAAATAGCATCCATCCAATAGGGTATTGAAATTCCATCATTAAAACATAAAACGAAAGCATGCTACCGCAGATGCTAGTGAAATATTTAAAAAGAAAAGAAAATAATCCTTTAGAATTTTAGAAGGTTTTGGAATCTGAAAACAATTTTTCTAATTTTCTTTCTGTTTTCAAGTTCTTGGTTTGAAACTGCCGGACTAATGCAGATAAATAAGATATATCCTGAAACTTAAGTATTTCGGCCATCAAAGTTAGAGAAACTTTATGTTCTCTATTTAAATGTTAAAGGTAATAAATTATATTCCGCAACTTAATTAGCATTTTATTAAGAATAAAAAACTAAATGAGAACAAAAGCTAAGAACTTAGTACGAAAATCTTTGATCTCTAACAAGCACTAGATCCCAGCTTTGACATATCCTTCCTAGCAAAGCGTTCAAAAGAGAACTGAAAGTTGAACCTTAACAAACGCTAATTGCAATTAAATTACTTGAAGCTTTGGAAGCAGTTGCTCATTCCGAGCCCTGTCACAGTAAAAGTGCTATTGTTCACATGCAGAACAAGACAAAAGTTTTGGCAAGCTTTTAACTAGTCTTTTGTCCAATACAGAAATTTCTGTAAAACAGGCGTGAAGACAGCGCTTCAAACAAAAACTTGCGCGAATAATTTTTTCTTCAGCAATAATCAAACGAACTACTTTCTAACTTAGTGATAATTATGCTTTTAGTCTTAAATGTATTTTGTTATATTTTTTTATGGTCGAAGAGTTTATATTTAATACCCTTTACATTTCATTAAACTGAAATACGTAGTTCAAGATGATCGTATAATAATATTATCATAAAGGTTTAAATAAGAAAATGTCTTTAAATATGATACTAAGGACACACATTTCTTGTTTAATATTTGCTTCGACGTTTGTTTCCTTCATATTTTATTGGGTACTGAAATCTTAATGCCCTCTTTGAGTATTTCGTGCTGAAAACGAACACCTACTTCAGGACGAGATATAACATTATACTAATTATAGTTCCTTATTGCATTGGCTTCTTTTCTGTAGTAAAATTATTATCAGATAGTGTTTTATTTGCGTATATTATAAAACTTTACTAATACATTCGCAATTATTTTCACGCATCTTAAGTGAAACTTTAGCTATTAATGTTTATGCTATACTTTTGGGAACTGTAACTCTTTAGAAACCTAAATACTTTTATGTCATAAATATAAGGAATGTATATTCGGACCGCCTCAATTTCCTTTCTCAGTGAGATAACATTTTCAAAAAATAAAGCAAACGTGATATTCCTCATATTTTAAACCCGCTAGTTTTGATCGGAGGGTGGAAAGAGTTCTGTAGATAGTGCCACAAACACCAGTTTTCCATTCATCTGCAAACACATCACCAATCATTTCTAGTGAATACGTATTGTTTAGAAACCTAATAGAGCAGTATAGGCACACAGAAACAACTGATCTTGGATGTGGAAATGTTACCGTTTCTCGGATGTAGAGATTAGAATCCCTGGGGTAATTAAGGTAAACCAGATATGTAAGCTCAGAATTGCATAGGAGTGGGGTATGGAGTATTCACTTAAGTTTAAAGATGCCATGATCTTCGTTATAATGGACCGATCATTAAGGTGAGATCAGATCAATTGAACATTTAATACTGAACAGAGGATAGGGGAAACAAATCAGAGAAATGGGTGGAACTTGAGAAGATATCGAAATTCTCCATTTTATCCACTGCAAATGGCATAGCACCAGAAAAGTCGTATTAACCCGCTAGCCCATACCAAACAGAGCTGTTGGGACTGATAGTCTCAGAAGTATGGGTTGAAAATAATGTTCAGATTTTTAGAATCTTCTTTTGAAGTAAAACCATAGTGTACATTTATCAGACAAAATACGCATAACATCATTCGGGTTCATTTTCGTAATAACAATCCCGGTCATGTATGCTGGCAGTCAACACGAAATGCTCAAAATGCTCAAAAAACAAGGTCGTCATTAGCATTTAATTCAATATGCTCCATATTTGCGCTCCTCTATTTGTACGAAGTACTGCAGACAAAAGGATACTGGTATTTTGGATTAAAAACGGCGGAGATGAGGGGGAAAAAATCCGCGTAAGTAAAAGTCAACTTTATAGAATTTCTCGTTCTGCAGGCAAATGGTTTTTTCGTATAAAAATTGTTATATCTGCTGCTGTCGAAAATTTACGTTTACTTTTATATAAGAACTCGTGCAATTAAACTTACAAATATTTACTTTGTACTTTGTAGCAACGATTAAACCTTATAGGGATTTGAAATAGTTCACTTTTGTGTTTTAATGTTTTATATACATTTTCTCAACTATGGGCATATTGCTGTTTTTAGAGTTTGCATTTTCGTTACTTTTAATAGCGCATTGGTGCAGAAATTTAAATACAAATGTGGGTGAAATACTTTTAAAACATTTGATGTTGCTTTGGATAAACATTACTTTCTAAAATTTCCGGTACGGTTATTTTACTTTCCAACTATTCCCTTTTTTTTAACATGATATCATTTGTTTAAAATAAACGTTTTTGTTCGTAGAGATGGGAGTACCTCTTTGGGAAAATGCATCCGCGCGAAGTATGGTTCCGTTTGCTTTCAAGTAAAAACTCAGGCAATTAAAATTTCAAACTCTGACGTCTATATGTACAAATATCCTGTGTATAGAGATGAAGCCTTCCGTAAGATCTGTTAATTTATAAATATGCACTGAATTAGGGCATATTTGATTTCGTGTTAGTGTATACAGCGTCTCATCTGTTACGTTATAGTGATCTCATGCCGCTCAATTCCGGTTTATATTTATGTCACATGAACATATTTCGCATATTACGAGTAAAATACACGACGATTTATTTAAATCAAAACATTATAAAATATTTACTATTTAACTTTACATTTTGAAACTTGGTGTATGGAACATTAAAAGCTGGGAGATTTCTCAGAACGCTACATGACCTCCATTGCGCACTCTGCACAACACATAATGGTGACGCAATTAAGCCCATGTCCGTTGTAACATAATTATGATTATTTGGAGTCATTATAAGTACTTTTTAATTTTATACCATCAATGTTCCTGGATTTCTGTGAAGAGACAGTGTCCTTATCAAAACGCCACTGTCATTATCTTCAGTCTCGTACTGGGTTTGCTTTCTTGCCATGTACGGAAACTCCCTTTTTTAAGCAAAGTATTACCAGCAAGAAATGTCTCTTACTATCATATTGGCTTTTATAGTAACATCATTTATGAATCACTCTGTATAGTATAACTGTAACTAAAAACTAAGGAGAATTGCGCGTTCCTTTTTCTTGCTGTTAGGCCCTCTATCTGGCATAAGATGTTACTTACCTATTAAGTAACACCATATATTTTATCATGCCTTATGATCTCCAAAGGGACCTATTACGTATTACATATTTCGTATTTCTTGTAACTCTAAACCTGAAATCTATTATTACAGTCACATGCTTATTAATTAATGTATTTTTTCACAATATATCATTCTCGCACCAAACTACTTGCATTATGATTGCTGACAGTATCGGCAGTAAGAACTTTTATATTTATGTGTAATTTTCCTATTATTTCATTAACTTATAAGAAAGAGATAGTGTATTTAGCACACCTATTACTAGTGAGCATTAAAAGCATTTAAAATGTTGATATAAAAATCAAAGACTTGTCTACATTTTGGGAATATATGAGCTAAGTACATAGGGGATATTAGAACATTATTTTGGTGCACAAACGAGTCTTCTTAAAGTACAAGAAAAGCAGTTAAAAACACTTTACTGTATGCTTCTTATTTCGTGTAAGGACAAGAATTGCGAACTCGTACTTTTGCAGTGCTCCATTACTGTTAGGGCCTCACAGCATTAGCCGCTTACTAATAAAATGATTTAGTGAAGTGCTACTAGTGCTAATACAGTGAGGTTATCTGAGTAAGCGCGGCTGCTTACTCTGGAAGTACAACCGCTTAAACCTGAAAAAGGGAGATAAAAGTTGACGCGATGAAAGTGATTATTTTATTGAAAGCATAGTATATTTGTTTAATAATAATATTATTATAATAATAATAACAACAATAATAATAATAAATTCGAGTTGTAAGAGTTAATAACAATACTGCCCTTCAAAGGCAATATAATGCCTGTATTTCCTCAAGTAAACGTCGGTTTGGAACATGTTTCTTGATACTGAGAGATTCTACCTCTGGTAACTATTTTTCTATCTAGAACACATTGGTCAAATAACAGACTACATATAATCTGTAAATTGACAAATTAACAAATGCAAGCTCTAGTTATTTATTCTTCCCTGCATACACTATACACTCTTCTTCTACTACACACACACACACACACACACACACACACACACACACACACACACACAAACACACACATATATGGAAATGTCTGTCAATTTATTCATTTGTCATTGAAAAATGGAGAAAAGTGAATTCAATTTTTGTTTATTTAAATATTCTTGCAACTTTCGGCATAAAAATAAATTATGTTTGTAGTCCTCATAGGATCATAGATTTTCCTTCCGTCAAGTACTAGAAGTTGTTTGCTTCATTTTAATGTAACGTACTAAAACTTATCGGAATATCAGAATGTAAGCCAGAAAATAAATGCTAGTCAGTAAAGACTGAGAATGATTTTGTACTTTCAAATTGACCCCATTGAGTTGTATGCATTTAGCCCAACGTATCTGACGGTCCTGGAATACCGGGTTGAAACATCTTTTTGATATCGTCTTCAGAACCGGTTTGCTATCTTCATAACAGCTGTTGATGAACCAAAACGCCCATTTTTGAGACAAGGGAACAGAAAAAGTCACGCGGAACTAGGTTTTGACTGTATGGAGGGTGGGGCACGCATTCGATTTATTTTCTGGCCAAATGTCGAGCAATAACTGCAGGGTCTGTATTGTTATGGTGAACCAGATGGATGCAGTTTAGAGCATTTTCGTCGCCAGGACGCTCAAAACAGTTTTGTAATCTTCTGCATTGTTTGGAAATTTTGTGTTGATACACCATTGCAAGACGGTTGAAGATTGAAATCTCCACATTTCCAGTCGGCGGAACATACTTGGCCTTCCTTTGTGTCGGAAAAACAGTTGGTTTGCAAATTGAGTTGTTTGTTTGCTTTCGGAATCATTATGACAAAGCCAAGCCTCATCACCTATAATGATGTAATTCAGATATTCCTCTCCATATTCCGCTACCAGGCGCCGAAGCTCTTGACACACTTCCAGTTGCACCATCTTCAACTCAGATGTCAGCAATCTCGGCAGCCATTTGGCACAGACCCGTCGCATGTGTAAGCGATCGTGCAGAACGCCTACCATGGGAAAGTTGTAACAGTCTATCTACAGTTATTCGTTGATCTTCACAAACAAGACTGCAGATTGATTAATCATGATTTCGTTCACTGCAGTGGTTGCAGCACTTGGACCAGTCTGCTTAAACTCTTTGAACTACCGAAGTTGGTTGTTTGTGGCGGAGCACTACCGCTATATGTTGCTATAACATCGCGCAAGCATACATTCCGGATTTCTGCAGATGGAAGCAAAATGTCAGAACAGCGCATTGCTCGTTAAGACGAATGCGCGTTCGTGCCTCAAATATTTTCCCACCAATCATGTGGGATTCGTTTTTTTTTTCCATTAATTTTTTTAGCCTCATATCTTCACTGTGTGAAAAGAAAAAAAAATATTCTCAGTCTTCGTTAACCAGCCCTTGTATATTGTATTACTGCAAGGAAAACAATTGTTCTTTTATGTCGTGTTTTAATTTATTTCCTTGTTGCTTTTCATTTTCTTGGAAAATTTCTCTGGGAAAACTTCAGTAATCACTAAGGAACCAGTTTTTTTTTTCTAATTTTCACTAAACTAAAATAAGAGACAGTTCAATAACGAAAATTACAAGGGTAGAAATGTATTTTTGCAGCGTATTAAATACAAATTGCAGTACTTTGAATTTATTTTTTATTCTCATGCGTTAACTGTGAATGTATGTAGAAGTTTAGCCCAAAGAAACTAAATGCAAAGAGGACCTCAAAGTGCTGGATAGAAGTTAAACCACATAAATAGTAAGCGGATAGTGCGGTGAACATCTGTAGCGAGAATAGTGTTTTTGTAAGAGATGTGGTTGAGTGCAATGCAACGTGTGTGACAGCAATGGTACATGCCATACTTATACTGGTCGTGGTGGACAGGAACATGAAGGATAAGAGACACTTCTGGGCCGTAGAGCAGCAGCTATTGAAATTCCAGCAACTGTGGCTCTTCAAGTTACAGGACAAACACTTTGGAATAATTACCAGGGAGGTGGGTTACTATTCGGTATCCTTGCAGTGTGCTCTTACAATAGGCGTCGAAGACTGCCCTGGAGTCGACAACACTTAGCGAGGAATTGCACAGAGAATTTTTTAGCAAGATAATCCGAGTGAGAGAGGACCCAAACTTCATTATTTTCTAGACCCACAAAGAGCCCGGAGCACGCATTATGCCCTGGAATCTCAATCATTTATTTTAGGACTAAAGATGACTGTTTACAACGAATCGATTTTATTGTTATTAAACTAAAGTTCCGTTTAAAACGGATTTATACCAGGTTTCCTTCCTTTTATTGGGTTTGTTTTGTGATATGAAAAAAGGTAGTTACAAATAAGTAATACCAAAACAAATACTAGTAATACTACAAACATTAACGAACATGAACATTCTGTTTGTTGTTTCAAACACTCTTTCACTTTTTTTAATGGTGTTTAACGCCCGTTTTTACTACTGAGGCACCACAGGCGGTGGACACTGATTATACATGAGATGAAATTATATATTGGGAAAGGTTTTTTTTTAAGGAAGGAAATGTTCCAGGCCTAAGTTTAGGGTACCTCCCCGGCATTGGCCAGTTATGAAGACTGAGGAAAACCCGGAAAAAAAACCTGCCAGGTAGGACGGTCCTGGCGGAATTCGAACCCCAGACTTCACGCTCATGAGTCCGCGCCTTAACGGCCTCGGCCACCCGTGGCGGTTCTTTCACTCTATAATCAATGAATCACCAAACACTTCTACATCTCGTGCTGATGGTTTAGTCTTCCTCTTCTCTGAATGTTGCTTCATCAGATGTTTCAGGTTGGGATTTGATGTACTATATCCATTGACCTTCAGATTCCATATAACCATAATTAGTTTCTCCATTCTTTATGTGGAATCTTTCGTGATTGGATCAATTCCTCTTGCACATTACTGAAGATTGAAAACTGAAATTGACATGGCTTGCGGCATAATTTAATGAATGTCTTACAAAGAATCCTGTCGAGGCCCGAAAGTTTGCCGAGTTAGCCATGATTATTCTACTGTTAAGCTAAGGATATGCTAAACTCAAAGCTGTGATCTATAACATTACAAGTGCACTTTTTTTTTAAAAAAAATATGGATATTTGTAATGATGGAGACACGAAATTTGCAGCTGCGTGAAATTTTGACCACGAAAACTTTCCTGTCTTGAATTACTCTCTTTACATACTCTTTATCTGCAAAGGAGAGCATAAAACTCCCGTAGATAGGCATATTTACACATGTAGCAACTTTTATAATCAACTCAAACACGAAAAATAAATCATTATCTTAAATTTTTGGAATAGCTCAGCAATAATTGGTTTTCTGCCAGATGCTGTCATGCTTCAACTGATATTATGGAATATTTCAAGGTTTTGTCACGAATCAGAGCATGGCAAATTATCGTTTTCAGAATTTGTTTTCATTCGACTTTCTTAGAAGATGAGAGCGTTTGCTATGGATGTTTAAATGCAACTTCATGTATTTTATATTTTTCGTTTGTTTGATTTATTTTCAATTGTTGCTTGTGCAACATAACTGAACTTGTACTCACGAGAGAATGTAGGCTTTAACGGCAGGAGTTATAGATGTAACTACAATTTTCTTCCGGTATATTGTGCCATAGTCTGCTGGAGATGAGAGTTCTAGACGTTTCAACCGCAACTATGGCGGACATCTTCAGTGTGGCGTGGACGAAGTCTCCTCGCAGAAGGTATCACTGCGTCTGAAGTGTTGACTGGCAGAGTCGCTGTATTTATACTGCCAGTGCTCTCCGCTGGTTGGCCCGGGACGGGTGGTGGTCGGTCGGCTGGTGGGAGGAGTCTCGCCTTGCTTAGCTTCTTAGTAGGCTCAAGCGATCTACTACGCTCTGTCAAAAATCCTCGGAAGCCTTTGTCGTCGGCCGGTGTTTACCGTATTCCCTGCTCTTGCGGTTCGGTTTACATCGGTACTACACAACGCAGCATTAGCACCAGACTCAAAGAACACAAAAGGAACTGTCGTCTAGGTCAAATAGTAGAACATGCCATCGAAGTGGAGGGGAACATATCATCAAGTTTCAGTAGACTAGCATTCTTTCCTCTATTTCTCATTACCATGGAAAACTACAACGAGAAGTAATTGAAATTTACAAATATCCCAACAATTTCAACAAAAAAAGGAAAGGTTCTCAAACTAAATAGCAAATGGTATCCAGCAACTGAAAACAACGCATAACACTTCAGACCCAGTAATACATTCTCCGAGGTGACTTCGTCCAATGCCACTGAAGATGTCCACCGTCTGATGAAACGGATGAAACGTCTGCAATTCTCATCTCCAGCAGACCACGGCACAACAGTTTGGAAGAAATCTGTAGTTTTACCTGAACTTGAACTCTATTACAATACCTTTGGTCATTAAGCATAGATGGGTTTTAATTACATAAAATCCTTTATTAATAAGTTCAGTGCACAAGACTAGCATCCAAAACATGCTATGTGAGGGTATTTCATGCAGCATTATCTCTCACCGCCACGGGTGGCCGAGGTCGTTAAGGCACGGACTCGTGAGCGGGAGGTCTGCGGTTCGAATCCCGTCAGGACCGTCCTCCCTGACTGGGGTTTTTTCCAGGTTTTCCTCAGTCTTCATAACTGGCAAATGCCGGCGAGGTACCTAAACTTAGGCTTGGAACGCTTCCTTCCTTAAAAAAAAATATCCTTTCCCAATATATCATTTCATCTCATGTATCACCAGTGTCCACCGCCTGTGGTGCCTCAGTAGTAAAAACGGGCGTTAAACACTACTCAAAAAAAAATTATAGCAACTTATCACGTACATGGTGTTTTCAGCGATGAACACAGCAATTTCTTTCCAAGCACCTGGAAGGATAGTTTATACAAAATACTGATTTTGCTGCAGGCATAATAATGCTCTATACTTTACATCTTGTAACAATAGTTCAACTATTACACATTACGACGAGAATGAGCATTTCCTATTTTATGTGAAGTAACTACTTTTAAACTGGTATATTCCGCACTAAGCAGACTCCCACCAACAACCTGACGATGGGTAGATTCATACCCTCGACGAATTTGATAGAAAATGACTTTCCAGTACTCTGATTCATCATAAACAGGAACTACTGAAGAATACGTCGTTCCAGCTATAAATTTATCCAATTTCTGAACCTTACGATGGCCTTGGAATGCGCTGGAGTTGCAACTTGTGGCGACATTACAGATACTGATTTTTTTTTAGTAGTGTTTAACGCCCGTTTTTACCACAGGCGGTGGACACTGATGATACATGAGATGAAAGGATAAATTGGGAAAGGACTTTTTTTTTAAGGAAGGAAGCGTTCCAGGCCTAAGTTTAGGTACCTCCCCGGCATTTGCCAGTTATGAAGACTGAGAAAAACCTGGAAAAAACCCCAGTCAGGGAGGACGGTCCTGGCGGGATTCGAACTGCAGACCTCCCGCTCACGAGTCCGTGCCTTAAGGACCTCGGCCACCCGTGGCGATTTCACAGATACTGATGACATTGCAGTCTTGGTCATTGAGGGGATCATAAAACTTGTTGAATTAGACGTCAGCCATGTTGATGGCTCAGGTGACGTAATGGAATTGAAGACGAAACTTTCTTTTGCTTCCATTGTTTGCTTTACCCTCATCTTTTCACAGATGGTTGACAGAGATGTCAACTAATAATGTGGTCCCGTAAATGAGAAACCGTTACATTCTTTTATTCTTTTCTGCAATATTTACATACTCTCTTTAACTGCATTAACTTCGTTGTCCACTGTTCAAAATGACTGAGCGAGGGCGCATTATGGATTCCTGCACACGGCATTCCACATTACCAACACTCCGAAACACAAGACACAACTGGCGGAGAACGGAATAAGAAACACTCGAGTGCCTGACAAAAAACAGTAAAGAAGAAAAATGCAACAATTGTAGTCGCTAATAATACAGCTACGTCTGAAACGTATGCAAAAAGCAAACCGCGTAATTTGAGAGTTTTGAGGTTTGTATGCAAATAAACCTATTATGCCAATAAAATGGAGTTAATAGCAAGCAAAACCCAGGTATATGGTTAAATGGTTAATTTCTCCACCCCCATGTTTAGAAAGAGATAGAGTTATTCGTAAAGAGGGTTGATTTATTGATAACAACATGACTAATGCTTTAGTGCATAGGATGACTAATTTATTAGCTACCCCAATTGTGACCAACAGTAAGTTGACATATCGGCATGAAAATATTAGTTATCTTACAGCACTTATATCTAAGCAGATTTTTGGACACTGAAACTCTGGTATAGGCATTTGTGCTCATTCACCTCTTACAGTTGAACATTGATTCCCCAAATACAGAAGCGTGGAAGTATGCCAAGTTTATCTCAGTCATACTAATACTTCCGTATATTTGGAGTTTTTATTTTGTTAAATGTATTTTGACAAACGTACCCGCTGATAAAACTTGAAGAAAGATACCTTGCTAAAGTATGTAGTATTCGATGAATGGCGAGTGATGCTTTAATACATCTATAGCAAATATGTGAGAGACATTATACATTAAATTATCACGTAAATTGAATACTCTGTACTCTATACTTTTTTTCATTCTTTGTGCCTAAATCATTTCCTGCAATCATGCATTTTTAACACGCAATATTGCTGGTTAATTTTTGAGAACTGACCCTTGATATTATTATTATTATTATTATTATTATTGTTGTTGTTGTTGTTTTTGTTAATATCTATTTGGCAATTTAGTTCTACTTAAAGAAAAAATACAATAATTTCATCGGGTAAAAGTAAATTAATTCAAATAATGTCTGGAATATTTACTAATACAAATATTTTTCATGAACTTTTTGTGTATTAATTTAATAATGTTTTATTTTTTCCTTATTTACAGGTAAGTTAGAGACTGCATCCTCTTCAATACTTGGTAATGTATGCTTATATGTTACTCAGAACTTTGATTCAGTCTTTAGTATATAAGCATCTTGGAAAATGTGGTAAGATTATATCACATTAAGTCATATCACGTCATCCAAACATTGAATTATTTGCTGCCACGTGAAATGGGACAAAACGATATAGCACGTAAGGAAAAAGCAGTTTTAATATCAAGGTAATGCACTTACCCAAATAATACCCTACAGTGGAGGCTTGGAGATGAAGTCGAGATTGAGTTCCAACTTGAGTGAAACTTTTACCCCGATTAACTAGTACGAACAGGCTTTTTATGATGTTACAAATATTCTTTGTTTAGACTTGTTTCCAACCTAGCTGGTTATGTTTAAAATACAGACAATGCAAGGTATAAACGTCTTGAGATAACCAATTTTTGCGACACAAAATTTGGTGTCTAGGGGGCTGATTCCAAAATCATCAGTTTGTTTCTACTAGTCCTAATTTTTAAGACACAACATAACTGCGTACATACCACTTTTTCTCCATACAAATCCTGAATTGTATAATATTTAGTATAAACATTACGGTATCATTGATATTGCAAACTGTATATTTTACAGTAATATTGATTTTATAGTTTCCTTGCTACAAATAAAGAAAAGGAATCTAGATGATTTCTGAATGTCTCTTGTAAGAAATGAACTGCATGTTCAGTCTGAAAAAAGACAAAGAAATCACTTACGTTTCCCTGCTCTTTATTTATGTTTAATAACTGCATTTCTATATATCAGCATATACTACTTATTCTTTTTTTTTTCTTCTACTTCTTCAAGGTTTGGGAGGAAAATGTACGTTGCGCATACGGAACTGATTAAGCCATCTTGCTCTCTACCTGTCCTGGTCTCTTTTCCCATAGGGTTTGTAGTTGTAGCTGTAGTTTGTAATTTTGGTAGGCGACCCGTTCTTTCCACATGCTTTCTCCATTTATTTTAGTAATTGTCTTAAATTCCATGTTTCGCTACCAAACTTAATGCCGGAGTTGTCACAACTGAATATTCTGAATTTTATTTCGTATGTCACTTTGTTATAGTTGTATTATAATACATTTTCTTCCATTTGCGCATTAACTACACTGGGTAAATGGCCCTAAAATACACAACTTGTTATATCTGACGTAAATTTTATTATTTATGAGACCATTATGCTTCTACAGCTTTTACCTTGCAATCTCATTCATTTTTTTTCAGATGTGAAGATATTGTATATCTTTAAAGTTCTTTTAAGACATGTGACTGTCCTTTGCCATTTTCAGAAGTGGTTTGATTTATTTATGGACGCTCTTTTTTCAGAAGTGGCCATTAACACAATATCATCCGCGTGGGCTGTATATCTTATATCTTTTCTGTTATTATTTTTTATTCCTCTAGGATTAGTTTCTAGCCAGTACTCTATAACTTTATTCAATAAAAGGGATAAGCCTCAACTCTGATCAATAATGCGTTCACCTCTAATGACTATGAACATTTATTCTCTGCTATGCAGTATTTTGAACTGTACCATCCTTTTAATGTAACCTCTTTTACTTACCTTAATAAGAGATGAATTTACATTACAGCTTTCTAGAGTAGCTCTATCCACGCTATCATGGGCTTTAATCAGGTCAACAAAGAGAAGGAATAATGTATCAACATATACGATATTTGCAACTTAGGCTAGAGATGATAGATAAATTTAGAACTATTTTTGGGATCAGCCGCCAAAATATTCCAAAGGAAAAGCACGATTTCTAAAGCACAAAATACATTTATTTTATTTATTTATTTACTGGTCAGTGTAATGATTAATGCAGAGCACAAATATTAGATAAAATACAAGAGTCGGTGTTTATTGACTTTTCAGACAACCTTGATCTCAGCTTTCCAGACAGGATTCAGTACTTGTAGATCTGATAACTCCCTGACAATCCTTAGGCGTCTGTGTGAATCTCATCATGGACCCTCCTTTTAAAATGTCCGCAGATGTGCTGGAAACATAATCCAGGATTACTTCCGGATCAGCAGGCAGACGCGCTGAGACCGCAGAGGCAACATTTCTGTCATTAATTTCTTCATATGCCTAAAATTCCAAATCAGTTTATTTTGTGAATAACGAAAGGTCCAAGCATTTGTCTCACTCTTAGATTTTTATGATTTTCATTCAATCTTCTGAAAATAATCAGAAATAGCTTCTAAGGATCTTATTTCTTTCAGTTCTATTTAAACTTTTGTCAATGACATTTTAAAGATCGGTTAAAATTATTGTTTATCAGAGTTGGTTAAGTTCTCTACTAAAACGGGGAATGCTTTTAGTAAGGTATTGTATTATGTTTTGTAGCAGACTGAAATTTTCCTCGCATTTGTGCGACCAAAATAATGCGGTTGTGTTCATTTATAAGAGAGGTGTTCTAATTTGAGAGCAATGATGCACGTTCTGCGGTGTGATGTGGCAAGATTCAAGTGAAAATATAATTGCTGGCTGCTTCATTTTGTGGAGTTCACATGTAGCCTTATACCATACTTGGCAACACGTTTTAGTTAAAATATTATCATTGGTTAGAATAAAATACTATTTCTTGAATATTTGCCCTATTTAGGACCATAGCGATAGTTTGATATTTATTTTGGTATCAGACAAAGAGCTGATGTTTCCACGGCTATATATTTTTTCAATAGTTTAAAGCTATTTTAATTAGAGAAGATATCGAAAGCGGTAGAATTATTCCTTTTATTAGAAATAATCTAAAATCTATTGATAGAAGTTGATCTTTGAAGAACATTGCATATGAGCATAGACAATTGATAATTTCTTCGCTGGCGGTGGCTCCCAGTAGTGTGAAGGTGTGTAAAAACCATTACGCAGAGGAAAAGTGTTTGGAAATGAAAGAGAAAGTGATTAGAGATGGTAATGTGCAGCTGAGATGGGGAATTTGGCTTACAAAGGGATTGAGAAGGTGCTTCCAGTGGATGCATTACCATTATGTGGCGCAAGGGAAGACCTAATCTCCATTAGAGAGCAGGGAAACAGTATAGGATAGGAATAATTCAGTATGCTATCAGCATTCAAGTTCGCAATGCTTTTCAATGGTGTCTCAAATGAACCTGGTAAAATATTTCAACCGGAAAAAAAAATAAGAAGAAGAATTTGTACTTTAAAATCTTGTTTCTATTAGTTGGAAGAGAGAACAAAAGTACCTATATGACATATTACTATTAATATTTAACATACTGTAACACCCAATAAACTTGACCCACTTTACTTGTGTTATATATCACTAATGTGTAATTTTATACTAAGCACCTTACAATTATATAGGATGGCGCGACTTTGCATATGTTTTTACATGAGTTCACAGTCTCCTACGAATGCTCAAAATATTGTGGAAGCATAGGAAGAAAGTAGTGCTTTGAACGTTACATATTTCAGCATTGGTTCGCAAAATTTCGTACTGAAGTTATGAGTCCTTGAATAAAAATTTTCGAGGACGTACCAGATTAATATCGAAACAAATACTCGTCGAACTACTGTAAATATTGCATTGGAACTCAGAAACTTAATCACCGACACGGATGGCAAGTTTGCTGAGACTGACTAGTGAATGGAAGGTCTGCAGTTCGATTCCCACTGTTCTCCTGATTGAAATGTTTCTCTCAGTCCTTAACAAGAATAGAAAATATACAAGACAACTTTAATTAAATCAACAGGAAGAGAATGTTGGAGGAGAAGATGAAGACATTAAGAAGGGAGCGATGAAGGAGAGGAAAATACCTAAATGTTTAGCAGACGGGAATACTTTTAATTTACAACCTGAAGTAGAGAATGGGGAGAAAGGTGAAAGCTTTTACCTATAAGAGTCGTGGGACCGGGAAGAAGATGGAATAAAAAGATTACAGAAGAAGATTAAAGGGTGTTGAAGATCCCCGGGAATGAGTGGCAGGAGGAGATGAGGATGGAGAAGTAGTGTCCGGAGAGGAGGAGCAGAGCGCAAGAAATGGTGTAACCAGGGATCCAGGAGGATCAAGAGAGATTGGAGGAAAGGACGGTTGGAAAGAAAAGATGGAGAGTTTTTTTAATAGCGTTTAATAGCCGTTTTTACTACTGAGGCACTACAGGCTGTGAACACTGATGATATATGAGATGAAATGATGTTTTTTATAGGAAGGAGGCGTTCCAGGCCAAAGTTTAGGGTACCTCCCGGCATTTGTCATTTATGAGGACTGAGGAAAATCTGTACCTCAGTCAGGAAGGACGGTCCTGGCGGATTCGAACCCCAGACCTCCCGCTCACGATTCCACACCTTAACGACCTCGGCTACCCTTGGCAATATCTCAGATTTAAAGAACATTAGCAAGGTAAACCGAAGATCGCGGCTGTGGCCTCAAATATTTTCCTATCTGATTCTTATTCCAATATCTTTTTATTATGAAATATTGCTACGTTTTTTCCACGTGGCAATCTTTTATTATTCTACTAAAGAGACAATTTCTTATTTTTGTAACTTCTCCTAAATTAAATTTCGTTCGCAAATACCACAACTTTATATATAATTTTAATTCATTTGAAACTATGTAATCTCCATATTCATATATCGTTGGTCTTATATACACTAAATAGTGTTGAGATAATCCTGCTAAACAATTTGTAGATCTATTTAATATTGTACATTTAGGTTTTTGTCTCAATGTACAAGGCCTTTTTGCCGTTAATAAAATGATTCATGTGCAGAAAGACTCCAATACACACCCCACGGAACAGCGATTCTCCTCATTATATGCTTTTTATACTGAAAAATGGAAGGATAATTAATAAAATGTTATAATGTATACTATAATGCACTTTTTAATTTTTAATTACATATAACTATATGTAAAATGTTATATGATAATCAAACGAATGATAGTTGCGTGCATCCACTTAGAATGAGGTTCATTTAAACTAATTTTTTTTTCTGCACGGAAGAGTTGATTTGGCCGACGCGAAGATACTGCCACCCGCCGAAGGAAATTATGTATCCCGGTTGGAATTTATACCTTGTATAGCAGTTTTTATTATGTATTAATAAAAATAGAAATGAATATTCTACTCACCATAATATTAGATGCTCGCATTAGCTGTCCTCTATTGTTAGACATGCTTGAATCCTTTTGTAAAGTTTTTGACACGCTCGCCGTGTATCATGCTTTCCAATATTGTAAACTATCTCTCGGATATTTTATTTCAGCGTCTCCATGGGTTTTATTTTAAAATAAAGTAGTAATGATGATAGATAGCAGTAGAAGATGCAGCAGCTCAGGGGCTTTATACGTACTGCTGACAGATGTATCATCTTGCTGGGCTAATCGTGTTAACTTTTGAGAAGAGGTTTCTTATCAATAGTGTCTTTCATCAAGTTTCTCCTCTGTTTAAACCCGGTTTTTATCTTGATTTTCAACTTTGTTGACCAGCCTGAAAATTTCACTCTCCTGTGCATTTGTTACTATTGAAAATTCAACATAATATTCTCTCTTACAAGGTTTGTACGATTTGGCTTACACATACTCATAAATATAGATTTTTTGTTATAGCCTATTTCTCACTCTTGGCTTACTCCACATTACACAATTACACAGTAAAAGGTATGACACCCACTTCCTACAGAAATTAACTGAAATAGTTGGCGTGATGAACACGACTGAGCAAGATCAATTGCCTCCGTTATTAATTTGTCTTGCCGGAAATCGCGCGTTCACTGAGGGTCAACTGGTTTCCACTAGTGTGTGCAAACCTCCGATATAAGAATACCATATATAGGGAGATATGTTTCTTATAATTATTTTAATCCTATTCAGAGAGTATTAGCTGACAAGGACACGCTTATCTTCAAACGAGATATTAAGGCAGGAAGTAGTATTTTGCGATTTGCTGTACTGTCAATGTGTGGTCGATTATCCAATCAGGGGAAAGCCAGAGTTTAGTTATTTTAGGTAACTGAAAAATAAAGCAACGTAAAATCTCAAATTCTAATATTACAAATCTATATAAATCTGGAATAGAGAGACTAATGACTTTGCGTTAAACACTACATCCTTGCTAGCTCATGAGGAGCTATATAGTATTTCCATCTCACAAATAGACCCGCATAAAGTTGTATGCACTACCTGAGTGTGGGGCAAGCAATACAAGATTCCACATCCTTGTTGTAAGGGCGAACTTCAAGGCGGAGTAGGAGTCGTTAATGAAGTACGGATTTTTCATTGGTGTAAAGTAGGCCTATTCATCCGTCTATTACAGCTGACAGTTCATGATGACAATACACGCAGACAACTCTGGTATGTTTCAAAAGGATAATTACCATGCTGTTGACTCAACAGGCCATGAGTGGTTTGAGGAACGTGACGTTCAATTCACCTTAGCCGACAACTTGCCAGATGTGTATCTAGAGGTGCTTGAATGAACACTTTCCAGGCTTGCGAACTTAAAACAGCATACGGGATGTAGGGAATCTGGGTCACTATCAAAGATCGATGTGATCAAGACAATGGAGCATTCAAACTGTAAAATTTAGCCACATTAAGTATTTGCTAATGCAAACCAATTGAAAGTAAATTATCTGAAAACAGAGAACGGTGGGAGTGGAAAAATGAAATAACTCACCTCCGGGGGGAAGAATCGATTATCTTTCCCAAGGAAATGGGGAATAAATGTGACTTTGAGGTCCGTTCTGATATCTAGAACAAAGAGAAAACGGAAGGGTGGGTGTGGTTCAGTCTGCTACCGTTCAGTTTAAATTGATAGAGTGGGAAATTACAATCTGGTCACTGGAATTTGTAAGGTGGCGCTCAATTTATTACATATCACGACTGAACAAGTGTGAACCTGTGTAAAAGCGAAGGTGTTTGCTAATTGACACAAAAATAAGATGAATGCTAAAGAAATGAATGAAAATAAAGTGAACTAGTATTCTAAATCATGGGTTTTGTATCGTATAATACAAACAAAGCGCGTGCATTATTTCTCAATAATTCAGGGAAACTTTGGCAGACTGTTTTACATTGAAAAAAAAAAAAGCAGTTAATTCTTGCAGTTCTAAATTCACGATGTTATTTAAGAATTGTTGATTTGATTTATTTATGGACGCTCTTTAACATCTCAGGTCAGCGTCCCATTCAATTCATGGCATGAAACGACCGACAAATTTTGCTCAGAGGCCTCTTCTTTCAGGCTTGAGGTTCTTTTTCTTGCCGTAAATGTACGACACGGGACCCACAGCTTTACTTTCCTTCCGAAGGAAGCCGTACTTAGGATTTTTATGCCCAAAAAAATCCATCGATCCTGGTTGGGTTTGAACCCGCGATCTTGAGTTTGTTGTTTAATAATGAAAGAATATTAACATTAAGTGGTAGGTAGAAAGTTAAAAACTAAAGCCGTAAGAATGTAATATTTTATGACAGAATATACTAACAGATAAAGAAACTTTCTCCTGTAACTAATTGAGGGCATACCGGCTATCAGTTATTGACAAAGTAAGCCAATCTAGGCCCATAGTCCAAACAAACGGGGTCTTCCAAGGAGACCCCCTCAGCTCAATCCTATTCAACTTACTGATCCATGATGTAGTCAAAGGAGTAGCGTCAGAGGAAATCACAATGTTTCTCTATGTAGACGGCATGATTCTTCTGTCAAAAAGCAGAGCTGCCCTGCAGGAAGAACTGAACAAGTTTTGCAAGTGATCGCAAAAGAAATGAGGTTGATATAAGTACCGACAAAACAAACATCATGAAATTCAGCAGAGGAGGAAACTTCTCCAAGATGATGGACTTCCACATCAAAACAAAAATCATGGTATTTAGGAAAGGAGGAAAGGTTCTAAAGACGGACAACTTCCACTGTGTAAATGTTATAAGTGCCATGGATTAACACTTCAAGTCGCGGGGAAAACTTTCACGAAGCTTATAGAAGAAAGGTGTACAGCAGCCATTAAAGTCACATTCGACATTAAGAACATCACTAGGCTCAACCTTGAGCGTATTTCACATCAAGATTGCGCCGGTTGCATGCTATGCATCATTAAAATGTGCAACCACCTCACTCCCTCATCTCAGTAGTTTGAGGCAATGAAAGTGACTTACTTACGTAGAGCCCTTCGACTGTTCCGAACAAGTTCTAGACTTGTTTATCAGTTGGTCACCACAGACTTGTTCTTCAGGAAGGTAGCAATAAAGTACAATGTGATACTTACACCAGCATATGAAACTCGCATGAGAGAAAGGGAGGAAAAGGAAAAGACAATAGATCAAGGCCTTTATCATACGCCAGCGATGAATGAAAGAAACTAAATTTCCCGTTGCGACACGTGTATACAGGAATAGCAACACATGACTTCACTTCAGAAACTGAAACCAAAGAGGATTTCATCAGGCTTCACTTCAATGTTCCTGCACCCTGTGAACAGCATCACATACCCACTCGAGTGCAAAGCAAGGACAAACTCCCTAGCATTTTACCCAGAAGAAAAAACTTTGTGTAATCAAAATTTTTTCATGTACATTGTGTTTAATAAATATTCAATAATATAAGTAATACAGTGAGCTTATTTTGATTATAACCCGCCAAAGCGTGACTGCCAACTGGAAGAAGTATTAATTTGAGGGAGGTTTTGTCAGGGAATGGTTATGCGTTAGTGTGTTACTGGTTATTTTCATTGCGTTTAAGTTATGTAAAATATATTCCGAACCGCCGTGTTCTTACAGAAGAAATGTTGATGAAAATGAAATACTAATTTCCTACGTAAGTGCCGGTAATGTATTACATCGGCATTTTCAGCATCTCTTCTAACAGAGGTTAGTGCTTCTCATTATAAATTTTAAATCAGTATCATTTTATGCTTTCAGTAAAAATATCAATATCGGTAAGTTAATATGATGGCGTGTTGATGTGGTTAAAGTTGTAGGCGTTGAAATGGTGTAACATTTGCTGCAGCTGATCTCAGAACTACAAAGGTACAGTGGACACATACATTTCTGATGAATCTTGATGGAAAGTGTTTCATTAATAACAGGAGAAAATCTAGCCTACAAACAAGTTGAAATGTAGTGATACCAACATTTAAAATGCTGGCGCAGCATCGGTTGCAGGTAATCGATTGCGAATATTGCCAACATAAATGCATATCTAGTTTCTTTGACGCTTGTTGTAAACTATCGATTGTGGCTATTGCTAACATAAACATACCACACGGGAGCTCTTGTCAATTGATAGTGCCTATTGCAGTGACATATTTTTGTAAAACAAGTAGAGAGCCTCCAATGAAAATGAGTGTTTACTTTGAGTGCAAAAAGAACTTAACGTCAATGCGAAATTACAATGTGTTAAGTGTAATAATTGGTTTCATAATTACTGTGTTAATTTAACGGAAGAGGATATTAAATTTATAAAATTAGAAAATAAACCTTGAAAATATAATATCTGTATTTCGGAAAGAAGAAGCAGCTTGTATGATGACAGGAAAGAAAGAAGTGTTAAGCCATCAGTTGTATTGTTTAATTAAACAATTAACTTCAGAAATAAAGGAACTGACGAAAATCCCTGAATTTAGCACATAACAATTAGATGATAACAAAGAAATATTTAAGTAGGAACAAACTATCAGCAACTGTATGAAAATAATCAAAACTGAAAACAATAGTCTGAAAAATATAAAAATCTTGAGTTACTAATACGAATAGAGGATTTTGAACATTATTCAAGAATAATATTCCCCTCAAACGATCTGAAAATGCAGCCACAGTAAATACAGAAATTAGTCATGTGTTACAGGTGGAAATTAAATATGAGGATATTGATGCATGTCATCGTTTACCAGCTCGTTCTGAAGCACAGATTACTTCGTTAATTGTAAAGTTTACCATGAGATGCTTTAAGGAGGAAATACTACGTAAAAGAAGAATTAAAAGAAACTTCAGTACTGTAGATTTGCGTTATTCTTATAATAATCCAGTGTATATAAATGAGAGCTTATGTTTGGAAAGAAGGAAATTATTGGCTAAAGCAAGAGAACTAAGAAAAGCAAAGGACAATAAACACCTGTGGACTCGTAACGGTAAAATATTGATGAGGAGAGTTGATCAACCTACGATGATCCAATTAGATATGTTGACATGACCTTGATAAACTTTAAGTGTGTTTAGAATGATTTCGTCTGATGATGGACTTATTATTTATTATCGAAATGTACGGGATCTACAAGTAAAACACAAACGTTATGCATTATGTATTATCAAATAACTATGATGTTATCTGCTTAACAGAAACATGGCTCAATGATGGGATATTTAATTCAGCTCTTTTTGATGTTACATACATTGCTTATATAAAAATAGGTAAGAAAAGACTTATCATTTACTAAACATATTAATAGCATTAAACATTGTTAGTGCAGCACATAAGAATCTGGGATTTATTATTCGTAATTCATCTTATTTTAATGATGTGAGACTTCTATTTATTTTATACAATTCATTTGTCAGATCTAAACTTGAATATGCTTCTATTATATGGAGTCTTTACATTGATAAATCTTTTAAACTTAATAAATAATTCAACGCAAATTTCTGAAGTAAGCATTTTCCAATTTTTTTCTTTTTTCTTTATTAATTTAACTTCTTATGATACTTTAATTCAATTATTTCAGTACCAAAGTTTATTTCACAGAAGGAATCGTCACTTGTTACTTTTCCTTTACAAACTATTACACAATAAGGTTGATGATTCACACCTAATATGTTTTTATGTTCCAAATATCACACCAAACTGATTTCGTAATATCTTTTTTATTCCAAGGGTTAATACTAATACGTATAAATATTCTCCTGTGCTTAGAATGCAAACATTATATAACTATTGAGGTATTCAATATGATTCTGTATACTTTCGCTTTATCCTGTAATCATTTATTACAATATACATTGATTAACCTATCATGTACTCACATTACCATTTTATTTTGTTTTGTCCTATTTTGTTTAACTTTTTTGTCATATTTGATTTATTGCATTCTGTTTTTATTTTGTTTTATTTTTTCATTATATGTTATAATTGTAAGGATTGTATCTGATTAAGTTAACATTATAATTGGAAAATCTGTAATGCTCACAAAATATATAAATACTAAAATAACAATGCTAACTTTAAGCGCTGCGGCTCCATCTCTCTCTTACTGCACTCAGCCATACTCAGGCGGCCGGTTACTCAAATAATCCCACTGTTTATGAATTGCTTCTGAGTCATTCATTTTCTTCCTAGTCTGGAAAAAACTTTGTTATAGTAACATATTTATCTAATATAGTTGGACTCTGGAAATCTTAGAAATTCTTTTGTCAATATTATATCATTTTAAGAGAGTTTCTATCCTATGACTGTGTCAATGAGAACTTTTGTTCACTATTGGACATTCTACTCTATTTAAATTTTTGTTATACTTTAAGATAAATTTCTACGGAACATTTTGAAAATTAATTATGCAAGATTAATTAAGATAACCGACGTTTTGTAGAATAAAAATGTGTTGCTTTTAATTACAAACATTTACATTCGTATCATAGTTACATGGATAGCAACAAAACTGGCATGATTTAGCATACACTTAATTTTTTCTTCTATCAGTATTACAGAGCAGACACAAATGTAAAAAATAACTATACCCGTTAAAATATCTCTATATTGATTAAGCATTTCACTATCTTCCAGAACTTAATGAAACAAAATCTGTAGCTCTATCCAACGTGGAAATTTCACATGGGTCAGTTCATATGAGATGGACAGAAAATGTCCTTTTATGTTTATATATTACCGTTACTTTTGAACTCATATGACAGGTGAAAACAAACTTCATGCAAAATCTGGATACTTTATTATTAATATTTTCACTGCTACAAGATTATTAATTTAGAATAATTATGAACTTTCGAAATAAAAAATCAAATGTTTCGAAATATGTAATCCAAATTAATATTAAGTGAAAGTTCCTGATAAAACTTTAATCAACTTGCAGTCACTTTAAAATATTTTTACAGTGCATGTTGGTTCCTTACAGAGAGTAGGAAATACTTTTCCAATTGCCTACTCGTATATCTTTAATAGGAAGCAGAAAATGAATTCGCATTGAACTTTTTTTTCCTTCTCCAAATCATTTTCGCTTACGCGCAGTTTCTTGGTTAACGCATGGTGTGTGGTCGTGCAGCAGGAGTGTGCTAAACATTAATTGCAGTGCGAGCCATGTCTCAACAAGAAAGGTTGCGTATATGCTAACAAACCTTCAACTCGCATTGAAATAAAAATTTTAAGAAGTTTTACTTTTTGAAAACTAATAATATATATTTCATTATATTTTAAGGTGAGAGGAGATTTTCAAAATACGTTATAATGAAATAACTCTTTTTTAAATAAATCAATACTGGTTATATTCCATTTAAGGAAAATTAAAAAAGGAAACGAAGCATCCCATTAATTTGTGTTTCTGCAGTCCATAGTTCCAGGCATATTTATTTTCAATAATGTAAATATTGCATGAAAAAGAACTAGGGGTTTAATATTTTGCAGAAATTGCTTTCTCTTAATGTTTTATATATTAAAAAAATTCATCCACTTTAAAATACGCGAAGTCAAGTTTTTATACGCCTTGTGCAATTTGAAATGGAAAGTTCCAAATAAGTGTGCAAGCAATATAAAGCAAATCCTCGGAAGAGCGTTCAAAGCAAGGAGACAGTTTTCCTCATATTTGGATGAGTTAGGATAAAACTTTTTAAATTCCTCAAAGTCAGATCACAGAACTTTTATTTGCTTGTGTAAAACTAAATTAATGCATTTTGTAATCTTAAAAACATTCACTAAACAAGCCTTGCTATTGGCAGCGTGAAAGAATGGCTAGTCTAACTGAACCCACCCACACATAATTTGTGTTCGATCTGCATCATTTACTACATGAATAACAGAACAGGGCTGCAGCATGTGTTTATTGGAAATAGCTTTTAAGGTAATAATTAATAAACCAGCTCCAGTGTTACAAGGGATAGGTTATTGAAATTACTGAATAATGAAGGCGACACGAAGGGTGGGGGAGATCTGCTTCATGTCGCATGACTACGTTTGAAAAGCTTTCTCGGAAATACAATCACTGTGAATGCTTCAGCAGGGCTTTATTCTCGGATTCCCCAAACGATAAATTTGTACTGCAAACATGCTTTGTTCCACCTGTTTCAGATTGTCTATAAATATGCAGTAGATTTCTGAAGTTTTTGACCCGCATTATTGCTTTTTATACTCTCTTTGGCATATAATTGCATGTCATGCTACGCTTGCTTTTATTGTGTTTGCTCTTATACAGGATTGGTCGATGTCACCGTCAGAAATATTTATCTGTTGTTTAAAATTCACACAACTTGTTGCCCGTATATAGAGCATGCTTATATTTCTCGTATTTACATAAAACTTAATATTGATTAACTTATTTCATTGCCAAATTGGATTTTAAACTGAGATAATTAAATAAACACAAGTTATATTGTGACTTTTAAGTTAAAAATAATAAGAGCAGTACATAAAATAAAATTGCATATGGGGGGATTATCAAGAATAGTAACAAATTGTCTTGGACGATTCTTTTGGTGTTAGTGGTACTAAAAATGTACTTATGAATGTTTAAAGAGGACCTTAAACAAATTATTTACTCAGTAAAAAGGAAGGGTTTATGCCGGCAACATGCTTATTGAAGTTCAAGATCATTAACTGTTCATAAAATGTATTTACTCTAGTTCTACCGGGCGGTGTGGCTCAGGTAGCAAACGCTTGGGACAGCTTCCGAGTTAAATTTTCTTGCAGCTGGCCATTCGGACGTTGGGTGGGATTTTTCGTGGTTTCCCCTGGTCACTTAGGCGAATCCTGGGACGGACATTCACTTTCCAGGAATTTCAGGAATTTCATGTTTTCATTCCGTTAGTTTGGTTACAGGGTCAAAAGTGTCAGGCGAGGTTGACTGGTGCGGTGTGCGGTAGCTTGCGCTGTTAGAAAACTTTCTTCCGGTGTTTGATATGTATCTATCTAAGGTGCTCAATCTGCTTGTAAGGGGGGGGTTCCCGCCAGCGTTAGTGTTTCCATCAATGTTAGGAAACCCGTCCACGTCCGTGTTTCACCGCTCGTGGATCCTTGCCGTCTGTCTCTCTCGCCTCATCCCTTTTTCTCGGAGGTGCCACCCTGAAGGCGTAGGCACAAACGACCAGCTCTTGAGTAAGGTAGAAGTATCTAAATGTCGTTCCTCATCTACAGCAATCCAATCTAATACTGTAGTTTTCATAATGGTTTACCTCTTCTACACTGAATTACAGTATTTCACTTGTCGTTAGATTGATGTCAGCCTGTTTGACTGCGCCTCCGGCACATTTGACTGGTTTTTAACATACGTCATATCGCAACTAGCAATGACGTTGATTCTTGTCAGGTCCATAATTCCGTATTGAAAAGTCTTTTACTATGCTAGCAGTATTTTACTGCATGCTTTATTTTCTTGATTTGTGTACCTGGCCATCGAGGTATGTGAAGTCCGTAATGGATAATTATTTTATTGATCCAGAGTACTGGATGTTACTAAGAGGTACATGGGGGCACTTAACCACTCATGGGTTTAGGGTTTTATGAAAGTTGTTTGTATATGGAAGTTATTCTTTATACTAGCCATGTGTAAGACTTTGGAAAGGAAGAATCAGACTTGAAAAATTCTAGTCACAACCGTGATTTGATACATTGAACCTCTCGTGCTGACGTTCAAACCAACTCAGCTACCGTTTTCGATGAAACCAGCCATAGCTGGAAGGTACAATTATTTCACTGTACTAAATACACAATTATTAGGAGGACAGATCAAGATATCTGTCCTCGAATCTCATCAAGAGCAAAAGTTTGTATATACTTAGTCTACTGTGAGGGTTCGTTCCCCCAGTGTACAGAAAATGAATATTAACTGATTACCGCACTATTAAATTTAATTGCTATTTAGGAAATCACTAAAAGCACATTTTTCTTGAAACTGAAACATAACAATGTATAAACCGCGAAATATGATATGTGAATATATTTTTAAAAAAATTATGCATGGGGTCATTAGCGACCCAATGAAAAATATTTACTTTAAAATTAGCGTTATCAAAGAAATATCTAATGTAACACCTTCAGCAATATTCCCTTTGACATTACGAGTCATTGTCACTAAAAAATATAAAAGAATTACCTTGTCCTGCAAAGTTTTGCAACATTCCGATTTTACGCGACTCTGAGCAACAAGGAGGGAAAATGGGGACTCGTTGTTAGGAATAATAGAATATATATTGTTGCAAATGTTAAATTTTATTGAAAAAATATGCACAGGTTTATAACAAGGCTTTAACACTATTGGTGCATCAATAGCCTATGATAAAACGTAATCACAAAGACTTCAGTTATACGATTTTTTAACCGTAAACTGAATTATAATAACAAACAGACCGAAATAATGTGTGCTCTTGTAACAACAAACTGTAGCTGAAAGTCCTTTAATTTGTCACTTTGTGAAATAAAATTACAAAATATTAGTAAGAAAATACTACATTTTGAATATAAAATGCACGGAAAAGTTCAGTTACCTCTGCTTTTATCTACTCACAGAGATAGCCTGATGATACTTTTTCCCCGCTCCTGTTATTTGTTTCGGGGTAGTGAACGCTAAAAAGTAATTAAATTTACAAGCATCCATCAAAGCGCCAGCAGTAATAGATTATGTTGAATTATATTCTGTTTATCTTACAAATACCAGGCGGCACCAAGTACCATGAATAGTGACAGTGTAACCAATCCATGAAACAAACCAAACGCAGAGAAGTGCCACCTCACACTCAATTTACGAGAAACAATTCGTGTGGCTTTTAGGACAGGTTTCTCTAGTTTTTTATGTTTTATTTGTTGTCGCTTTTACTACATTGGTCTTCTCACGACGTCTGTGGATTATGGACTGAATACTGTAAATCTTTATGGATGAATGAAATGAAATGAATGGCGCAAATGAGTTCGGAGTTCTTGGTGCTTGAAACATCTGGCATTCGCCTTCTTAGGGTTAGAAAAATTCTGAAAAACCTTACCCAGACTGATGACCTTATCGAGATTCTAACCCAGAGCCTCCGAATTTGTAGTCGCAAACTAGACCCCGGAGGTGGCCATTGATAGTTTTATAACATAGTGAAACTTAACATTTTAAACACATGAGAACATGTTTAAAGCATTCAGTGCTCATCTGTTTATCATCCGCCCACTTATTCTACTTTTTTGTCATAAAAACGCATGTAAGAAGGTTAGATCAAGGCTAGAGGGTATCAGCAGGCAGGAAATCGAGGTAGTTTGTAACACAAAGTCTCCTCGAGCCTGTCGAATGAAATTAAACTAACCTGGGGTAAAGAAGTATATATGGGGAGAAAGGCGAGATCAGAAATGACCTGGCTTAAACTAGGAAGTTGGAAGCCTCAAAAAATTAACGGATTGTTTTGGTAGGAGAATCTGCCCATTTTGTGGATGGGATGAGGAATGAGTACCTATTCTGGCAGAATATGCCCACTGGGAACACGTGAGAAAAACACTCTTTTCTGAAAACTTTGTAAAGCAATTAGAGGACATAATTGGTTGAATATGGGCATTTTCTTAGCCAAAGTCCACGAAGCTAGAACCAATTTATTTTCTGGTTAGAAAGTAAAAACTGGTGCAATTATAAATAATGTAACATTTTCCATTCATATATCTGTAAATATAGTTCTTCCCATTTGTAATGTTTATTTATTTATTTATAATATTTTTATTTTGTATTATAATTTCTTCCTCTTTCTATTTGTGTATAAGCAAGTATGCGTACGGTCTACGACCCATGTATAAAATATTTTTAATATGTATGTACAATTTTATAATAGTAAAGATAAAACTACCCCCACCACCACCACCACCACCGCCGCCGCCGCCGCCGCCACCTGCATTTCACATAAAATTTGTTAGTAACAATAAAATGCGAATATTTTACTAGTTTAAATTACAAATTAATTTACAGCTTTCGCGTTTAAAACGTGTTTGTGTTAAACGAACTTAATTTTTTTTTCTTTCAGTTTGTATACCATAACATCTATCTAGAATTTTGGAGATGAGCCAAACCAGAGTTTATTCAACACCAATGCTATAATATTAACAAAGAGCTGCAACAACGGTGCAGCTCCTTTGTTACTTTGTATTATATCTGGTTCTAGCTTTGGTATGGTCTTTGGCTTAAATAACTATATATTATTATGCACATCATGTCATTGTTGCCGGCACACCTGTTGTGCATTTATATGCTCGTAACTTGCACTAGTTTCACTGCCTCTCCAAAACAAATGTAGGACGTGACAATCTGTGGCACATATGTGTAGTCCACTGCATATGATCAGATATCTAAATTTTCTTCTTTTTTTAAAATAAAGTGCCGAAGCAATTAAATGAACACAAACATAGCCTTTGATTTATATTTATATCAATATGCCATTAAGCAGAAGAAGTAATAGACTTCTTTGAAAATAAATTTCAGAATTATATGATATGCTCATACTTCTACTCCCAAGTATTAGGCCTAAACTGTGTTTCCAGTCTCGATGAAACTAGCGTTTATCCATAACCTTCCAAACTCATAATTCATAATTCCAACAGTATCGCCATTTTACAGTAAACAGTAATAGCTGATATTTCAATAGCAAATTGAACTTCATTAGCACTTGGTTACATATTCCTTTTATTTTCGAACGTTTAGAAGTGTACATAAAAATCTAAAGTGCTCAATTAATGAATACATATAGAAGGGTACATTTTGAAATTGTTAAAAATTAAATGTTTTTTTTTACAGCATGCTTGTGAGATGTGAGGTAAATAGTTTTTGGAATCTGGTTCACAAATATTTCAGTACCATTTATTTTCCATCAATTAAAACTGTTCTATCCAGTTATTATAGAACTGAAAATGCCCTGGAAAAAGCACATTAGAATAATAACTATTTGCATTTGAATGACCTAAGCCGAACCTTAACCAACTCTACGATACATTGCACGCACGCACGCACGCACGTGCGCGCACACACACATATCTATATATATATATATAATATAAATGAAAAATAAAAATAAAGCTACACTATTAACAATGTAACAAATTAACAGTAATAATAAAGGTAGATAAGAATAAAACACTTAGATAAAGTCACACTTGAAATTACTATATTTCGAACTACTGGAGTCCTTCTATGGCAAGAAGAGAAGTTATATTTATTTGCTATTTATTTATTTGACTTGTATTCTTGCCATAGAAGGACTCCACGAGCCCGAAATATAGCGATCTCAAGTGTGACTTTTTCTTAGTGTTTTATGCTTTTCTACTATTATAATTACTGTTAATTGTTTACATTGTTAATATGGTTACTTTATATAACCATATATATATAGAGTGTTTAACACCAGTTTTTACTACTGAAGACCACAGGCGATGGGCACTGACGATATATGAAATGAAATGATAAATTGGAAAATGTTTTTTTTAAGGAAGAAAACGTTCCAGGCCTCAGTTTAGGGTATTTCCTCAGCATTTGCCATTTATGAGGACTGAGGAAAATCTGGAAAAAAAAAAAAAAAAAAAAAACAGGAAGGGGGTCCTGGCGGGATTCGTTTTTTTTTTTTTTTTTTTTTTAACTTGATATTATTTCTGAATAAATGACTTAAAATATCACCGTACTAATCCTGAAGTATAGTGAGGTTATTCGAGGTTAGGTTCGCCTGCACATGATGGCTTACTAGGAAATTGTAGCTACATTTACCGGATAAAGGGAATTAGTTTTCGCTCATAAAGTTAGTATTTTATTGTAATATTTATTTCAGGTGATTATAATATGGTAAATTAACAAACAATTTACTTATCCGCTAAATAATGTGAAATTAAGTAGTATAGTGTTTTCGGTGAAAACAATTTCCTAAAGAGGTGCCAGAATTATGTGGATGTAGAAGAACAACATTTGCTGTTATAAGGCATGTGCCTATTGTGATATTAATTGTGAGAACTTGAACCAGTTTCGCAGATATTACGCCCACTTGCCGGGAGTTACCGCGCTGATTGCCGACCTGCCAGCTGCCGTAAAAAGAACGACAGAGATTAAAGCAAATATTTTAAATTTTCTCAATCAAAATAACATCTATTATTAATCTGCCATTATATCGGGTAAACATTTTATTTCGTAAAACATGGAATGGCCCTAGTTTTTAAGTGTCCTAATGTAGAGATAGTGTTATTTTAAAAGTTTTCTTTTAATATTCGTAACTTATAATACTGCTCATTTTAAAACGAATTTACTTCCCATATGTATGTGTATGTAAATTTCTGATAATTATTATCCTAAAGTAGCGGTTTGCAATTGATGTTCTTCTTCCAGGTGCCCACTCAATTGCATTCTTCTGTATAGAAAAATGTAATAAATGTAATGAATAAAAACAAACCACCACGAGAAATAAATCATTAGGGTAAACGTCATATTGGGCGATACCAAAAGATGACTAACTTTTGAAGCCTAATACAAGCAAGGAGATTAAATTGTAAATAATTATATAAAATTTATACATCTCTGTAACAATTCGTTATACTTTCAATTAAAAGTAAATAAACATTACGAAAAACCGCTATAAACTTTGTTTTTTTTCGTTAGCGTATTTTATAATGCTCTCGTAGGTTTTCAGTTTTCCTCTGGCAAGCATTTTCAGTTGAGAATAAGAGCAATTTTTGTTATCTTAATGGAATTAGCATTATGAAACTTACCTTTCACTTCTAATAGAACTTATTAATGTGGGTGTTAGTACATTAATTATCTTTCCACGCACTTTATAAGAATTAATGTTTTAAATCACCAGAAGAGGAAATATTTTAGAATTGTGCCGAGTTTAGATGTTTTTATGGCGATAAATTTAAAGATAAAACCGGCCTCCAGGCAAGAGAAACGAGATTTTTAAATCCGCTATGAAACGTTGGGATAAAGAGCAACTGAAAAAAGAACAAATACAACTATTTGAGTTGTTGAAACATTAATAAAATATTGACTTAACTATTTGAACACACTGATGCTGCAAATGTAAGATAAATTTAAAAACTGTTTTAAATATCTATCCGCGGCAAGAAAAACAAAAACATTCCACAAATATAAAAAAGTTGTATCATCGGCATTATCTATTACATTTTATAAGGTGTATTTTTAAGGGTCTTAATAGTTTTTCAGAACTTTTTTTATGAATATCTAGTGTTGTTTTTACTGCATTGATATTTTTGCAATATCTGTTTTACTATACTGGTGAAACCTGAATTGGTGTTATTTGTAAGCTGATTTAAGCGTTAGATGCATAATTTCCTTCCTGTTAGCCTCTATTTTATTGCTTTTAACTGTAAAGGGGCTATTTGAGGATTCGTTCTAAAAGAAACAAAATTTACAAATTGTTTTGAGACCAGTCAATGTAATTAAGCTGCAGTGTAAAATTATGTGAACAAGTACGAGCCGCTGGTACATGCACTTTCAACTCTTTGCCTGGGTACTGAGTACTTTACGCTTGCTACTACTGCCTGGAGCAATTGCCCTGCAAGCACTGTCCGGAATTTCAAATCATGTCATTGCATGACTTTTTCTGAAATTGGCAGCCAATGTTTAAATACTCAGATTGTTAACAGTCAAGGTTTTCCCACTTGTATTATACTCCACTATATCATATTAGGAACTATTCAGGCCTGCAACAATACCGCCACGGGTGGCCGAGGTCGTTAAGGCGCGAACTCGTGAGCGGGAGGTCTGGGATTTGATTTCCTCCAGACTGTCTTCCCTGACTGAGGTTTCTTCCAGGTTTTCCTGAGTCCTCATACCGAGGAGGTACCCTAAACTTAGAGCTTGAACGCTTGCTTCCTTAAAAAAAAATTTTTTTAATTCCCAATAATCATTTCATCTCATATATCATCAGTGCCCATCACCTGTGGTGCTTCAGTAGTAAAAGTGGGCGTTAAACACTACTCAAAAATTGAAAAAGGTTTATGTATTAAGTTTGCGAATTTAGATATTATAGAAAACTTCAATAGAATGAAATTGTTATGTGTAAAATTTATTTTTCATCAAAGATGTCCTCATATTCGGAATCTAATATAAATTGATTTTATTTTCACAGTTTGGAAATGCTAACTATTCTTGTTCGTGCATATCTCTTTGAGGAATTTAATTCTTCTGCCATTGTGAATACCAAATTTCACTTTTCATTATTACCCTGGAGACTATTTTTAAATGCTATGAATAAACTGGAACTAAAGCATGGAATGATAGTTTTTTTAAGGTAGGGCATTTCATTTATCTTGCGAGAAAAAATATCATTAGAAATTCTCATGGTTTCCTGGCCAGAATCATTTATCATTATTATAGATTCATTAATTATATTAAGTTAATATGGGGTATCTGATAGGAATGTAAATTCAATTAAATGTAACTAATGACAATCAAATATTTGTGTTGGTTCATAAGCATAAACATTATTGAGTTGCATCTTTTCTTCTTCGTTAATTTAGCTTTGATAAGAGCTAGTAATACTGTTTCTTCACTTATACCTGTCACTGGATATTTTATTGCATTACACTCTTTTCTTTGTCTTGATCCTATCTTCGGCATAGATTATTTACGACTTTTACTACACCTGCTCTGGCCCACTGTCCATCAGCGAGTATTTACTATCTGAGTAGCATAATAGATCTCAACTATCCCCCATTAAAAGTAAATGTTTTGTTTCTTATCACAGAGAACGTTTACTGCTACTGAAAATTTAAAAGCATTTTAGTTATATGTGTGAGAAGCAATAAAATGAACTTTGGAAGAAAATCAAGAAAAAAGAAAGAAAGAAAGAAAGAAAGAATGAAAGACGCATATATTAAGTTTTATAAGACTATGGCAGTACCAATATTATTGGCAGAGAGAGCTGTGCACTAAACAGGCCACAAGGAGAGGGTAAAATATAGATGATATTTGTAAGAGCAGCGGCATGCACACGACGAGATGAAATTAGCAACCTTGCAGTGAGAGAAGGTTTTAACATTGTTAATTTAGAATAAATTGTTAGAAAGAGAAATAAAAAAAAAAAAGGAAAAGATCATTTATAAAGCACGTTATGTTTTATAGACCAATGTGGAAGCGTGGTGATAGGCGTTCTAGAAGCAGATAAAGCGAATGTCTGGTGTGACGGGAACGCACCTTGAGTCAACCGCGTTTTTCTTTCTTTCTTCTGATTTTCTACACAAAATAATTTAATTTCTTGAAGAATTTGGCAATTTGATTTTGAACGTGGTCAAAAAGCTTGAATGAACTTTCTAATTAGTACTTATAGTGTTTTTCAAAGTATTCTCTGTTGAATTGACCCAATGAGTATGCTAATCCTGGAACACTTGCTGGAAGCCACCTTTTGATATCTTCAAAACCGCCTCAACCTTTTTCACAGTGGCCTCTGAAGTACCAAAACTCTCCCCCTTAGCTCCTTTTTTTCAGACAGGGAAAGAGATAAAAGCTAAGTCTGAGGAGTATGGAGAGTGGGAGACACATTGAAGTTCTTCACACACTTCTAATCGCACCACCTTCTGTTCAGTGTCAGTAATCTTGGGACCATCTGACACAAACGCGTCTCATGTTCAAGTGATCATGCAGATTGGAAAATGTACTGGCATGGGAAATGTGTAACATGTCTGCAAGTCTGTCAATTGTTATTCGTGGTCCGTCTAACGAAAGTAAAACTTCGACGCAGCATTTTGCTCTTCACGAATCAACCCCATTTTGTGTGTTGCGGCTGGCGAATTGATGTAGCTTGCTCGTACCTTGTGTACAAATGTATGCACGAGGGAACTTTTGTTTTCTTCCACCAATCTGGGCTGATCCGTTTTCATCATGCAACTGCTTCAACAATTTCTTTGCTGTGCGCGAAAAAGAGAGAGAGAGAGAGATAATAAAAGAACAGGAAACATTCCATAAGCCCCAAAACGGAAATTTGAGTTTTATAAGACTTATGATAACCCTACTTCCAGGCAATAGCTGGTAAAAAACTAATATGATGACATCTGAATTATCTAAACAATATAGACTTAATGATTGGAGCGCGAGGCATCATGATAGTTGAAGTGTTGAACCTCATAGTTGAAGTCATTCCTTCCTCGACATTCTTAAGATATCTATTTCAAAGTTATTATTCTAAGTCTTAAATTTTGCGTAACAGAAAACCATCCTATCACACATTTTATAATTTATAATTTCCAGATTATAATTATAATTGTATATTTTTATGTTAGATTTTATCGTACAGCATTTCAATTGGTTATGTTCACTTTGTGGCTGCTCCTCATTTGCTTGAAGTAATTGGACATAAAATAACATGTTTATTATTATTAATTATTTGCAGGTAATTGTAGCTTATTACGTAAAGAACATTTGGACACAACACAGGAAGAAGTGGTGGAAATAAATGTAACTGTTTATTAATATAAAAATATGACGACGAAATATTGAAATGACCGCCTCCCTGGTCTAGGGGTAGCAGTTGCGACTGGGTTCGAATCCCGGTCAGGCCATACTATCTGGGTAAGGATTTTTTCGAAAATTTTCCTTATCCTGAGCAGGGTATTGTATTCATCTCTAGAGACTTACATCTATTATATTGGATCCAAAAACAACAGATTTCGCGAGAAGACCAATAAATAAAACATTAAAAACACACATTGAAATTGGTATGTAAATGAAAATCAAAAGGAAACATTTAGCATATAACAATTACCCGAACTCCTAATTAAAGAACGTGAAAGCTCCAGTAAGAGATAATTTAAATAATTTAAATATGAGGTATATTAAACTACTGTTCATTAAAATTAATGAGTGTATGTCGGATTGTAACGGAAGTAACCCACTTATAGTAGGCTGTGTTGAAGAGTTATGATAAAAAGTTGGCGGGAGTAACGCTTCCAATTACAGATGAATCACCTTTTAAACTTTTTAGAAATATAAAACGTAAATTTACAGATAACGTTGTGGTACTTTTATTACTTGCTCTTTAAATAAAGAACTCAACACGGAAATACACATAACTTTTGAAAATATTAGATAAGGTATTGTTACCATTCGTAAAATAATATTCCATTATGTGCTGTGTATAACAGAAAATCCAGTATTTTTAAATGAACATATAAATGTGCTTGAGAGTAATAACCTATGGATTACTATTAATTTATAGAATTACATGTTTATGTAGATAAATGTTGGAATTACTTTGTTGCAAAGCTCATTAATATTAATTATTTATTCAAATATTAGCCAAAATTTATAAGTAGAGGTTAAAACTGTGCCACGAATGCATGTGGACAAATGATTTAATGGGGTATGAACTGTGCAAGGACGCAGTATATAGTCTGTGCAACGTTCTTGTATGTTTAATGTTAAACACAAAATATGGCCAAGAAATTCAATTTATAAATGTTATATTTAATATGTTAATAGATGTTAACATTCACAAAATATATAATTATTTAGTAAAATATGTTTAACTTCAACTTCAAGATAAATCATTTATATAAATAAATTAAATATGCGTCGTTCTATAACATGCACGTGAATTATATATTAATTTATATTGCAGACGAGTGAATCTTTAATTTAATTTTAAAGTTTAATTTATAAAATTCTCTGAATTTTTTTCCTATATAACCAAACCATGGTGGAAAAAATAGGATATGGAGCACAGCAGTAAACGAGGCTTAAAATGTACACACAGTCACTATAACGCTTTTATTGTAATGTCGTGAAAAGATAAACGTAAGAAAATTATATACACAATAAATAATATTTGTTTACCTAATTCATTGTTCTCAACACAAATTTCGAAAAAGAACGCTGTAGGTATGCCGTGTTGAATATATCTTCGCAGAACGATGGGATGCGAGCTCCCACCTAACCAGACGATAATTTTGAACAGAAATCAGCTCGGAGTCCAAATGTAATTATACCAAACGATGAGAGCAGACTATGTGCTGACCTACAGAACGAAAAGAAAAAGAGATGGTAACCCCTTGCTACCTAGTGGTAAGAGAAGAAAGAAAGAAAAACAATGAAGATTCGGGAGGAAGGTTCCTAGCGGAGGAAAATCATACATAAATTTAGCCAAGTGGTGAATGCATATGTACCATTAGAACCAGTACATATGAATTTTAAGTATATCTTTTATTGAATTGAAACATTTAGCCTAAGTTTAATAACCAACACAAATAGGATGTTGATTATTAAAATATGTAAATAAACAAATGCAACATGTGGAAAATGGTTTATAATACTGGCATTTGCTTTAAATGCATTTAAAGCATCAGAGAGTACTTCCTATATTTTCATTACAATTTTCATAACTGTATATCCAATTTTATTCATCACGAGCAAGAATTTTTTAAAAAATAAGAGTCCGAAACAAAAATCTCCAAAGCATTCACAAGATTAACTTTTAACCATTGTACAAAGGAATTTAAATCGTTTGCGCACGTAAACTAGCGAATGGAAAAACACAGTTCTGTTATATTAAGTCTACGAACATCAAGAATGTATTCAATTAAATACAAAGTATTGAGAAGAGTATAAAATTCCCAAATATTTGCTTGATGTATGCTAAACCATTGCAATTTAATATCATAAAGTACAAAAAGTGGAATAACTAATCATGGGAAGTTATTAAACTCATGCCTAATTAAAGGACATTAATGACATTTTGCCGCAGAAACAATAAATTATAATGGATTTACTTTAAATATATCTCCAAGCATTTCCATTTTCTTCCACATACAAAATAAATTATTAACATAAAATATAAGAACTAGTAATTAACGTAACTAAATAATAATAATAATAATAATAATAATAATAATAATAATAATACAATTATATTTTTAAAACCATACTTATTTGTTAACTGCTATTATGTGGGAAATAGTGTTTTAAATAAAATAAAATATATTATATTTTATTATGTATTAATAGTAACTTTTTTCACTTAGCTGTAAAATAAGCTGTTCCAAAGAAAATTAAACGAAAAATCTTGATATACGAGCGTTAGTCAAAAAGGGCTTGAGATTTTTAAAATGTTTATTTATTTGCGCATGGAATACAATTGGCTGAGAGTGTTTTCTTTCTCAAAATATTCGCCATTGAGTTGACCCAACGCGTCTGGTAGCCCTGGAACATGTGCTGGAAGCAATCTTTTGACATCTTCTTCAAAAGTCCTTAGCCTTTTTCACGACGGCCTCGGAAACACCAACCCCCCCCCCCCCAGCTCCTTTTTTCAGATAGGGAAAGAGATAAAAGCTAAGTCTGAGGAATATGGAGCATGGGGGGGACACATGCGAATTTCCCTACACACTTCCATTCGCACCATCCTCTGTTCAAGTGTCTGTAATCTTGGGACCCACCTCGCACAAACGCGTCACATGTTCAAGTGACAATGCAGATTCGAAAATGTACTGCCATGGGAAATGCGTAACATGTCTGCAAGTCTGTCAATTGTTATTCGTCAATCTTCTCGAACAATGACGCCAGCTGTATTAATCATGTTTTACTGCTGTTGCTGGAGCATCTGGACCGCCTTGCTCTGTTGTGGAAACACGGCCCTCATGGGAAATGTGTGGAGAGATTTTATTGCGCTTGAAGCGAAATGACTCCGATGAACGAGAAGAGATGTGACTCTGACACGTTTGCCGTGTTTGGTTGTAGTTGTCCAACTATCCTTTCCTGTTTCCAAAGCTTCCTTAGGAGGGGAGACTTCAAAACACCAATTAGGATGGAACAAATAACTGCCAGTCAACAACCGATAACAATCTAAACAATGTATATGCCACTATGTTTCTGATTTTGGTGATCCAAGTGCGGATGTGCATCCAAGGCATTTGGTTAATGAAAAGGGGTGGGGTTATGCATCAAGACTGCATTTTGTTAATTATTTTTATTTCAAGAGCAGAATTTATTTGCTTGTTGAAGCAAATTCGGTTCATCATAGTCTACAATAGTGATATCAGATTAACGTTACCTCCAATGGTAGATTAGGAAAGTATATACTCCGTTTTGCAGAAAATATTCAAAATTGAGTTAAAAATAATATTTTCACTGCTAGAATACAATCCTAATGGTATTAAAATTGGTGTAAGAGCATGCCATGAAGAACAAACATGAATAACACACGGTGAACCAATTATGTCACAGATAAATCAAAACTGACTAATTCCAAGCATTTCGCACCTAAACTTGAGCTGAGTGGGAAGAGGAATAAAGAATGTGACCTGCTAGAGATACAAATACCAAACATAGAGATCTAAATCCTGCTTTATAACCTTTTTTTGTTCAGTCACGAATACAAACTTATGGGTTTTCTGTACTCAACTTCTTAAATGGGACATTTATGTTTGTTCTAAAAGTTGCTCGTTTATCTCTCGCCTTCCCTTTCGTCTCAGGTAAAAGATTAAATAAATGAAGTAATGACTACTAATTCTGCGACATTATTTAAGAAATATATCAAAAGAAAAATGGAATTCTAAATGCTAGACAGAATGAAATGAACAAATTATCATGTTGCAGGATTTCAAAATTAGGTAGCTACCTGGTACTCATAAATGTTTGCATTTCAGTTTGTTATTGTAATATATTTCCTCACAAATTTTATGCAGCAATGCAATGTAATAATATTTGCAGCATTACCCTTGCGTGACTATTGCATCAGGCCCCATTTGGTTCAAAATGGCGAGAGAGACAGCCTTTACAATGCCCGACAGATGGTGCACTAGTCGCCTTTGTAAAACTTGCTAGCAAGGAATTCAAACGCACGTTAAATGCTATGTAGCGAGCGTTTAATTAATTATGCTTGCTGACTCCCCTATTGTTGTTTATAGGATAACCATATAGCACGGTAGAAGGTTTGGCATGTGTAGGCCAGCTTCCCTTTACAAACGCTTCGCTTGCTACGCAAATTGTTGCTGCTACTGCTCTGGAAATTATTTTAAAAGCTTTGACGCCTCACGGCTTCCTCTGCAGTGCTTTGTATGCCACACATGTGTATAAATTAACATTTATTTTTATTAAAGGGTCATAATTTCAAATGTTTTCGTAATTAAAATGCGTAACGAGTTTCTTTCTCTTATTATATTCGTTCATAGCATATAAAACAACTAAAAGCTGCAAAACCTCGGTACCACAGTTACAGAAAGAAAAGCGCAGAAATGAAAGGAAATGAAATAGACATAGCTTTTTACGGATGAATTAATAGCTATGAAAATGATAAGCGTCACCATGACAAAATCCTATATAAACGAGATAATTTCAAGAAAATTTATAGCATTACTAAGTTTTTGAAAAAAAAAAAGAATATATAAACTGTGTTTTTTTTAATATAGTTGTCATTCATTTCAGTACACTTTACATGTCTGAATAAAAACTCGACATTTTTAAGTTTCTCTACCCGAAGCTCTTTCTTAAGTTTATAGAAGAGATAATAGCCATAGTGTCCTAGACCTGACTGCAGCTTGTATTGTTGTGAAATAATCTTATGGAATGGAGTAATACAAGGTTCACTGTTGTATTTTCGGGATTATCAAGTAAGTACAGGGTTATAAGTTTCCTGTTGGTTGCACTGGAAATAGCAGAGGTTAACATGCAGCACCATTGCTACAGCTGTAGTAATATGTTAATTGCGATCGTGCTCCCCTTTCTGGTGTTTATAGATGCTTACTAAAGCATTTTCGTGCGATGATTTTTTATGATTTTAAGTGCAACCCAAGCCAACAAGAATGTATGAATAATTACAATGAGCTTTCCAACAGTCTACTTATCCACGTACAAGAGTTTATAACTGGTTTTCGATGTTCATGTCATCCAAGGTGTTTTAAAATTAGCGTCTTGTAAGCCAGACTATAGACCTTTGCAACCTATCTCGCAAATGATTATAGGCACATTAACAAAGATTACATGAATATTAGAATCGGGTATTTCTGAACTTAAATGCTGGATAAAAGTGTTATTAAGTACTTGTATAGTGCAAGACGATATTGTGGTTCTGTTTTCTGGCAACACCCAATAGTAGATTTCTATTCGATGTTTATTTTAAACACCGCAGCATCTGAGGTGTATTTAAGCTGTTGTAAAATTCAGAAAATCTAAATTTGTTTTAACTTTTTGTAAATTGTTTATACCTACATTAGCATTGTGTGAAAAGCTAATTTTCTTTATATATATTTCTACATTTTAGAACTGTTCTTTCAATTCTTCGTGTTATTGGGTTAACTTATTCTTTATCATATTTATTTTATGTTTCATTTTCTGTAATCTTACATATCAAGGCTAAATTAGGCATTCAATTATTTTTAAGATAAAAATAGGAGCCCATGAGTACTGTTTTCAAAAATCAAAACTAGTCATTATTAGTGTAGAGTTAAATATTGCTCATCATGGCAAACCTCATTGAAAGAAGAAGATAAGTGATAATGCTGTTTGGATACGGTTGTAAGATGCGAACAGCTCAGAAGTGTGTGATTTTTTTAATCAAATGAATTCAAACAGAAAACATAACATCAAAAAGTTTAAAGAAGATTAACGAAACGGGACGCTTTAAGAAAAAGGGGAAATCCGGAAAGTCAAAATCCGCTCTGGTTGATACATATGTTCTTAATACTATATTACTCTTTGTCTTTACCGAACAAACCATATTGTATACAAAGCATTAACAGAAATATATGTATGAGAGATTGGATCACTTCTCATTTAAGGAAAACCTACCTCTAGTATGTATTTACATCTATTGCAGAGCAACATGGTTCCAGTTTCCCAAGATACTCGTAAGTTTCCGGAATTATATTTGGTATCAACAAGATGGAGCCCCTCCTCACTTTGGAGCAGACGTGAGGGAATCTGTAAAGGCATTATTTCCCGGAAGAAGGCGCATTGAGTAGCCCCTCATCACTTGATCTCGATCCTTTAGTTTGCTATCCAAAGGGCTACTTAACATTCAGAATGCACCGCAACATACACGATATTTTATTAGAATTCAAGCAGAATCGGAAGAGAGAGGCGTTGGTTTAATGTAGCGGAGATATTAAAAAACTTTCATGAACAAGAGGATATATTGTTTGGTGGTAAATGGTAATCATTTTAAAAGCGCTAGAGCAGCCAGAAAGGCGTAACATGTCAGTAGAAATGTTTTTTTTTTTTTTAAATATTTGTAATATAACCTGAAAAACAATAATCTCACCTGACACAAGTATGAGAGAAAACATTTTTAAACATGCAAAAATTAGACATTTAGGAAATACCTATTTTATTTCTGAGGTTATAACATTTCTAAATTATGTGCAAAATATTAAGCCATATACTTTTAATAAATGCAGCGTTTGAATTGTTTAAGAAACGGTAAAATTATGTAATTACTCTGTGCAACAAAATTTGTGCGAAACATAAACCAATGCGCTAGTTCTTGTTGAAGATATAATCAGAATTTACGTTTTGAAAACACAATCGAGTATTACACGTAGCTTATTTTACCGGTAAATAATTACATCATACTCTGTGCGTCGCTGCGGAAAGATAAGGTCACAGAATGCACTTGATTACTGTTGTCTAGTTTGGCACGTTAAACAACTAACAAAAAGAGTGAATGTGCTTTCTAACGCATTACACTTGTTGTATAGAATATTGTTGGTGTTAAAGACCCCCGTTTATACATCTGTTTCCTCAAGCTACGCATTTTGATGCACTACGGCATGCTTTCGACCCCGTCGTTCGCCTGCTGCATACAAATCACCGTGTTTTCTGGGATAACAGCTACCGGGTATTTACATTTCTGACCGACTTCCCGATATAAATGTATGCTCGATACTGTAATGTAATTGATATAATAATGTGTCGTATTATTTATATGTTCAAATCTGAAATAAAGGTAGTACTGACCAGCAGGTTAAAGTGAAGGTAAAAGTAGAACGATAACCAGTTATTAGTAGATGCATAGTGGAAAGGCAGATATAAGGGTCTGGGTATACGCATGTATTGCATTTGGAAGATTGTAACAAAACAATAAAGTCATTAGGAGGGCGAAAGCATAAAGACGGTTTCAACTTTCAAGTAGAGAAGTTATTTGAAACATACTACAGTCTTTTCTATTATTTATATTCCTTGGACTGACATTTGTATATGAAGATATACCCAAGCACGTGAGCAGGCTAATTGCAATAGTCTTTAAGCACAGTACAAGCAGGAGGTTAAAAAGAATCCAATCTTATATGAAACTAAATGCTTTGTTAACTTCATAGTCCTTTTATATAGGGAGATAAGGGTATTTTGACAAAAGCTAGAACTTCTCTTATTAGTAGACTAGTGACAGATTTTATACTAACCGTATTACTCCTATACTTTCGGGTTGAAAAGCTTCACACTTAGATACATTTAACATAAGAATGTTTGAAATATTTAAACAAAAACATATAGGTATTCAATACAAATTGCAATCAAAAGCTTTACACTGGAAAAATTAATTACATTGCATCAATCCACATTTACGTGAGTCGTTCTGTTTGACCAATACTCTTTGTTCAAAGTTGTTGCTGTATTGGGAATTCATTTTTAAAACTCAGATTTCATCTTTTGAACGTAAAAGCATTTCTTCCGCTTTCAACTTCGATTTAATTCTTTTGTGAAAACCGCGGTCTGCTAGCGCCCCCAGAACAGAGCCAAGTTTCCACAAAGTGCCAAACATAATGGAACTTTTTAGCGACCTGCTCTTTAGATTTTGCACTGCAAGCACCTGCCTTTGGAAATGTTTACGAACCTGGTCTAACGATACGTTTAATGACCAGCATAAAGGCTTTAAAACGCTTCGTTCGATGGAAATGCCGCAGTCATAGGCTGTACATCGCTAGATCAGGAAACTGAAGAAGAAAAACATTTAGTTCGTCGTTTCCACGCCAACCTGCTGGCCTTTTTCATACCCTACTAATTTCAGTTAAAACGCGCTGATATAACGTAGATTAGAATAGTTTTATTGTTTTATATATATTATTTTGTTAAATGCACTGGTCTCACCTGTTTATTTCCGATTACTTGAAAATTAAAGCAATATTTAATCTACTTATTCATAGCAGGTTGCATAAATTTTTGTTTATTAACTACCTCTTGGAGATTCTAAGTGAAAGTCACATATAGCTATTAAAAACAAAGAAAAAAAGTCTCGAGTATTATCAAAAATTAACTCTCATTTAAAAACTGTTAACAGTTTTGTTTTCCCTCTATTCTTTGAATAATTAATCCGTAATAAAATAATGAAGCATTAGCAGTACAACATAATGGTACTTGTGAATATGTACAGAAATATAATAATCAAGACATTTAAGATTGAAAGAAAAATAAGACATTTTTGCACCTATAAAACTTCTAATAAATATCCTTGAATAAATATTGAAAAAGACAAAAAGCAGGCTTATAAATATAGATGATAACAGAGATCTATCAGGGTAGGTCCATAAGTTTCGGGCCTAACCATTTTCTAGGTATGGTAAAGACAAAAAATATACTTCACTTTCAATATAGTTACCCATTGTTGCAATACACTTCTCACGTCTTTGAATTAACATTTCAGCCCCTGCTCCAAATAGTCAGAAGTCTTGTCTGCAAAATGGGCATAAACAACTTCCATCACTTCTTCCCCGCATTTAAATTTCCTTCCTCGAAGGCTCTTCTTCTTCTTTTGATTGATTTATTTATGAACGCTCTTTAACATATCAGGTCATCAGCGTCCCATTCAACTCAGGGCGTGAAACGGCCAACAAATTTTGCTCAGAGGCCTCTCTTTCAGGTTTGAGGTTCTTTATCGTGCCATAAATGTACGATAGAAGAACCATGGCTTTACTTCCCTTCCGAAGGAAGCCATACTTATGATTTTTACGTCCATCGGTCCTGACCGGGTTCGAACCCGCGATCTTGTGTTTAGGAGGCAAATATGGTAACCACTACACCACCAGGACCGACTGGGTCCTCCTTGAGTTTTGAGAAGAGGAAATAGTCACTGGGAGCTAGATCTGGGCTGTAGCGTGGATGGTCGATCTCCTTGAAGCCACATTTCTTCATAGCTTCCTTTGCAACAAGAACTGTGTGGCTCGTTGTCTTGAAAAAGGTCCACACCACCACTCAGATTTTCTCGCCTTTTCTCTTTGATAGTAGGTCAGCATAGTACTCCCCATTTACTGTGGTGTTCCTCTGCTTGAAATCAATGAAATGTATTCTTCCACAGTTCCAAAAGATTGTGGCCAAGAATTTCTTGGTTGGCTGAGTGACCTTGGTCTTTAAAGACGATTCTTCGCCAGGTTTACGCCACTCCATTTATTCTCTTTTGGACAAAGGATCTTAGTTTTCCCTCTAACATTGGTTTGCAGAACTTCTCTCTCGTTGCTACGGCAGAGCTGAAAAAAATGCAGTTAAGTTGCATTTTGCACATAGAAGGGCACGTGCAAGTACAAGAAATTAAATATACTCTTAAATGCCTGACAACAGATGACTCGTTGCTACTTTTGAATTGAGGAAAGAAGTCTAGGCCCCCATCTTGCACTAATCTTATTCATGTTTAAATGTTCACGAATAATTCGAAGGACTATTGTTTCAGAAATGCCCCAACCTTGCTGCTATTTCTGTAACTTTCAGCCGCCGGTCTTCCATAATTTCTCCTTCCACAAGAGCGATGTTTTCAGGAGTGAGCACCTCCAAGGGCCTGCATGCTCCTCGTTTTCAATGCATTTGCATTCGAAAAAGTTTGGTCCATTCTTTTTCGGTAGAATATGAGGGGATGCTTCACCATATACACCGTCCAATCGCTGTTTAACTTCATTTGGAGTAAGTTCTTTATTGTGAAGAACTTAATAACAAGTTAATACTGCATTTTTAACATGTCACAATCTTGAACATATAGCCTTCTTTATGCAACTATATTTGAACAACTGAACACAGCTGAGCGGAAGTTACAGCTGAAATTATTTACTTAACAGATAAGGTATGACATCAGATATGTGAAGGCGATAATCCTTATCAGCGAGGCCGGAAACTTATGGACCCACCCTCGTAATTTCTGTGTCTGAGATGAACTTATACTTAAAATAATAAAATACAGTTTATTTCAACAAAGAACTAGAAAAGTTACTCAAAACAGCATTGGAACATGTAGTTTATCCTCATGTATAACATATAGCATCATAATATCTCTTAATTCAGAGATACTGTGTCAGAATTTGATATCAGTATACAAGAAAGGGTCGACAATCAATATTGATAAAAACAATACAAGATAATGCCAATACAGCCTGCTATCTCAAATGAGCTGTGCAGAACACGAGATGAAGGTGAACCCCAGCCGATAGATTTATTTAACCACAGCTTCAGCACTGATCATAGAAATGTGGAGGAGCACAGAAGAAGCTGGGGGGACAATTTTTGGCAGGCACTTGTTTAAAAAAAAAAGAGCAGGAGATAATAAAGACGATTCATAAAAGAGACTTGCAATAACTGGTATGAACTTTCCGGAGTGGTAACTCGGGATCACAAATCCACAGCCACCTGGTTCCGGCAAGAGTTCGTTGACTTTCTTGTGATGTTATGAGCTAATTGTATTTGTAATTACAATATTAATTAATAGGAAGACTAAGCTAATTAATGCCATGTATACTTTGAAAACGGAATCATATTGTGGTTACGCTTTATAGCAGTTTGTATTCTAATGCTATCTAGTGACGAAATGAGTTAATTAAAGTCCTGTATCATTGAAACGTTATTCCGCTGTTTTCTATTGTGTGCAGCTACTGAAGGGCTGCTATTGTAACGAGTAAAAGAAACTATTTTGAGATAAGCGTTACTATATTTTTCTGATTCTTGAAGCTTCCTTTATGAACAGAAGCTAACTAATTTATACAAAATTTGAAAATTTAGTAAAACAGGCGGATAATGTTAAACAAGTCGGGAGCGCTGTAACGCTAAAGGTCTACATAAAATTTAGCTTTTTCAGAAGATAGTATGTATTTGTTTAATAACAGATCTTACCTCTTGCTTATATTACATGAATAAAAACCAAAAGGAGTCATTATTAACAAAAGACGAATTTCAAAACGTATTTCCCTGTTTGATGTTTCATCTTATGCCAATAAAAAGTAATATTTATTGAATATATATCCTTTTAATAGAAGCTCAAATTCAATTGAATATTGTGTATTTTGGTTGATTTCTGCTTATAATGAAAAAACAATTTGCAATTCTCTATTCTAGAAAATAGGTGTCATTAATTGGTGCAATCCTTCCTAATAACGTCCGTATGCAATTGTTTTCCTAAGCTGTATTTAATATCCAGTATAAACCATCATCTATATCATTCTGTTGTCTAAAGAAATACGTATATATTTCTGAAGGACTTTAGCGGTTTAAGTTTAAGGTGCATTATTTGGGCTGCTTATCTTAGTACATTTCTTAATTTTTATACATCTTACATACTCACTTCTGTCATTTCTGTAGACTTAGCTCATTATTGAATCCGCCGACAGATGCTCCGTTTATTTCTATTTCGTGTTGTCTTGGAAATTATACTACGATATAATCAGGATATGTAAGATTTTATAAAATATCTACTCAGAAGGAGAAATGATAGCATTGTGAGGTCTCTCAAATAGCAGGCAAGAAAATCCGATTTGAAATATTGAGCGTTGGCCCTTATGAGCCGCCGGATAAAGCGATTAAATTTTCCCGGAAATTCTTGTGGCTTTATCCAGGGTGAAAGGACTCAAATATCTTATATTGCAGTGAGTATGTTAGAGGGAAGATAAGTGGAACATTTTTAAGTTTTATTCTTAAATTTCGAATTACTATTTATACATTATAAGGCTTGCAATGAAAAGATGTTTAAATTAATTTGTAAATACTAGTTTTACTGGAAGATACAACGACACGCCCTTTAATAGCAAATGTAAAAATCTTTGAAAAATTGGAAATAAATAGATATTCATTCTGAACAAAAATAATTGACAATAGCCTATAGAAACTATCCCTTCGACATGGATAGTAATACTAGATATTTTCTTTCTTTTTAGTTTCTATGTTAACTTTATTTTTATACTTTTTACTTCGAAATATAAACAACAATTTATTTTATTTCAGCATCCCTCCATTGTGGGCTGTCCAAACGACCGGACTTACTAAATAAAATATGCATGATAATACTTCAGGAATTGATGAAATTAATAACATTTTAGGAAATAGTCTTATCAACGGTAGAATATTGCAAGTAATATAAATTATTTTCAAAATTCAACACAAGCCTTTGAAAACTGCCGCCACTATACATTTAATGACTTTTTTTTTTATCTATATTATGTCTACCACGAAACTGCATAAAGATTTCGCAAAACGCTTATAACACCAATCATTAATTCTATTATTATAATGCTGGAAATATGCATTAAAACAGCACTAAGCAATACGACATTTTGTTCTATGTGGACTTCTTCGAGTTGGTCGACACAAGCTTCATTCCGAATGTTAGCATCGTGGATTATCCCGGTGGGCGTGGCCAGATCGATGATAATATCAATAGTATTTTCTCTTTTTTAAGGCAATTTCTTTCGTCTCAGTTCTGTTACTATTTGTGTAGCTTCTCTGGGTTTCTAAGCTGTAGTCCATGTGGGCAGGAATTCAAGACATCTCCTAGGGCTTCAAAGTCACTACGGAGAACCCACTGCCGTCTTGAGGTTTTCCAGAAACAATCTGAAGTGCTTCAAAACACTCCCCCTAAAAAAAAAGCAAGGAAGGAAAAAAAAAAAGGAAAGAAAGAAAGAAAACCCCTTTCCAAAAAGACAAACGAAGAAAGCTATAAACAAACGTATGGCTCTACTGGTCAAAGATATCTGATTCATGTTGTACATTTCTAAAACCAAAAAATTTAGAGTTAACTTCTCTGGCAGCACTAAGGGAGTCAAGTCTACCATTAGAGAATGTTTGTCAAATTATATGTTCTATAAGCTGTAATGGAACACAGAGAAGGTAAGTAACACGCATGGTGGATCTATGTTAGATATAGAAAGCTATAGAATTGCCTCTTGGGGTATATAATAAAAAAGCTAAGCAAGTAATAAAGAGTTACCATGGTATGACCCTTATTACTTATGAAATATCGGTGAGCTGTAGTCATTCATCAGAGTAAGTTAGTACTGCACCGAGCTATTGTGACTACAAGAATATCACTCATGAAGAGAAAGCGGAAACTTCGTTGATCTACGAAGAATGTAAGTTGTAGGATTTTGATTTCATTTATTTATGGATGCTCTTTAACGTCTCAGGTCATCAGCGTCCCATTCAAATCGGGGCGTGAAACGGCCGATAAATTTTGCTCAGCGGCCTCTTTTTTTCAGGCTTGAGGTTCTTTATCGTGCCGTAAATGTACGACACGGGACCCACGGCTTCACTTTCCTTACGAAGGAAGCCATACGATTTTTACGCCCGAAAAAATCCATTGGTCATGGCCGGGATTGAACACGCTATCTTGGGTTTAGAAGGCAAGTATGGTTACCATTATACCACCAGGACCGACTGTAAGTTGTAGAACAATGATGTGATTACATTATTGAAGAGGTTAATTATTTAGTAAACTCTAGTGCTATTAAATAAAATAAGTCATACATTCATATCTACTGTTTTCTTGGCTAAAATGGCACAGTGTGAATATCTCTTAGAGAGGGTAAGTGAATTCTTGGATAAAATGTACAGATTGCCATTAAAAAAAAGGAGTTATATACCGTATCTACTACATTAAGGAAGATACAAAAAAGTATGCTCTCAGCAGGAACTTCCTATGACGTTAAAACTTTTGTTTGATACACATTTTCATTTGACTCATTAGATAAAAATGTTATTTTCCTTGACCAAGATAAATGGGACACCCGGTATATATTTCACATATGTAGTTGACATTGCATGATGTGATAAAGGTGAATACTAACTGCATTGAGAATCCTTTTGATGATGAAGTGCTTTGCATGCTAAATTGTGACTCATCAGCTGTATGCGGTGAAGGTATGATAGGAACTGAGTTATTGCTGCTGTTTAGCTTTAGTTGTTCCGGATTAGAAAACTATACGTTCAGTTCATATGGTTATCAATTTAATACAAGAGTAATATTTACAGACACTATACGTCTGTCGAGTTTGAATAAATGTTCTCTTCGAGACTTTTTAATAAACTTTGTGAGTATGATTCGGAAGGTGAGCGATTACTGTAGGAGAGATTTGCAATACAGTCCCCTCATTATACTTCCTTCAAGTGCAAGTGTTGATTTTATTTGTATGCCACACATACAATTGATGGGACAAAGATAAATGAGTAAACAGCATATCGGGTAAATTGGTAATTTTCTACTTCTGCATCCTAGCTAGGGTAACAACACTGGCAGGTATTTAAAAAAAATGAATAAACTCATTTGAATAACCTAGTATTCTGAGTTTACGTGGAAAAGTTAGGCTGACACATGTAGTTGTAACATTTGTGTCAACAAATACTAAAGCATGCAAATGCTGCATTTATAAATGATGCTGATGATGACGCTAAACGGCTGGAAAACTTTGTAAACGTCTCTGCCAGCAGTCTGCTAGAAAATTTAATCAGTATAATCGTACAAAAGCGACGAGGTGTCCATTTATTTAAATTAGGATCTGTGTTTCGTTAAAGCACTTTCAAAACGACAGTTACTTCCCCAGGGTGTTTCAAGCACCAGAAAATTACCAGGTCATTCGCGGATTAGTAAGTCCTTTCTCTGAAATTTTACACTGGTCTATCGTAATCTCTAATATTTTCTAATGTACTTCAGTAGGTACTTTGCACACCCTCAGCTACTTCACATTTTCATTTAATTTATATTCAATTTCACCTTCTTCTCTATATTAAAAGGTTGTTTAAAATTATTACACATTTAATTCGAATCCTTTATGGTAAGATTAACTAGAACTGAACATGAATCTGAATACTATTTATCGCTTTTTTTTTTTTTTTTTTCTGATGTGGCAATACGGCGATGGACAGGCGACATTACGAGATAAAAAGAGAAATTGACAAAAAATATTTTTAGGAAGAAAGCATTTCAGGCCTAAGTTTACCGTACCTACCCGTCATTTCCCATTTATTAGGACCAAAGCAAACCTGAGAAAACTTCAGTCTGGATGTACGGTTCTTTACTGACGGGAATCTAATATTCGCGAATCATTAACGATTTCGGCCACTCTGAATGGGCCACTCTGGTTTCGGAACTTCTTTTAGTGCTAAAACATCAATGTATCTTGCCAGGTGATCTCATTGGTTGACAAAACAACATAGTTTCATGCATATTGTTATAAATGGTTTTGCTTTTAATTTAAAGAGTGTGAACGTTTCTAACGTTTCAATGAAGATTAGTTTTTGCAGCTTGCTGCGGCCATGCTCCCAAATATTGTCTGTTTTTTCCTTGTTTGATTCATACTCTTCCTTCTAAACTTCTCCAAAAATCTCTCTTATATATATTCATATATATATTCTGCAATTACTAAAACATATTGCAATAATTGAACCCTGCCGTTTCATTAGTAAGGCTTAGATTTATCTCACCTGTTCTTGATTTATGTTTGTGGGTATCTTGCAGCTGTGTTATAGGGAAAAAAACTTTCCAAAGGCCCCCTTTAACGTAGCTCAGACCTCTCCTGAAGATTTGTTGAGATAAAAGTAGAATTTCAACATAGCATATTGCTCATCGTGTGTCACCCGCATTTTACCGTAAGCGGAACTGAACGTGTCTCAACTTGCACAACTCTCACAGGTGGGAACTGAGAGTGAATGTGAAACTGAAACTGAACTGAAACTGAATGTGAATAATGAAAATAGTACCACGTGTACATTAACCATTAAGCTAACGGCATTAAGCTAACGAAATACCGTTATATTTTAGCGAGAGAAATTATGCCTATAAAAACTATAATTATTTTTTATTGAATAGCCCTCGTAGATCAGAAATCGTCTTGTTGCAGCGTTTGACATAGATTTCAAAGAAAATAGTTCTGAAAATATCACGCGGAATCAAAATGGAAAATATCATAAGCTGGGTGTCTTCTTGCTATAATATCTCTGATTTAAGTACGAGGCATAAATTGTAAAGACTTTATTCTGCAGTTTCCAGCCTTTAATCAAAGGGCAATGGACAAGTTTGCTGCCATGGAAAAAAATGAATCGATCTTCTTTGTTTATATAGTGGATTACAATTTATGCCTTGTACTTAAATTAATTTTTGGAGTGGGTATACCCAATTTTATCTAACAATGCCCCCCTCCCATCTTAGAACGTAAGCTTTATATATTGTTAATTTTCTTTAAAGCAGGTATATCAAATATTCACATGAAACTTCACTAGTCTGCCATTCAGCAATAACTAACGAAACAAATGCTGGAGAGTGTATGCAAGAAAGCATTGTTACTTCAAATATAATAGCTTTAGTTTTTAAAACAAAGACCACATCACAACATCCCGAAAGTTTTTAATTTTTACACTCAAGTATAATGTTTTTGATAATGAAATAACTGCAAGTATATATACAATGTGGGAATATATGTAAAACGTGTCACTATTTTTATACTGCATCGTTATAATTATCAACTATATTTTTAAAGTGGTGTATTCAGCTTTCTGGCGCAAAAACAATCAGTAAACATTCCGAAACAAACTTTCTTGGGAATGCGCATGATGAGAGGTGACGTTTTGGGTAGTGCATACACATAATGACTCTTATGGGCAAAAAGTTCCTCCTACCTCTTCCCTTCACCTCCCCCTATTAAAAAACTAACTCTACAAACTTATCGAGATATTGATTTGCACTACGATTGTCACACCGATAATAACCCAAATATATACATCAAGCTCAAGATATCATACTCTTTTACGAACCAAGCACAATTTACGAGAAATAAAAAAAAAATTGGAGATAGTGCAACCAGCAACTTTATTAAGGAAGCATTCCTGACTTACATTTAAGTTCTTTCGGGCTCAATTTTGTCCCCGTGTGCACAATCTTTATGTGTATTCACTTATTTTTATGTAAGTGCTATGTGTAAGTATGCTGCTGGTTTTCAATTGTAATAAAATGTGAAAGCGAACAATTGCAAAAAAGTTGCAACGGTTGTTACTAATATAGTGAATTCATTTCCATGGCTTATAAAACAAAATATTAATATTTATATTCCGGATGAACATACATGTACTCGTTAACAGCATTTTCCCTCCACCTGCATGAGCAGTCGTGGCTAAACGTGCTTCTCGCCAATAAATCGACTATAAATAAATGATTTAATAATATTTTTCACAGCAGTTAGCGGTTATTGTATTTATTTCTTAGCAAGTTCTGCATATGTAAATTAAAATATTAATTTGCAATACACCTCTGGGAATGCATTATGTTTAAAAGTGAATATTAAAAAGTATATTACAGTAAAAGTATATGGTCTGCGATTATATATTGCACTTCACTGAGTATTCATTTCAAGCAAGAGGACAGAGAAAGCAGCAGCAGCTAGCCCACGGCCGTTGCTTTAGTACTTTTTTGTGCAGTGCATAAACGTGATGTTTTTATCATATTACATTTATAAAAATATTCTTAAAGTTATTTAATATTTTCCTGAAACATTTACGACGGGCTTAAAGCAACGGAAACTTTTATTGATTTTAATATATTATGTATTTACAGATTGACTTTTCTAATTTTCAATCATTAATATAATACTAAATCCCAACGCGTTCATTTTTTCGTAATTACCCACACTCAATTTCCGTGTGCGAGGTGGAATTGGAACACGGGACCCTTCCAAATCATTATGCAGCTTTCGAGTCAGATCAACGCTAAAAACACATAATTTATGTCCAAGTTTTATTTTGTACCATTTTTACATTTTTATATTCAAATACAGTGAATTAGTTGTGTTATGTAACTCGGTAATAGGAAAATCCCGTAAATGCGAAATTAATTTTAAAACATAGCAAAAGTAATTAAAATAAAAATGAAGATAAGTTATCTTTCCGTCCTCGTATAGAAAATAACAAAAGATTACAACGCATCACACAATTATTGCTTTTCTTTACAGAGCTAGTTATTTTCCCTGCCGCAATGACTGTAACCTGTAACCTGCATCTAATGCACATCACATAGTAGTTGCATGTTGCTCGATGTAGCGTTAACACAAGTTCAAAGGCGACCGCGGTTGAATGGATACAGGATGCTCAGTAAGCACACTTGTTTCATCATCATTTTCCTCATCGTCACCAAAATCTTACAGCTTTATATGCACTTAAAGGCTTCCATCTCAGTCAGGATCAAGCACAAAGAGATTACTGTTAGATTCATCTATCTGCTTGGACTTCGATGAAGGTAAAGCTTTAGTTTTCTTGCCTTTTTAAAACCACCTATAGTTACCTTTAAACGGTACATAGACTTAAGGTTTTATAGAGGCAACAGTGCTAGTGAGCTGAGACGACGGGTGATGTAAATAAAATTTAGAGGAAGCTTAGCATGTAGGCGCCTGCTGAGTGCAATAACTTGTTTTTAATTGCGTTGTTAGCTTTTCTGTTCCACGTCAAGCACTATATATAATATAAAGTTTAATTAACACGTTTTAAATATCCTATTATTTTATATTTTCGCAGCAAGAAATAATTTGTTAGCTTTCTGTGGCAAACATAAGAAGTAATCAATAGTAAAAGTTGCATTCTTTCTTCAATTTATTAAGCTACTAAGAAAACTTATAAAAAGAATTTTTTTCAATATTTCAAAACATGTTAATAGATTTATAAGACAATTCTTAAGGGAGCTGGTAAAGCTTATCAACTGATGCTTTTCCATTTGGTATGAATTTTTGAAATGAACAAAAAGAATTGCTAAGAAATACAAGCAGAAGATAAAATCTTTGGCAGGGTGTATGTTGCTAAACTATAAACCGCAGTATAGGGCATTAGATGAAAATTTAATATGCTGCCTTAAATAATGCGATAAAAGAAATTAGATTCTTTACGATGCCATAGGTTTCTGCTCAGCTGTGAAGAAGTCATCAGTAACAACATTTTGTATGTCAACTCTTTGGTTTTCATATTGGATTGTATCTGTTAAACATTTAACCCCTAGACTATATTCAAGTAAGATCAACGTCTTTGCCCCGTAATGCATTACATATTATTTTCTTTTACGATGATGAACGGAAGATATATAAATTTAATCTTGTGGTTGCGTTTAACTTAGAGTAATTTCATTTGAATAATTAATAAATACTTTAGTTAACCGTAGGAAGCGAAGCAGTGTATGTATTATTTAGAAGTAGAGCTAGGATTCATCTAAATGTTTATTTTAGGCTTTTGATGTGCGTGAAATAGGCTTTTTAGATTTCCTAGGTTAAATTTAAGTTAATAGATATATCACTTTAAAATAACTATTATTTTAATCACTATTATTACTATTAAAATTTATAGAACTTCATCAGAGAACACAGTGTTAAAAAGACACTGCACAATTTAGTTCTTATTTTCCTTAAATTGCAGTGAAAACCACCACAGGTGGCCGAGGTCGTTAAGGAACAGGCTGGTGAGCGGAAGGTCTGGGGTTCGATTTCCGCCAGGACCGTCCTTCCCGACTGAGTTTTTTTACAGGTTTTCCCCAGTCCTCATAAATGGCAAATGTCGGGAAAGTACTCTAAACTTAGGCCTGGAACATTTCCTTCCTTAAAAAAAGTCCTTTCCCAATATATGATTTCATATCACATATCATCGGTATACCCACCTGTGGTGTCTCAGTAGTAAAAACGGGCGTTAAACACAATCAAAAATGCTCGTTACCCTTACTCATTAATTGCTACATAGGTGGCAGAACTCCAAACCAACAATCAGGTAAAAGCGAAGACCGTCATGCAGCAACAGACATTTCCATTTGATGGATCATTTTCCCCAATAACGCTTAGGTATGATATATATGTATATATATATATAATTACAAAAAGTATACTGTTTAACATCATAAAATAATTTGAACGAATGGAACAACACACAATGTGATGGAGAGAAAACTGCTATTATTTATTTATTTATTTGATTTGTTACAGAACGCTATTTAATATCTTTGGTCATCAAAGTCTCATTCAATTCACGGCATAAAACGGCCGATAACTTTTTTTCAGTCTTGGGGTTCTTTTATGAGACCCACGGCTTTATTAACCTTCCGAAGGAAGTCATACTTAAATGTTTTTACACCCTGAAAAATCCACCGACCCTGGCCGGGTTTGGATTGATGATCTTAGGTCTACCAGGCAAATATGGCTACTACGAGACCACAGTGCCGATAGGGGAGTACTTCAAAAAGATGTAGTAGTTAAACGTCGCGTTATTATTATTATTATTATTATTATTATTATTATTATTATTCTCAAAACCTTCAGAATATCCTTGTAAATAATATAGAATGACAACCAAAACACCAAATAACAAAAGAAGCAGTCATATATGTTCCCAATTGAGGAAGGAATTCAGCACTTAAAAAAAAAATATTATTGAAATAAAATATGTATTAATTTGGGGGGGCCCAGTTTATAACTAGAAACACTTATCTGGAATACGAAGATGATTTTACAATATTTCACTGTAATGTATCATCGTTTGAAGCTCTGCATATAATTTAAATCGAAGATGCTTCACACAATTGATTTTCGAGATGGGGCATATCCAATGCTCTGAAGCTCTTCTCAACTCTGTCGTCACACAAGCAATTAAGGAGTTCACTGCCCGAGGACACTCAGCGCTGAGAGTTAAGCCCTACATTATTACGGGAAAGAATGACCCGTAAAGCGGGAACGACTGAGGATTTCTCTGTCCCCAGCCTTTATAGTGTCTGGGGGTACTTGGAGGCGGCTGCAATCAAACGTATAGGTTCAGCACTTCGATACAATAGAGCGTTGATGATAATGGTTTTTGGGGCCATTACGTTTCGTTTCATAATGGAGTCGTTCTCAATTAAAGCAAGATAATACTCTTGGCTTCATAGAATTTCATAGTAAACTTTCGCAGACATGTTCTTCATTGGTGCAGTAGCTAATTGTCTCAAGCATTAGGAACCGTGTGCATTTGAACAGTGGCATTTATGGTTGATTTCCTAAAGAATGTTCATTAACTTTATCAAAGTATGCAATATTATGCAAAAAAATCATTTTGTACAACGCCATGTTTAGAAATTGGTATAGTCCTTGTTTACAAAGATTAAGTACATTGATGTTGAACATGTTACTCTGTACTTATTCATATTCTCAGGTATTAATCTCGAAAACTTCTTCATAAAATGATACTAAATATCTGGCTAGTTCCTATTGTAAATCTGTTTTCAAACATTATTTATGGCTTAGAACTACTTGTAATCCTGAGATATTTTGACACGGAAATGTCATCTTAGAGTAACTGAAACACGTTTGTCTAACATCTATAATTCTTAAGCTATTTATTACTTCAGTGCAAATCATTCATTTCATTTCATTTCATTCATTTTTTGTTTGCTGACTTATAGAAAGGTTATTAATAATAATTTTTATTTTATATGATTTATTATTACTTAAATACTTGTCTTATAAACCAGTGATTTTACATTTTCCTTGACCGCAAACCACGTTTAAAATTCTTAGCTGTTGTGGGTCTTTTTAACTAAAATTTTATAATCCGAAGTTTTCATCCTATATAAATTAATAAATAGATATATTTATGTATATTTTACACTTAATTATCACTTGTGTACTGATATTAAAACTATAAACAAACGAAAATACACGAACATTTGTCAATATTTGACTTTTTATTGTTTATCCTTACACAGTAGTAGTAATCATGACATAGTATTACATCAAAAGTACATAAAATTCATAAAGTATTAGTATTACCAATAATGCATGACACTGCAACATTAATACTTAATTTTAATTCCTGAATGAGAGGGCCATATTTCACTTTACAAGTGTGGTAGGAGACATTTACATTCAGAGTACGCCGCAAGACGCGTCCTGTTGCCAAGAAAATTATGACGATATATATGAGTGTTCTTTCAAGTTTTCTGATTACCTACAATTATCCAAAACAATGCGGTCTGAGGTAAATTCGCATAAGCAATTTTTCGAAATAACTGTCAATTCCAGAAATGCTAGTCATATTTAAAAAAAGTGTATTTTATTAATAGCATTCCAAAACAATAACGTTTAAGCACTATAGAATATTGATTTTTAAATTTCATTTCATTTTGATATCCCAGTACCACAATTTGCTACAACATTTAGGAGGATTTTGCCGTTTTTTATTCTTCTCACTGCCTGGACTTTCTCTTACATTTTTATCATCTCAATTTTCCGTTTGTTCGCAATTTCAGTCACAATTGTATTACAGATGGCAACAAAGACTTTTAAACATTTATTACTCTAACCCTTGTTAAAATAAAATAAATATTTTGAGCTGCAAAATACGGTATATTGATGTTATTTAGAAGATGTATAAGTTACTGAATTAATTCAAAGCTTGTTCAATCCTTTACATGTAACACGTACCTCACAGTGGTTAGATGAGATCTCACTAATCATTCTCGGAGACCCTATATTATAATACATTTTTAAAGCAGGTAAATAAAAAAAGTAGTATAAATTAGTTTACATTTACATTTCTGTTCCTTGGGGGCTACTTTTATCTTTTTGCTCATATACTTCTTTCCATACTGTCTGTTTTTTAAAAGATTTATTTTTATGTCCTTAATACCCAGTAAATGTAAGTAATTTATCCTAAAGCGGTAATTATCGTTACGCTCAGATTCACTTAGTGAGCGGGAGGTACGCTCGAAGAGCTGAATGCACCTTCGAGGTTAACATGATTTCTTGTTGGTCCCTTTAGTGTCTGCTTTTAAAGGATATAACAGAAGCCATAAATATTACTGTGGAAAGTGGATGTCTTGGGCAGAGCGTTGACAAAAGAAGGGGGAGAGATTTCGCAACATTTTCAACTTCAGAAGCTTCTTAAGTCTCTCACGCTAAGGCTGTTACCAGGAAATGTCGATCGCATTGGGAGGAAAGAAAGAAAAAAATTGAAGGTAAAATGGTGTTCAGAACTGTTGTTTCATGGTGTACCGGGATCACGTCTTGCCTCTTTTTTTTTTTTTTTTCAACGAAGCGAAAAGAAAAGAAAAAAGAGAAAAAAGTGGAAACTGGCGTCTCTTCTTAAGACATTTCAACGATAATAGGCTATACTTCGAAGAAATGGCTACAGTTATCGTAAACTTTGTTCTCTTCTCTTGTTGGAGGAGTTCGGAGAGGGAAGCTACGCCTCGACACCACACAAACACTCCATAAAACAAGGCGATATCCGACCATTACACTACTGAAGGGACTTCACCCGAAAGATAGGCCCTTGCGCAAAGGGGTGAAGGGCATAATGCGGCATTGCGGGGAGAGGGGCAGTAGCATTTAATGCCGCCGCGTTCTAATCTAGGATATTCCGCTCGAAACGCGGCCTTCATTATCGCTTTTCAGCTTAACATTTAGCAACGACTTTAATGTTTGCCATTTGCAGGACGTAACCAATTTCACAGGAACGTGATTTTAATTTTTTTTTTTTTTTCGCTGCAATGCCTTTCATGTTGCTTTTTTTTTTTTTACCGTGGGATTTTTGTAGATTAAGATTTAAGCATCAATAGTTGGACGCTGTTGCTCTGAAGTGTTTAATTTGGATTAAGATACAAAAACTTGGAGGTGGAAAGTAAGCCTATTTTTTCGGCTGGTATTACATATAATTAAGGGGTGGAATGACGAAAGCTCTAATGCGAAGTCGTTATCCGTAATGCGAATCTTTTTTGTTCACACTTGCACCAGTGTTCAGTTCGATTATAGAATATAAGCAGAATGTTCACTACAAACTTTTAAAACTGTATACAATTATAATGATTTGAAATATGTATATATAATTTACTATTCATTTCATTGTTACCAATGGAAAATGCCCGGAAATTTCTGGCATAAATAAGAGCAATTTTCGAAATGCAATCCGTATCTTTGATAAACGCAGGAGTGTTGTATATGTTATGGCCAGAAAAACATAAACTTTCTTGCCTGTTAAATGTAGACAATAGAAAAAAGTATATATTTCCCACTTGATTATAACTTATTCGCATTTACCATGTCAGAGAGGTAAATGTTGGTAAGTTTATATTATGTCAGGCATTCCCGAGTAGGCCCTAATCTACATTTAATAAACTTTAGTTAGGACGATTTCATGAACAGAATAAGAATAAAAGAAATTCGCGCACTGAATATTAATACATGTATAGCATGTTATATTTATGTACATCTATTGTATTCAGAGACCGTGAGACTGAAATGGACAAAAGTCGACTATTAGAACCGCTACCGTTCGATTGTCTAATACCAACTGAGAGAGAGAGAAAACATACAGTGCCTCTGTTTTTCTTTGTATTCTGCGGTTTTCAATTCCTAGCGGTAAGATTAATTGGCACATTTAACACATCACCAAAACGCTTTGAAGAACCCTCCATTTTGCGTTATGATTGTCGATCGTTCACGCTTTTGTTGCTGTCAATAGCTTCCCACCGCCTTTAGCAAAAGTGGTCAGTGATACGTGTTTAAGAAGTACATAGTGGAGGTACTTGGCTACTTGGCTACTTTGACCGCAAGACAAATGCACATCGCGTGATAAAAACGAATTTCATATTTTTTATCGATGATTTCACTCCGTAATCCGGCTGAGATGGTCATAATTCAACATTGTGTTTCGTTTCATTGGTCGATTTTTAAATGGCGTCACATGATGAAATAGTGCATAAAATGAAGTAGTTTTATTATCAACTAGGAATTATTTTATATAACTATCTCTTGCAGCAAGTTTCCACTTTCTTTTAAATCATATCAGAGTAGGATATTCGGCATGGATACTATTATAATACTTATTGATTATATATAAATACGTATATGTAATTTATAATTGAAATTGATGGAACATGTCAATATATAACCACGCAAAATTTTGGGGGTACTGGTAGTATATTTAATTAGCATATGCTTTGTCGGTCCTGGTGGTGTAGTGGTTACCATACTTGCCTCCTAAACCCAAGATCGCGGGTTCGAACTCGGCCAGGACCGATGGATTTTTTCGGGGCGTAAAAATCCTAAGTATGGCTTCCTTCGGAAGGGAAGTAAAGCCGTGGGTCCCGTGTCGTACATTTACGGCACGAAAAAGAACCTCAAGCCTGAAAGAGAGGCCTCTGAGCAAAATTTGTCGGCCGTTTCACGCCCTGAGTTGAATGGGACGTTAAAGAGCGTCCATAAATAAATCATTAAAAAAAAAAAAAAAAAAGCATATGCTTTGGCGTACATATTTTAGGTTATGGCAATATGGTATGGTATCATGCATTCAATAAAATTCCAAGTTAGTCAAGGTAACTATGACTTAAATGTTTGTGAAAACACGAAAAATTATCACTATAATAAAATAAAAGACATCTGATTATATTCAATGGAGTTTCATGGCTTTAACTGAGTACCTCATTTCTATGTCATTTAAATTAACTGCGCAAGTGAACAAACACAATCGAGAGTTGATAAGTAAGGCAGCAAATTCTTAGACAACATCAGCATTTAAAATGAATTACTAATGAATGAAACTCTGGTATGTAATTAAAATAAAATAAATACTTTTAAAACCAGCATGTGCAGATATTAGTGTAATAACGCCGCTCAGCGGGAGATTATGTAAACAAACAAGTGCGATGGTACATTTTCAACTTTCAGCAAAGATGAATGGTAATTGTCAACAATTCCCTCAAAAATTGGTAAACTAAAAATATTTCCAACACATACCTATTTATTTGGACACTGTTCGCATTTTCCAGCAATTGCTTACAATAGTCTGTTTTCCACTTTGACCGTAATATGTATACTTAAATCGCAAGAATAGTTAAGGCAGTCCAGGATGCAACCGATGAGGGAGTTTAGGAACAATATGGATAATTAAATAATACCGAGAATTAATTTTAATTATTTTAATAAATATATGCAATATTATTTTTTCGTGTATTTACTGTAAACTCAATTCCAATATATGAATTATAGTATAATAAAATAGAATAAAACAAATACCTTATTAGACCCTGAATTGTCACAAATATTACTTACTAATAGTAAAGTTACGAAAATTCACTCAATTACCAGCGGTAATTTAAATGTTTTAATTGGTACCACACATATAAATATATTGCTGGACATTAAAGTGTAATGTCCCTAAAAGACACGCTAAATCGACTCCATATTTTCTGAAAAGGAACTATAACTCGTCCAAAATAAACAGCAATACCGCAGGTGTTTGAATTGGATCAAGGGAGAAATGTAGCATACCAAGAGTGCGGTATGTCATTTTGAAAAAAAATTGGTGCTCCTGCTTCCACAGCAAAATGAATACGAGTTCAGTGGTCGAACACACAGACGTGAAGGATCCCAACGGCCCTGTGAAACAACCCAAAGAGAAGACAGACATTTTTCCATGACTGTTATGAAAATGCACAGTGTGTTGCAATTTTAATGGCCAGCAGTGTATATGGTAAGAATCTAGTTATCCATATATCTAAAATAATTTTATGGCTAAACATTTTTCTGTTCCGAATTCACGTAAAAATGATTTTCAAGTTGAAAATGTAATTTTAGGGAATAAAAAATTTCTGAAGCTAGTTTTAATCCAGTTTAGAATTAGAAATTACTTTGCTAATATGAGTGGGGATAGAATGATTTATTTAATTTTTGAAACTGAAAAAAGCAGTACTAAACTAATAAACAGAAAACGAGTTTGGACATACGCAGATCAACTGGGCATGAGGTGAAACATAGCTCGTCACTTTAGCTTCTGAGAGCAGCAGAAATCGTGATATAGCAAAGACAGGGAAAATATATGCCAACTACGTTAGAAGCAGCTAAAAACTAAATACACATAGAGAAAGGTCAGAATAGAGCAACTTTCGATCAAACCCGCCTGGGTTTAAGGAAAATACCAATAAATTAGTCTCACTTTTGTAAGCTTTTTAACACATAAATATAATAAAATATAGTACCAGGTTTTTGAAGCTCAGACGCTAATTGCTATGTAAGCATTTTATTGAAGAACGAAAATAAAATGATGTAATATTGCATATATATTAAAAAGTCCTGAGTATTAGCCTTATGTAGGACATAAGTTGGAAAGGAAGAATTAGACTTGAAAAATTTGGTTCACGACCGACCTTTTGCGTCAACGTACTACCCTGTCCTCCAAGCAGGAAACTACGAACCTCTATCTTCTATATATCCTAGAGATCTCCCTAAGGTTCCTCCACTATGAGATGTGTATTTCTTTAAAATGCTACTCATTAAAAGTACTTACCAACTATAGAGGGGCTAGACAGAGAAAGAGCTGACAACGCAGCTGTTAATATTCTGCTTTCGTTAACGCAATGAGAATGGACCGAATCTTAAGTATTTGAACAGATGATACACATGCAGTGTGTAACATAAAGCCCTCTCTCTCCGCATGCGTTGCTAGCCATCTCTGCAGCTCTCAGCAGTACGTGAGCAGTAATTGATAGTGTGAGTAAAAATCGTGGGAAATGAAGAGATAAAGGAAATATATTATTTCTACAGTGAACGGCACTTTTGGCTGTAACAAACAATAAAGCACGTGATGAACTATCTTTTAACATACACAAATTGTTCGAAATCAGAAAATCTTGTCAAACTCACAAACCATTTATTCTGTCCTTTGCACGTGGTTTCCAGAACAATTAAATATTCAACGCATTATGTGAATTAATGAAGGTTTTACTGGTAATAACGCGTTAACAAGAACTGAGCGTTAACAATTTTCATCGTGGCTATTGATCTGTTTGAGAGCATACGGTCATTGACAATTACCGGGTCGCAGGCAATAAGAGAGCATTCATGTGAAGATTAAATTGCTGTGGTATAGATACACTATGTATTTGCTCACTCCACTTTGAACATACATACACTGGTCAAAAATACCTGAACACATTTCACGACTTTCACCTAGAGGACTAACACAAAACACGTTAATTAATAGCAGAGAAAGTGCGGCTCGAAATATTTATGCTGTCTACAGGAAGAATGCCATTGAAGAAAGCACGGCAAGAAAATGGGTCTGTACGCCACTTTCACATGAATGAATACCATGTTCAGGAAGACCATCAGGCTTTGATGAAGATATTCTACTCTTTAATCCGTGATTATTCACGTCATTCAACCCTAGAAGTAGCACATGTGACGAATTGTGATCACTCAACTATCGTATCACATTTGCATTCCTTGGGCATGGAATGGATACCGCACGCTTTAAATGAAAACAAGTGACCATTTTTACAGCCCTGCTTACTCCTCCTAGGTTAACTCTCTAGACTGAGGACATGTCTAGACCCGGTCAAGCTCACTTGACCATAACCGAAGAATCAATTACAGTCCTAGAAAATCTTGTAAAGGAGAATCATCAACCGAGGGATTGCAGAAACATTAACATTGAGCAAGGAAACTGTTCACAGCATTCTCCATTGACGGTTGGGATATCATGAGGTTTACGCGCAGGGGATTCTCACGCATCTTTCAGAGCAGCAGAAGGTTCGGCAAATGGGTGCTTGTATGGAGCATCTGCTGCGTTACCAAGCAAAGGGAATTCCGTTTCTTTGAAGATTGTTTCGGCAATCCACTCTTGCTTCATGTTTGTTCATATATTCCAACCAATAAATCATTGCAAAAAATAGGAGTCTTACTTTCATTTGGGCAAACCATATAATTGTTACCTGCGAATCGCATTTAAAAATTATTTAATAGAGAAATATATCCATAAGCGGGCCAATGACGATATTCAAAGGCAAAGGCGCCAGAGAAATACAGGGGTATTCACTGTTATCTGTGTTTGGTAAAGTATATTGCAAGGTTGTGTATGATCCATTAAGAGGACAGGCTACGAATACAATAAAATATTTACGTATCAAGCAGGTTTCAGGGAAGGGTTATCTACGTGGATAACATTCGTTTTAAAGACGCTAATAGATGTGAATTTAAAAGGGGATCGGAATAAATTATACAGCATATTTGCTGATTTTAAAATAGCTTTGAGAGTATTCAAAAAGATGCCCTTTGAGGAAAACTGTATCAGAAAGGTGTGATGAACTCTCTGTTGCAGATATACAGCAAGGTGAAATTCGGTCTTAGACTAAAACAGTATATCGGAATGTACATCAACTAGTAGAGGAGTTCGTTAGGGATGTATTCTATCTCCGTTATTGTTTGGTGTATTTATAGATGTCTCCAATGCCCTATTAGCGGAGTAAATAAATGCAGCTGAAGTGGACGGTATCGTGCCCTTATATATGCTGAGGATCTAATTCTTTTATCTTTAATAAAATATGCTTTGCAGAAAGTCATTTACGTCCTAGGAGATTATTTCCTGAAATGGGGTTTGGTGGTAAATGTTAAGTAAACCTAAACAAGATCTTTATAAATAACTACGTGTATGGCGCAAAGATGAAATATGGTACTACAGTGGACAAGAAACACAAAAATTAAACTTTTTGTTATTTGGGAATAACCTTTAATATGAGTGCGAAATAGAATAAGCACTTGTCTGTTATTAATTAAAGCACGTGGTTAACTAAATGAGTAAATGTGTCCTAAATCGGATTCCAGATATACACTAGAGAAGATGTACAATGCTATGATTAAGTCTACTCGGTTACATGGAAGTGAAGTATGGGGATGAGGGAGAGGTGAACACATGTATAAAATTCAAGTCCATTTTTAGAAAAGGGCTCTCCAAAAGAACGTTCAAACTGTGGGGTCATGAGTGAGGTGGGTTCATATGAAGATACAGTTAACAGCAAAACAAAGACGTGAAATACTGTCTTAGACTAATGCAGAGAGACCATCAACACTTCGCCCTAAATGCTATAGACGACAGATGTAAAATATAACACCAACGTTTTGGGCTGCAGAGGTAGAAAGAGGATTCGGAGGAATTGGCCTACCGAGGCAATGAAGAATAATAAAAATATATGGAATAAGTTTAGGGCAAGGCTAGAGAATATCAGCAGGGAGGAAATCGAGGCAGAATGTAACAAGAAAGTCTCCTTGATCCTATCGAATGAAATGAAAATAACTGAGGTAAGGAGATATTTTGTTTGTTTTAAGGAGAAAGGCAAGATCAGGAATGGTCTAGTTTAGACTGGAAGGTTAGAAATCTCAAAAAATAACGGATAGTTTTTGCAGGAGAGTCTGCCCATTTGTGGAGAGAATGAGGAATGGGTGCATATTCTGGCCGGATGTACCCACCGGGAACACCTGAGAAAAACGCTCTTTCCATGAAAACATTTTAAGGTAAGTAGAGATCTATTGGCAGCTGGTGGCTGTTTGGGAATCACACTAATTGGTTGAGTATTGGCATTTTCCTAGCCAGAGTGCGCGAAGCCTAGAAGCAATTTATTTTCAGGTTAGAACGCAATAATTAATATAATTGTAAATAATATCTAAGTTGTTTCCAATATACCTGTAATGCCGTTCTTTCCAATTTTTTATTTTTTAAATTTATTTATTCCTGTACATTTGAATTATTTTTCCCTATTATTATTGTGTATCATACTTATGCATGTACAGTCGACGACTCATACATAAAATATATTTGTAATAAGTATATAGAATTTTATAACAATAAAGATACATCGTCTATTACTATTGCTGCTGCTGTTGCTTTTTCATACGTAAGTATTAAGTATTAAATATATTCTAAACTCTTTGATTGGACACAAAACGAGCATTTTACGAGAAAGCGGTATTTGTGTAAGAAAATTCTCATTTTGTTTCTGCCTGCCATGGTCGTATGTGGGGAAAAGCATGTTTCAGCTTTTGATTAAACAATGAAAAGTTACTTAGCCTGGAAAGTGCAAAAGTATACTTAATGTATATGGTGTTCAAAAAGTCTCTCAAATTCCATGCTGTAATTTAGGGGTACAAAAGACTATCTGTTTTCATTGCTTGGTCATACATTTTATGTTCAGTTAAATCGAGAGTCATTATTGCTTAACTTTCCTGGAGGATAGCTGCAGAAACTTAAGTATACACTTCTGCTGAGGATTTTGTTTCTTTAATATTTCCTGTATCGAATAACTTAAGTTTAACAACTGGATCCAGCATTGAACTCGATATTCTGTGGCTAAGGGGGAAAAATTTCAATCATTGAAAGTGCAAACTCTGCACCACATATCGCAAGGGAACCTGACAGCAATGTGAACATTTATCAAATATAACTGATCATAATACACGATGAAGACATTTTCTTTCTGCAGGTAATGTCCTCAGATGAAACTAATTTTTACAATGTTCTAAGTGAACAGAGATACATTGCTGGTTACTTTGTAGCCCACAGCACAAGAAAGAACCTCATCCAATATGATGTGCATGTTGAGGCCTCTATCTACTCGTACATGTCGGTTGATTGGGTTCCAAGTTCCCCAATGTATGGTCAACAACTTCAAGATTAGAGAAAAGGATTATCTGTGCCAAATGAGAATATCGTGACCGATAGCTTGTACAAAATAAGCTTTCGCCTATCATGCGGGATTTCACGAACAACCTGTAGAACTTTAATATTTGTTACTATAGTAACAAAGAGTAAAAAAAGAGTATTACAACTTTCGTAATGCTTATAGCCATTGTGTAAAATTTTCCGGCAGCTTAGAAAGTCACTAACCTCAGCGAAAAAATTAAAATCGTATGCATAGAAATATATTAAAATGAAATGAAATGAAAGAACCCATTATGTACCATAAAGAGCTATGGGCCTCCTACTAGAGGGAAAAACTTATTTTGTGACTCACGGGATGAACTATACCACCTGAGTTAGGGATTCTTGAAAAACTATAATGTTTTATAGTTTCTTGTCCTTTTTGAGTGCTTGCTACTTCTCATTCCACTCACTTCTATTGTGGACCAGCGAACTCCGAGATGCTCCTTGAATGTGTCTAACCATCTTCTTCTCGGTCGTCCTGGAGTCCTCTGTCCTGCGTAGGGGTGCCACATGATGGTTATCTGCGCCCATCAGTCCTGCTTGCCCGCCCCATTTCCATTTTATCACTGCTGCTCTGTCCATGATGTTTTATGATTTGGTGATTTCCTCTAGTGTTGGAGATGTTGTCTGTCAGTATTATACCTAAGATCTTCATCTCCATTTTTCTTTGACATATTGCTATGCTCTAGTCTGTCGGTAAGGGACCAGATATGACGTCCATATATCAGCACGCATTGAGGGTCTCGGGTCCTAGTTTCTTGTTTAGAGATATGTCTTACAATATGAACTTTAGAGACCAGAAGGCTTTCCAAGCTTGTCCCTCTCCTCTTAATCTCTTTTTTCCATTTTATGGTCAAATGAGACTGTCTGGCCAATATATATGTATTCATTCACATACCGAATCTCTTCACAATTTATTTCTATGCTCCTTTTCGACCCGTTGGTCATTATTTTAGTTTTGGTGTAGTTCATCATGAGACCGATGGAATTGTTGTACCCGTTTAGTTCTAGTAGCATCTGCTATAGGTCCTCGGGTGTTCTCGATTTTCGAAAACATTAGAATATACAAACTAAAAAATTGAGAGAAGGTCACTTTTGAACGTCCATAGCGAGAAGAATAAAATAGAAAACAAAAAGAATAACAAATGAATACAGTAGCTATTTTATCTGTCAATAATATACCATTAAATTAATATATATATATATATATATATATATATATATATAGACGAAATAAGAGTAGTAGCGACAGTAAAAGCACATATACCAGAATGGCCCATAGTGTAAACTCAAATCCTACTAAAGATGACAATGTCGGTGTTATACAAGAGCCTACAGTGCGATACCAACGCAGGTGATCAGCACAGTTCTTGTGCTGCCATTTCACGTAGAATAGAACACTATCACACTGGATGTCAACAGATGAGGTTTTATATATAGATTCCAAGTTGCATTGTGTCACCCACATACATTGGCGACAACCTCGGAGGATCCGATCAATAAAAGAAATAAAGACTCTGAGTTGAAAGAGCTAAGGAACTGCTGGAGTTTCGTGAAAGTCTGCTCTTAAGAATAACAAGCGAGGAAAGATCGTAAAGCAATGCTTTATTTTTTTTAACTAATTTCTTTTGGGGCTGGATGTTCAGAGTTGGCAGATAATCAACTTGAATATTGTGCTACGGACAATGGATTGCTCAGAAGTTGCCCTGACGGGGGCGAGCGGTATATTCGGTGACAAAGCTGTCACATAGTGTTGATTGTCTGCAGAATTTTGCGTCCTGCCCTTAGAGACATTCGCCCTAACAGAGAAGCTAGGAATGTAAGATTTCATCATAATAGGCGCTACGGCCTTATATTTCTCTTCTTGCAAAAATTAAGGAGATATTCAATCATCTACCATGTAGCCCGGACCTTGCACCTTCTGACTTTCACCTTTTTAGTTCACTAAAGAAATTAATATGAGGTCAAGGCTTTTAATTCGAATGAATCCTCCCAGGGAACGAAGCATATTCAAATTGGTGTCAAATGGGGAAAAATGTCTCTAGAGACTTAGTTTAAATGTTGAATAATAGATGAAATCTGTAATCCTTTGTGCATAATTTTATATATTTTCTAATCATAAAAATTTTCATAAAAATGTACGATTTTCAATTCTCTCTCGTATAAGACACACGATATTCCTAATGGAAAAGGCAGTGGAAAGCGCGTAGGCTACATGGCTGTGGTCGTTCAAAAGACAAACAAAATAACTGCTACAGAGGGCAGAAATATAGCACAAGTGCCTAATCCACACATTGCTCAAACAATACAATAAAATCCCGCGAGCTTTTTAAAAACAATATACCAAATTATTGCAAATATTTGGTGTGTATTTAGCACAATTACAATATTGGCCGTAATGTGTAGGCGAAGGAACAATAAAATAAAATATATATACGGCCAGTGAAGAACCAGATTGCTGGTAATACTTGTATAATTCTCGTATAGGGGCAAGTCTCATGAGAATTGTTACCCATATGATAAAAGCATGCAGTAAATGGTGGTTTGATATTCAGTATGACCTAGGAAACCGAAAGATTTTCAATACCAGGGCAGTCTTATGAATGAATCAATGAAATATAATTATCAACACATATCTTAAACTAGACCACACTACATGAATTCGTTGTCATTCCCACAGCACTGCGTTAAACGACAAAAAATGTGTCAAGATTAATAGAAAAGCTCTAAATTTCTATAAAAATCATGCATTGAGATGCATTGCAATTTTCATCACTATATATACATTATATATAAAACTATTGGAGGCGAGATAAACAGCAAGAAACGAGCAATCCTTAACGTTCATTTACACTTGGTCAATCCCTTCTGACTCCATGCACCATATTTGAATAATACAGGCATAACTGTAGGAATGGCGTTCCAATGTGTAGAAAATAAAAGAGAATTATATCAATATAGGTTTAAATGGCTGCCACATGTGACTGCGAATTAACGAGTTTACTTCTACACATTCGCCGAAAAGAAAACCTTCAATTTAAGTACCCGAAGAAAAACATGGGAATATAATTGTGCACAAAGTGTGCTTCTAGAAAAATGTTTAGTTCACTAAAACCAAGAACTTTATGTTCATTTTTAGGTAATGTGCCTTAAACTTCGGAAATGAAGCATTTTTGGTATTGAGAAGCTCTTTTTTGAAGTAATGCTGTGCATTTTAAAACATCATCTACTTATGCTATATTATAAGTACTACCTCACCCTAAGTCATAAATTCTATTAATACCACTAAAATATAGTATATTATTAATATGGAACTATATTGACTGAACACGATAGAAATAGGATAGAAATAACATTGAAAGTAATTTAACTACTATAAAACGTTTAGGTGTTTGGCGTTGTAGATCTCATGTGATTGTAGAATTATGAATATGTACTATTTTATAAAAAAAATATTTTAAAGTTATTTAGCCAAAATCTGCAATCAAAAGCTCTAAATATTAGCGAAAGACTAAAGATTAACAAAGGCGGTGATGTGGCCGAGTTGCTAAGACTGCTCGCCTCCCGCCCAGGCAACCCGGATCCGATCCCAGCAAATGGGTTTTACAAATAGAATTTATGACACAAATTAAAAAAAAACTGAAGTAAATATAATAATAATAACAATAATAACCACGTTCTACTATATATAAAACAGAATATAAACTTTAGGCAAACAATCATCTACGCCAAGGTCATTCTTTTGACATATGAAAAATCTAAGTCCACCCATTGTGAATAAAATTTGAGAATTACTCCTTAGAACCGTGCAGAAAATTTGACTCCACGGTACAGAAGGGCGCGAGTTCCCACAAAGTGTGAATTGCAACAAAACTGGATCAGCGCTTTAATAGAAGTAAACAAAATCGTACTTCTACTTTAGAATGAGTAACCACAAGGCAGGTCTATGTGGTTAAATAGTTTGTTTCTATTTACACTCTAAAACATATATAAATATAATCTTTAGTCGGTAATTATTTATAACTATAATGTCAGATTTTTTATACTTTATTTCTGTAACAATTAAGGTAGTTAAATATTGTTAATGACCATTTGTAAATTTACACATAACCTCGGGTAGAATTAATTTTTCTTTCTTAAATAATACTTTTTATAAATGAAAGGTTATTTAACGTATTGCGATATATTACGTATCTTTTGAATTGCATCCTTCAGCACTTTTAAAATGGTTATTTATAATATTGATAATAATGGTAAAATAGACATTTAAATTCCATTAAAATCTTAAGTATAGCTTCCTTCAGAAGAGAAGTAAAGCCGTGGGTCTCGTGTTGTACATTATGGCACGGTAAAGAACCTGAAGCCTGAAAAAAGAGGCCTCTGAGCAAAATTTGTCGGCCGTTTCACGCCCTGATTTGAATGAGACGCCGATGAACTGAGATATTAAGAAGCGTTCGTAAATAAGCCAAAAATTCCAAATTCCATTAAAAAGCTTCATAGACGTTTACTATGTGCATATGGTATGATCAGAAACAAAACATCTATAGCCTGTTAGTATTCTTGTTAAAACAGATCATTTATTTAATGATTATGTATCGTATTGCATTTGCTAATTTTAAGCATTTTTTTACTTATCCCATTTGGGTATACTTTACCTCAACGGTTATTTGAACGCAACTCAAAGTATATTTTTTAACTCTTTGTATGCTTATAATGTTTTAAAAAATTAAAACGAATCATTATGCATAGCAACTTATTTTTCTCCCTACACGTACACTGAAATATTTATTCACCCGTAAACTGATGTGACTAAAGACGACTCTAAAACCTGCTATTGATACTTTGTCATCAGCTGATGTCAAGTGCACCAACCCTTAAAACTGACAGAGAAAATTTTAGGAATTCATATAGCCCAAACTTCTGATCTTGTTATCTGATACGACTTTGTAGGAATTCGGCATCTCCGTACAGCAAAACCCTTTGTGTTTTATTTCATCCCTTAAGTGGATAGATAGGTAAGAAAGGGATGGAAAAGTTCATTTATTTCTGTCTGATCTAACTGGAGGTTTCTCTGAATGCAGAATACTGTGTGCTTTTCTTTTCAATTTGACGTCATCACTCCCAAATTATAGCCATGTACATTTCTTATGTTATGATGTTATTTTTTGCTTCATTACTTTTAAAAGGCTGGGAAAAACAAAAGCTTAATTGAAGGGCTGAAGATGTAGGAAACATTTTTCCTTTTTAACTATTAGACGGAGAAACTTAGATAATTATTACAGGCTTTGCTAGCAATGCAATTCTTTCTGTCTCTTATTTGGCACTGCAGCCCTGGGTGAGCCTTCCCAGCCGCAGCGACCTCAGCTTCCTCTATCTCCGTCTTACGACTTCATTGATAGAGGCCAGTATTGCAGGGGGGGGAGCATGTGATCAGCATGCCGGTACCCCGCAGACGCTTATCATGCGGCTTTCGTGACCGAAAATACAATTCTTTGGGAATAAACCTGAAAACCGGGTTAATTCCACTTTAGGTATAGTAATGCCTTTGAAAAACACTAGTTCGAGATATAGCGAGCGACAATTTTGTGAATATTTGAGTGTTTTATTATCTTTCTGATTCTTTAGTTATTGTTACTTTAGTTATATTGTTCAAAAATTTATTTTTCATTTATATTATATTATATTTATATTATATATATATATAGATACTCTTAATATGAAAAATGCGTAGAATATTTAAAAACCACTAGCGCACAATGATATAATTCCTGAACAAGATGTTTAGAATTAATAAATGAAACTCTGAAAGCAGGTACGGAAACAACTCTATTCTACATTACAATTTTAGGTCAACGGCCAACTGTCTTTCCTTTTAATCTGTGAAGAACTGCAGAAACTCACTGTAACAGGTTATGTAGTTTATGTTTCTTTGAAAAAACTCATATTAATAGATATAAAAATCTTAGCATTCTAAAAAAAATCAAACAAATGAAATACAAAAAAGAATTTAGGGCAACTGTTTATTGTGCAGCGGTCGCTAACACTTTGAATTTGACGGTTGGGATAATAAGTAATTCTGGTTAAAACCTTACGAATAATTGTAATTCATCTAGCATCGTATAAGAAACCATTCTCATAGATAGCGTCATGGCATGCTAGTTACAGCAAATGTAGTTCAGAAAAGCGAAAAACGACATTTAAGAGTCAAAATCAAGCCCGATAAATGATAGGGGGGAACAAAATAGCAGTAAGAAAACACGCTGTAGACGCAAATAAAAGCCAGACGGAACTGAAGGGCTGAATGTACGCCGAGGAAAGCTCACTTTCATACGAGTTTTTGTAAAAGTTTATTTTTAATAGTGTTTAACGCCCGTTTTTACTACCGAGGCACCACAGGCGATGGACACTGATGATACATGACATGAAATGATATATTGGGAAAGGCTTTTTTTTTTTTTTTAAGGAAGGAAACGTTCCAGACCTAAGTTTAGGATACCTCCCGGGCATTTGCCATTTATGAGGACTGGGGTAAACCTGGGAAAAACCTCAGGAAGGAAGGACGGTCCTGGTGGCATTCGAACACCAGACCTCCCGCTCACGAGTCAGCGCCTTAACGACCTCAGCCACCCGTGGCCGGTATTACGAGCTTATAAAGGTGACAATGAAGGAATGAGTTCTAAAAATTCAATGATATTCCGTACAAATGAAAATCTGCTTCGAAAAATTATGCACACATTTGGGTGAGTAAATTAGAACGAAATAGAAATAGCCGAAATTTTCTCTTAACATATAAAAACAGTCAAATAAGGTAGAACATGTTACCAGAATATGTTTGTTTTAGGTTTCGGTATTTTCTTTATTTTTAACATACAATTGATATGTACATTTATTTAAGATAGTTATTATAACAAATGTTATTTGTTATGGTAATTTATTAAATTATTTTTAGATCTATATTTCACAAGACAATAATTTTAAGATTTTATTTGTAAAGGTTAATTTATTAGATAGGTATAAAATAAGAGTAAGCTGCAAAATTCATTTTTTCAACGTCTGTACATGTCTTATTCCCGATTTTTCCACGTATGTGGACGTTTTCGCATTTTAATCATGATATTCTTTATTTATCCTGAATGTTTTTCCATTGCCAAAATATCAGAATCAAAAATGGATCGTTGGAAACTCAATATGTACATGCTTCTAGAATTACATTAATGAATGAAAAACTAGTTATGAACTCTTATACGAAGCCAGGAAAAGTAATTTTGAAGACTTCTTGATTTTTTTTTCTATTTCTGTAGAATCATCACATGGAAAATCGTTGTAAGCAATAAACGAGTCTACAGGCTTAGAAAGTTCTTTCTTGGTTTAACAAATACTCAGTTACGGTAGTTTTTCTCGCAGCTATTGAGACACCTATCCATCCCGGTTAATAACCTTAAGCTCAATTTTGTGAATATTGAACTGAAATTTTCTTTTGAAATTGTTACAAACTTGTTTAAAAAAAAAAGTAAGTTAAATTAGAGGTTTGAATGTTCATTTTTCTTGCATTCAAGTATTTACTAATTTTAAAGACAAAACATATTTCAATCTGATTAATATATAGAAAGTATTAAAATAAATTAAATTAGTTTTAATCGCATGCAAAGGACATTTTATTGGTAAAATACAAAATAAGGCTATAGAGGACACGTAAAAAGAACAAGTCTGAAAGAGGAGGCCGTTTCACGCCCTGAATTGAAAGGGACGCTGATGACCTGAGATGTTAGAGTTCGTCCGTAAATAAACCAAATACTATTACTACAGTGCAGAAAACTGGTTGAAAGTATTTCGCTTACTTGCTAAATATTAGTTACTTTATGTATGTGCTAATGTTGAATACAGACGTTAGCAGCTTTAGACACGAATACAGAACATTTATCAGCATATTTTTTAACATTTTTGTGTACATATTCAACACCTTTCTTTCCACCTTCCAACCATAATTTTGCACCTTATAAATCGTTGTCTAGATGACGTACACAACCTAGACTAATTCTAGTTTCAAATGTAAGTTTTAGGAATATTCTTCATTGCCTATTTACTTGCTGAATATACCTAATTACTAATGCAATTATCTTATGTTGCATTCTTTATATGTGTCAGCCATGAACAACAGTTGGTCTTATCACTAGCTAAGCTTTACTGTTACGTATTGAGTTTGTTCCACCTATTTGGGCAATTTCAAAGCTATCGTAAAACCATGCCTAGCTAATAAATAGAAATGTTTTGCCAGTTATAGAAATTTCCGATTTTTGCGATCGTTGGCTCTGGCATTAGGCAATAAGAGCACTGCACGCCATTATTTTGAACGTTTATTTGCTAAAATATAAGATCAAGGCACGCTATTGTTTTGAACGTTTATTTGCTGCAATATAAGATCAAGGCACGATATTATTTTGAACGTTTATTTGCTACAATATAAGGTCAAGGCACGATATTATTTTGAACGTTTATTTGCTACAATATAAGATCAAGGCACGATATTATTTTGAACGTTTATTTGCTACAATATAAGATCAAGGCACGATATTATTTTGAACGTTTATTTGCTACAATATAAGATCAAGGCACGCTATTATTTTCAGCCTTTAGATTTTGAAAGTGAATAATCCAATAATGCTGTAAATGCAAATCTCAGATACGGCAGTCTTCTCGTCTTCAAAATCCGAACTCCCATTTAGTGCGTCGACATGCGTTTCTGTCGTACCTTCATTCTGTCTGAATTGTGATGTTACCTAACACTTTCCAGAGTCCCATATCCTCCACTCCAATTATGTTTTCATATTTGACGTCGTAACTTTAACTCAACATCCATAGAACTAATTCGAAAGACAGCTGACGCTACAACTGTATCTGTCAAGCAGCAAGACAGAATAACTTGATGCAGCTCCACTACGCCGTCATATGACGCTAGACGAACTAAAGTGGTTTTTTCATTAAAGCGACTTCTGCTATTGTGGATGGAAACAAGTGTTTTCTCAGCTATAACGTTTCGAGTTTGGATGCGTCCCTTATTGGTAATTTTTATAGAACTGATTAGGTAAACATCATGAAGGCATGTCTTTTTAAAGAAAGAGCTGAACAAATCGCGGTTTGCGGATTCGTACATTGTACAAAGTATAATAGCTCTTGCTGAAACGGAAAAAATATATCCAGCCTGGCAGGGAGTCTAAGATATGGTCTTATAAGTGTACAGGCTTATAATATCATTTTGTCTTAGTGCGCGAGAAGTTTCTAAGTTTGTTATGCTTATAAACTAATGAACTAGCGATTCTTACTTTCTAAGCCGATTTTACCTTTGAGACTCTAAGATGGTAGTTTACACATCTCGTAATTGTACCCCATTCATGAGTAGAAAACTAATATCACATAGAAAATTTATAATTGTAGAACAGAAACTGAAGTTTTTTTTCTTCTTTCTTGAAGACTACCGTAAAGGTACCATATTTTTATTCGAAGTGGATTTAATGTGATGCAAGTCGCAAGAAACATCTGTGAAATGTGTAGTAGCATGTTCTTTAGATTGTAAACAAACTTACCCGGCAGGAAATTAGCTGTATTTAGTGTTTTGTTGTATATTTCTTTGCTTTTGAATTGAAACTTCATTAATATATATGGCGACCATAGCCCAGAATCTGACTACCGAGCAAGCTGCTCGGCATCCACTGGCAGTCTGCTATCTACAACGTCGGAAGCATTTCAGAGCAGACCCTGATATTATTCATCCTTTCGCTCCTATATAAGCTCCATATCACAAGAGTATTATGTTTTCACTTACTCGTTTCTGCTTACTTCATGTTCATCTAAAAATCAATTGCAATTATTCAATCTTTAAACCGCCTCACCTTCTTGCAAAGCATGAATATGTAAGTCCGTACAGTTTTAAATTTGGCGGCTTGCTCATAAGATGGAAAAACGTTTGCCTGTAGTTTGGCTACTGATTTTTATGGCGAATGCTATAGGCTTGCTCTGATTCAATTCAGTTTTTCTTCCGTTAAAACTATTAGGCACTGGGAACGTATTTTATCCAACAATGTTCCTGTGGTTCAAATACGTATTCATTAGTATTTATGTAGTACTTCTTGGAAGGAACGCAAGAATTAGAAAGCATTTCAACAACACTCTTCGAGCCCAACAAGTAGAACTGTTTTTAAAGTAATTTTTACAAAGAAAAAATTGTTCTTTTACAATCAAATACTGCATAGTGTCATCGTCGGAGCAACGCTACTGTTATGTACTATTAATAGTATGTGTGTATTCTTGAAAGATCCTAAATAATTACTGTCTATTTAAGTGTTGAGGTTAGTAGGAAAGAACGCGTAACACGAGTACCGACCAATGCAGTGGTTATCCTCCAGGGCACCTTGATGCCGTATTTGCGATACACATATCTTTTAATGTCCGTTTATATGGTATGTACGCAAATTTAATTCAGTTTGACCAGCTTTCATATACATTGTTTGCTTTATATAATCTAATTTTATTTTTCGTTCGCCTTGACCTAGCTCCGGACTTGTGCTGTGATACAAATATTCTTCCATTGCAATAAAGAACAGTGAAAGACGTTTTTCAGCAAATTAAGATCAAGAAACAAATCCATGGCGGCAGACAATGCAACCTAGGACTAACTAATGGGTGTATCGTTTATTGTGGAAGAGAAGATGAATAGAACTAACATGTGGTGGGAGTTATAATAGTGACATACTATAAGCTCTATTTTAAGGCTTTTATATCATTTCATGTCACACTTTAATGGTCAGAATATTACGGTTTTAATAAGCTGTTTAGTCATGACTTCAGTATATGGTAGTTAAGGAGTATGTCGTCAGAAAGATTCCTGTATTATCTCTAAATTTTTGCCGACTATTAACCTAAGCTAAATTTATTATATTTATCGTTTATTTTCTTTAAGTTTAAATCTACTTGCAATTAAAAAGAAGTAACAACATCCCTATATGAAACTGCTGGTTTATTCGGTGCTTAGGAATTTTGGTTTATTAATCTGCTCTTTTTTCATTAAATACCCAGATGAAGAATGTACATGTCCTTGACACATGTAAGGACTTTTATTTGCATTTGGTAATGAAACATAAATTCAGATTTCGGCACATATAATTAGACAGTATTTTAACCAACTTTAAGCACATAACGTCTCTACGGTAACTTACGGCGTATGTTGCCATTTTTCTTAACAACTCTTTCCGTTTTTACAAAATGGATTTCATAATATATATACACGTGTGCTGCAAAGATACAAGCTACGTTAAGTAATTTTAATTTAAGAGCATCAAACAGCGCAGTTAATGACGAAATAAGGTATACAGAGCTCTTCAAGAGTAAAACTTCACGATCCTACAAGTTGTTTATCTATAATAATATAAAGACAAAAAACATGAGGTTTCATCATTAAAGCACTATGTTCTGGTGAAATGAGCCAACATTTAAGGAAAGTTTGTTTTTTCTTTCATCAATGCTGTTAGGGATTCTCCTCCATTCATTGTCTTTTTCCTTTATCTAAGAGAAAGTAGATTTAATGTAATATGCGCTCAAATATTCAATCAGACAGACATATATTCCCTCAAAACACAATTAAACTTGTGATGAGAGATGGACACATTAGCCCTAGTAAATTGTGGTGGACACCCATGCTTAATGAAAATCAGATAAATGCAAATCTAGGTTTAGATTCGATTACACATCCAATATGTACATTGTACCGTCCATTTTCATTTGAATTTCAAATTGTACTTCATTTGTTGGTCATCAAAAATAATTTTAAAATTCCCACGATATTAATCAGTTACAATAATACAATCGCTTTCCGTTCAGATTCTCTCATTTTGTACCTAAAAGGTCATGGGGCAGCTACAAATCTTTTTCCCCTTCATAAACTGGCAATAGCTGTTATAACATCAGGTTATGAAACTATTGCTAATAAGTAGGGTTCGAATATTTAATTAAATAAACTATTTATTTACCCTATGGGTAAGTAGATGCTTATTAACGAGAGAGGGTTTTCCAAGATGGTCTTTATTTTACCTCACGTAAAAATTAAAAAAATATTGACACAGCGGTTTTGCTCAAACAATAACGCTTGAGACTGGTATTCTGGATGTCCGATTCCTGCGGCTGAATAATATGACAGGTTTTTGTTTTGTTTTGTTTTCCTTACTTCGCTTTAAGAAAGAGCAAATGCAGGGTTACTATTTCAAGATTCAATTTCCCTTTCAACATTTATTTTAATTCCATTTATCAGTATTTGTTTGCTTCTTCTATGTTTGTAATGTCATCGAGAAAGCCCTGACATAGGATTAATCAATCATTTATAGCCCCCCTTAATGTGCATATGTACCCTGTGTGCATCCATAATAAATACCTCCCCAACAGAAGATTGACCCTGACAATGGTGTGTAAGCCACAAGGGGTATTTTTAAAACAGTGTTTAATGCCCGTTTTTACTACTGAGGCACCATAGGCGGTGGACACTGATGATACATGAGATGAAATGATATATTAGGAAAGAATTTTTAAGGAAGGAAACGTTCCAGGCCTAAGTTTAGCGTACCTCTCCGGCATTTGCCATTTATGAGGACTGAGGAAAAAACACCTCAGTCAGGGAGGACGGTTCTGGCGGGATTGGAACCCCAGATTTCCCGCTCATGAATCCGCGCCTTAACGACCTCGGCCAGCCATGGCGGTCCCTAAAGGGTATAAACCCTACCAATGCATAATGGTAAATGAAGCTAAATAATAAGAAAAGTACTGTAAACGAAAATTTTAAACATTTACATAAAACGCAAATAGGTCATTTGTAAAAGAATCTTCGATAATTAATTTGTAATCTCAAGCATACACACGTATGGGCAAGGTAAATTAAAACGCATAAGAAGCAAGGTGATGTGTTATACCTCATAGCCTCTTAAAAGCTTCTTCATCAGCAAATGTGAACACTAATGGACGGGATACCAGATCATATTACGTCAGCTTTCTTCTAAAACTGTTTACGATTTAGCATTTGTAGTACTCAATCCGTTTGTTGCAAGGTGTTTAAACCACGTTGCAAGTATTAACATCAAATGCCATTGCTGTTAATTTAACTCATTTTTTTACATCATGTGATCAGTAGTTTTAACCTGTCCACATTGAAGTTGCTGTTAAGCCGTTGTTCCAGTGGTCGAATCTATGCTTGTTTCCGAATTTTCAAACACCTGTAAAGTAAAGAAAAACTTACAAACATTAATATATTTAAACATCTCTTTCGGCACATTTTCATCTTGTTTTGTTTAAGGTTATCAATTGTTTCACTTGGGAGAGAGACGTAGAAAAAAATGGCTTATTATTGCTACACGATTAAGTTTTCTCTTACTGATTATTTTATTATAATTTCTTTTTTGTGCCGATGTTTAGAAAGGGAGCTTTCGTTTTTACTTACTTTGAAATTATTGTGACAAATATGATGTCATTTCTCTATATTAGTTTTATTTTGTTTATAATTTATATGTGTTGCCTTCTATAAATAGGCATGTTCTCAAAAACAGCAATTAAAAATCTCAACTAAAATTTCTTTTGTAGTTCAACTCTTGTATTTTTCCCCCTCTCTTTAATATAGGCTACGCTGCTCCTGCCCTCAAAAACTGCCTGCTGCATTTTCGAAACAGTTCAACATTCTTTGATGTCTACCGCCTTCGATCGTGACATGAAAACAAAACACAGTCGCCATCAACATCTTTTTTTTTTTCGGGGGTTGGGGGTTGGTCCCCATTTCCCATTATGTTGCCGCAGATGCGTTTCTGTTTTATCCATTTAGTGCAGTTCACGTTTAACGTTTTGAAATGTCTTTTAACAAAGCCTGAAGTAATAGCTACGGTGAATTATTATTTTCGGCAATATTTTGTAAAATTTAAGAATGATGTTAGTGCAGATGGGTAAGTACTTAACCATTTTAAAAATCCATAAAAGTATTTCACTGTGATTAGGTTAAACAGGACTAAAGTGGCAACGAACTAATCATTATTTCATTGCGCTTCAGGAACGGGCAATTTCTAATTGATGACAGTTGCTAAGTTTTTCAATAAGTAGGTGCTGCTATAGCAGCAGGTAATGAGGCTGAAAAAGAAATTTGAGCTCTTTTTTTTCCAAAAGTACAGTTAATTGTATAGAAAAATTTCAGCCGGCATGCCTCTATGTAAAGTGAATAGTGTAAATTACGAATTGTAATTCATTAAAATCTGCACTGTTCAACTTTGAGAAAGTAAATCTCCTGAAGTGTTACGGAGAAAATCTGGGGGAGGGGGTGCTTAAAGTACCCACTGGAAATATCTGGGCAAATAAACGAACTTTCATATTTTACTGGCAAGCAAGTAAGAAGCATCATTGACAGTTTATTAAAATGTTTGCACTGATTTCTAAACAACCTTCTATATTAGTGTGTCAAATAAATGCCTACTGTAAATATGTGGTAAATGCAAACAATAAATATATTTTGACTACGTGGTATAAAGTATGACAGTAGTTTAATGCTATTGCGTATATGAAATACGAGCAGGTCATCTTGTCACTACTTAAAATTGTTCATATCACATGTATAATAAATAAAACATGTAAAGAAATCAGAGATGTATAATTTATCCTATTGTAGACAAATTACTTTAGTGGAAAAAAGTGGCCAAATTTTTCATTAATAAAAAAAATGCTGACACACTGTTGCCACTCACATCTGCAGCAGAACAATACAGAACATCTAGATGATTTACTGTTGTCAATGAATTGAACCAGATGATGCCTCATTAAGTAAAATTATACAAGATAAGTTATGTGATAATGTGCTGAAGTACTTGGCTTGCATTTCTGTCAATGCAGGTTTGCTTTGTAAAGCAGTTAACAAATCTGAAGCAATTGGGCTTCATTTTTCAGAAGAAATTCCAGAAATTTGTGAAGTGCGTAACACAGTACCGCAGATGTACAGTAGCTCAAAGTTGTTGTTCTACAGTCACTTTTCTCATAAGTAATACATTTGTATGGTGTAAAGTAATCCAGTTATCTATCGATATTACTTACCTTAAGTTCAGGATTTGTTTACAGTTTGTAAATAGTTAAATATTTAAAATTCTTACTATGCATTACTTGCTAACTTTTTATGCCCAATAATTTTTTGTGGTTCCAAGATAAGAGGTAAATTTTGACCAATTATCTCCTTGTTTTCTAAGTTTTTCGTGAGTTAATACGAAAACACTGTTTGATACAAATAAAACATGCTTTCGATTTTGTGCAGTTTTCTGGGCCACAGAATTTCATGTTGATTGGAATTTGTAAATTTTATTTTAACTCTGAAGTATATACCGGTTGTACTGAGGAACATCGGTTGATATTCTTCGTTCGCTTTATAGAGATGACCATGTCAGCGCTCTAGCATCATTTGAAATGTTGTTTGATTGGCTGTTACATGCCCTCTAAATACGCACCAGAGATTTTATGGTATTGATCACCGCCAATACGTTGACTAACTTTGTCATTCCACCTTGTCTTCTCTTCTCTCTGAGCTTGTGCAGCGGTAGGTTGGTAGGTAAGAAGTTCCAATCAGGTAAATATTTTGGCATAACCATATGTAATCCGAAATAGATCTTCTTCCCTACTATGGTGACCCCAAGTTTCTAATTGTTATTTATTTGATATATGGTACATATTTTTTTATCTATAAAGACAAATTGTATGTAAGGCTGTTGTCTAATTTTGAGGAAACGTACTGAAAAGTTCATGAGCTTGCTCAGCCAAAGAGACCTACAAGTCAGTTAATAGTGCTAATTTTGTTTGTGGCTTATTTTTTGTTGCCTAATAATAAGCGAAATTATATTTCCAAGCCAGCAAAGGAATTTATTGTCACTTATTTTGGGATGTTTTACAGAAATGCGCTGAATAAAAGGACAATATTTAGAATGTTGTAAAATGAGTTTAAAACTTATATTTTATGCCTTTATTTCTTTAAATATTATAACTTTTCGTTGAGTTTATTATTTACACAAGGTTAAATTGTTTAGTTCGTCCTAATATACTGGTATTGTTTTCTACTTTTCAAAACTGCTTTATGAATAATAATAATAATAATAATAATAATAATAATAATAATAATAATAATAATAATAATAATAATAATAATAATAATAATAATAATAATAATAAAAAGGGCTAAATGTTTATTTTCTTTAACAGATACCAACATTTTGTATTCGCACAATGCGTCTCAATTTGGGAAACATTCTCTGCTACTAACCTTTTCCTAGCACAGCTTGTGAATACTCTTACTGCTTTTCAGGACATTTTTTTCAAAATCAGGCAACATCCTCACATACAGTTTACATATAGAGCAAAGGAAATAAAAAAAAAAATATACCATATATGAAATAAATAACAAGAGCAAACCTGGGAACACCAAAGCAGGGAAGAAACTCCATTTACAATTTCTAATGATTATGCCAAAACTTTCCCCCTTTTGGAACTTCTTACCTACCAGCCTATCCCTACGCAAGCACAGAGAAAAAACAAGAACTGTTCAGCTGCAGATTTAGATTTTGTATATATTATATTCTTATCTTAAGTAATATACTGATGTTTGAGTGTGTTTATTTGTGACGGAGTTAGTTTAAGTGTTCGCTGCGACAGAGGCTATTAATTCTCGGGTGCGTATTGAAAGGGCCCGTAACAACCAATCACATAACATCTCGATTAAAGTCAGCTGGCTCATATAGCCATCGCTGAAAGCGAAAGAAGAATATCGATTGATTGAATGTTCTAGAGTGCAACCGGAACGGAAACTTGATTTGTCATAACGTGACATAAATTGTTACATTGATCCTTGACTACATTTAGACTGTGTAGTTATGCACCATCTACATTTGTTGAAGTCACGCTATCTGCAATTGAGCTCGACTTTCTCCGCTGCCGCTCGGGACTGGAGCACCAAGCATACTATATGACTGGTCACTTTCCTATTCCTTTTTTGTGTTTAAAATGACAAAAGATAATTTTGTACATTGTCTCTAAAGATAGACCGGTATAAATGTAAACTTGGCAGTACATTTTTAAAATCATTAATAATCATAATGCATTTTAGAAATAGCAGTAAATAGTGGTATGAACAGTTTTTTAAAATAACGTAAATATTCCTATTTCGGCAATAATGGAAAGAAAAAAAATTCAAACAGGTAATCATATGTTACATTACTCTTGATATATAAAAGGAACATAATCATTTTAGACATGCTTTCTTTTGTTTTTTAAATTATTGCGATGTAAACGAAAATGTGCAGTGTCCAGCAAACATATTAAACATCTTCAAGTTGATAGGAAGGATATAGTTTACAGAATTCTGGTATGATGGTCAGTTGTAGACGGGTTTTTTAATCTACCTGTGACCACTGCACTGATTTTTGCCACTTCTTACACAGCCAAATGCTGTAAAATGCAAACCTAACACTACATCACTCTGTTTTCATTTAATTAATATTGTTATATATTATTTATATGCTCAATGTATGGTTTACTCATCATTTATTTTAATTATTATAAAATATGCACGCAACAGTTATATTTACGTACCTATGGGATTTTAATTTAAACAAAAATTGTGAAAAATGATATTAAAATATTAATTAAATAACATTTTCACTCCCCACATTAGCTAAGCCTCATTAGCTGCTGGAATATGCATATGGATCACAGAAATCATAACTCTCATCACTGCTACCTTCGCATTACTCGTTCGTTTTTTGAATTGCCTGGGTCTGGTTTTTCCAAAAGATTCTGAGTGTTCACTAAAAGTTTTTGTTCGCCTAGGCATGGAATTGGCCTTGTTGATAATAAAAAATTAAATGAGGAGTCAACAGTAACATCTTTATGAAATATTTCATAGTATTATGGCGGAATCATTTATGTGTGTGTGATGTTTATGTTGGATTCTCGATTCCTGAGTTTCCTCCGATAGTTAGCCAATAAAAAGTATTGGCACTGCAATTATTTGACTCATGAATCAACACCTGTGGATAAATGGAGACATTAATAATGTTATGATCATAAATTGGCAGTTTCTGATGCATATTGGTCAAACCCCTTGGCCATAGCTTGAAGAATGACACCAAATCTTTTAATGCCTCATGACTGGTAATCTTCATTGATAGTGAGGGTGCACCGAAAACCTTAAAAAAAACAGAGAGTTTTATTTGATCGACTAGTAAACCTATATTAAATTTCAGCTAAAGATTTTATATTATTGAGTCATTAATTGGAGTATGTTTACATTATATCTCTTTAACTAAAGAGCATATCTGTTATAGTTTTTTTCTGAACTGAAGAACTTAGCATATTATTTATTCAAATCAGAAACTATTTTCAGACGTTCAGTTCTTAAAAGTAAGTAATCAAGATTAATTTATCCTCCACTCTTGAATGCGGAATATTCAGCCATTGGAACCTAACGAAATAATAGCGCGAGTTTATCATACAATTACAAAACAGTCATACTTAAAAAAAAAGCAGGAATTAATAACCAATTCTTCCAGAAAATAAAATTATATGAAATAACAAAATATGTAGCATACCATTTCTTATCAATCACCATAAAACTCGTGGTTAGATCTCTTAAGTTAATTTTGAAAAGTGTATTTTAACAAACGTTTTATAATTTTGTTCGTATGGTCTGAAATCCTAATAAAGTAAATAAAAGCATTAATACCAATACAATAAGAATACCTGATTCTTGAACACCCATATATTCAAAGCCTCATTGAGGAGATTAACACACATCGCTTTTTAGTTAGTATAAGGAAACTACAGTTGCTGCCTCCGAGTCCAGGCAAAGATAAATATTGCATTAACCTTCAAAGAAACGTAAGATTGTTTAAACAGTTTAAGTATGAGATAACAGCGTGTCAGACATCTGTGAATAAATTGTTAATGTTAAACAATCGAAATGGATGAAGTGAGTTTTCCAATAAAGCTCACTAGATTTGAATTTTCGTCCAATATGTGCCGCTCCGTATAAATAATTTAATACTTTTTTCCTTCTCTTTATTATTTAACTGTATCTTTTGCACTTTAAATGATATACATTTTTGTTCACTATTTAAGTACAGAGCCTTACTTTTACTGCCGAACCGCGGATCACACGTATGCGTGCTACGCGTACTGCCTGTCACACTAGGGGTTAAATGAGCATTCTCTGTGCTCCAATCCTATTGTTCTGTGAGGAAATATGTCCATTTAAATGAAACCATGCCTTCAGATTATTAAACAACAATAGCGTAAACGTTATTTTCCAAAATCCTATTACAGAAAGTTACTCATTTTTCGTAGTCACGAGGTTGTAATTCATGAACTATAGTCACTCTTAAGGATTTCAGTTTTAAAAGTTTAGCAGTTCTATGAACAGAGGTTTTTGAAACACCCATTGGAGCATTCGAATGATGCACCAATTTCATTTTTTTTTCTCCGTTACAACTTTCTTTTTTGCTTCTTAGTTACAGCCTTTAGCAATCCCGTTATCCTAAACTTATTAACCAGGTATCTAACAGTTTCTCTCCCTGGAATTGGAATACAACGAAATTTCTCCTGAAATTAACTACATGGTTCTGTTTTTACTTATGTATCGTACATAAAAATTCTTTGTTCAAGCGTGAATTTTTCGGTAGGTGAACTAATAAGAATAATATAATGTAATTCACACGCAGCAGAGATGTTTTGAATAAACTTTCAATTTTGAGATGCACAGTGAACAAATTCTAGTTTTTACAGCTCGAACAGAAGGCAGCAAATGACACAGTATAACGCAGCTGATAAACGTAGCCTTGAGCGGACCGACCATTCACTACTAGTGCGCTACTGGAATAATACCGAGGTGCAGTGCATGCAAACTACGCATTTACACGATCTATGGCCCGGCTATAAATACTAATAAATGGTTTTAAATTGGGTTAAATGTGTACCTTTCGACCAACTAAAAGGTATTAATTATTTAAGATTGACTGTTAGATCTAAAGAACGCTGTTGCAGTTGTTGGATATATGTATAAGAGCAAATTGGAGTAACAAGCATTATGTGCGTAGATTGGATGCCTTGCATTAAACGTGGTCTTGTTGCAGTGTAGCAAATGCTCTTTTGCATAGTTTGATGTTCTTTTCGAAGCATCTTTACAGCTTTGGAAGTTTAACTTTCCCATCTCGATTTAATCCTCATCAGCCGAAGTTTTGCTTTGAAAGTGGAACATCACTTTACCACCCCACCGAAAGTTGGTTAAATCACCAACAATAGCGAGGTTGCTTGCTTTGCTAGCAGATAACCCTCGCTAAACTTTGAGAAATTGCGTTTACTAGTTATGGCCAAGAACACGTGAGCCAAGTAGCAAGATCCCATGAATATTATGGGTAGTAATTGAAGTTAACAAAGCAAAAGCAGCAGGTGGAAGTGGTAAAGTTTAAACCAAAATAAGTTGTATTTTTTCAAAATAAGTTGTTTTTTTTTTTGGAATTGAAACATCCCTTCCATTTTTCAGCTGTTAAATTTTATAAAAATTGCCAACATTTATTTTTCTTATGTTAAAATATTATGAGCGTCGAGGAATATGTCTCTAAAATCTCTCCCTCAATATCCAATAATATATCTGTACATGTGCAAATAATAAAAACATAAAATATATTTCAGCTTCTGGCAATAATAAGAATAGTTTTCAACATTTATACAATTAAATAAAACCGAAAGTACTAAATAAATTACGAAACCGTATTTGCTTAAGTTTTGTTTGTAAAACAACAAAGAATTGTAATAAAATAGTCCACTTGCGTGAAAAGGCAGAAGAAACCGTGTTTATATTAATTAATTTCCAAATAGTGAACAAATGACAACATAATGTTTTATTTTTAATGAAAAACTAATTTCAGTAATCGTAATATTTCAGAAAATTTTAAAACTAAAACGTTATGAAAACTAAGAAATACATCCAGCGATATAAACATATGCAGAGAGGTTTCTTTTTATTATTTCAAAACAAAGGAGCCAAGTATTACAATTTCCAAAGAGAAATCTAAAGATTACTTTCTGGGTAGTAAGACCTAAAATACTACAGGAAAAGTAGTTAATTGAGAAAGTAAATCAATGTAACATTTTGGGATGCCTCATGTCTTTATACCATAAAATCGGCAGATTTAATATTTTTGAGCTTATCAGAAGAGCACTTCGTAATTAAAGTTAGGAAAGGCATGGCATTTAGAGCAACTTAATTTTCCCCCAGCAACTTAAAAATGGGGAGACTAGTGCTGTATTACACCAGTTAATACGAAAGATTTGATCATGTATTTTAAATCTTCTGGTGTTCATCAGTTTTGCTAAGTGCTTACAACAGTTTGCAAGTACCATCCAGATGCTTTCAAAATATATATTTACGAACATTCAGTTTGCTTTGTTTGCATTTGATGGATTACAGGCTTAATACAGTTGCGTATGTTTTATTTTAGTTACAGAACCAATAATCCAAACATTTCTGTGTCGATCTGACTTGTTGATCATTATGTAAATTGCATTAACCTATAGAAAATAACAGAACTGGGCGGCAGTAGAAATGTGAGCGCAACGTAAACTTTTTAAGTATTAATTTTCTTGCAGACAACAAGCTCATTTTTTTTCTACAGAATCCGAGTAAGGTGTTTACGTAATGCCTCTCAGTTATCCAACAAAGTGTAGCAGGAAGTTAAAATACCAAACATTGATAAAGAAAAATAAATGTATTTGTATTAGAAGGAAATATGCAAATAATAAACATTTTTCTGAATATCATATTTGAACAGATCAGCATTTTCATTACTGTGGACTGTTTTATTCTATGAAGATAAAACATCCTGTATAAACTTATATACACTTCACTATCTGAAGTAATAGCTCTTTATGCTAGCAGCAGAAAAAGATAGCAAAAATAGTAAAATCATGAATGAAAATTCTAAGAATAGCTTGGAAGAACAAATAGGAACAAAACATTATTATAATAAAGTTGCAAGAGTCAACATAGAAACAAGTATTTTCAAGTTTTCTATTCTTCCATTCCTATAGTGCTGTAAAACACAGTTTTATGGAGCAAACTGGACTATAAAGGCAGGTAAAGGAACTCTCTGTGACTTGAAGAAAAGATTGATGTTTCGAATCAATGGCTTCAACAAGTAGGAAGGGGAGAAATCTCCAGAGAAATACAGAGGTAGGGGAATGAGAATCAACCATCTTGATTCGAGGTGTCTATTTCAGTTGAACGTAGAAAAGATGAAGCTGTCTTTAAGGATCAATGAATCTCTCTGTCCACTTCTCAACCTATAGAAGAAGAGTTTGATTAAGTCCTTCCTCTCTGTCCACTTCTCAACCTATAGAAGAAGACTTTTAAGTCATTCCTTCTTTATAAAAGTGCACACCGTTGGTAAAACCTGCTGGTTATCAATGTATTTTCAAGAAATAAAAGCATATTTACATAGAAACAAATGTTTCCATATTTGATAATTCCAGAGACAATGGTGGGTTCAATGCTTTTGGTTCAACAGCACCCTTACAGAAAAACTACTTAGTTAATTTAATTTTAAAGGTTTTGTTATATCTCAAAAAGTTCTGATAATTATTGGCATTCGAATTTTATTGATCTTTCTCTCATTGTTATTATTTTTAGTAACATTCTTTCAGTATGTTTTCTTAGAAAAAAGGACAGCAGGATCATTATTGATTTAAAATAATTAATTTACAAAACAACAGTGAACTATGCTTTCACACAAACAGGCCATCAATTTTCTTTCATCCCTATGCATTTCTTGGTGTACTTATTTTTGGTATGAAAAGTATTGTTAATTTATTTCACAGACTCAAATTGATGCTTATATAGCACACTTTTAGTGGACAGAAAGATAGGCACTGAGGTTAGATGTGTTGAACATCATTTGGTCAATAACACCCAAGTTCTGTTGGCTTAATATGCTGGCTTTGCATTGCACATTTGATCATTTAGGTCACAGTAATTTCGAAAACAATCGAGTGAGGTGGCTAAGGTGGTAACGCTTGAGGTGCCTGGTCTTCACTTAGGTGAATGATCGGCGGATATTTAAATTCCGCCAATTTTTTTCCATATCGCATCATTTTATTCCACTGGATCTGTTACAGGGTCGAAAGTGCCAGGGTGAAATGGGCTGACCCGGCGTGATGGTGGCTTGCACTTTGGAAAAGTTTCTGGAAAGGCTGCGGGGCTTAAACAACTCGGGGATGGGGACTATGGGGACTCCCATTTGCGTCCGCGCAAACACTCGCCTGTAAGACTCTCCCTCACATCCTTTTCCTCCGGAGGTGTAGGACGTTCAAATAATTCATACTGCTAGTAGCAACATGTCCGTGTGTTGCATTTTGGGCTGAGTACCTACCTACTCTTACAAACAGCTGAAAGCAACTAAAGCATGTTTTGACATTCAGGCATCACTTTCGCTGCCATACACTGTCACCCTGATTGTTGAGTTCAAGTGTAGCAAAAAGAATACATTACTTGAGGGTTGAGGAGCTTATGGAAACTATGTTGCTGTGATAGTTCTTCACAAAACTGGAAAACCACGACACGAGATTTATCAAATCCTTGAAAAGCTGGAAAGCAGTAGCATGGTTTTGTAGTACACGCTTCACTCAGACCACTGAAATCCATACGCCGGCCCTCCGTGAGGAACGCACCTGTTTTCAAGGCAGCATGATTGGCGATATCCAATTCGGAGAGAGTGATGATCCCTGAGCTAAACGTATCTACGAGATCCATGTTCAGAATGTTTAGACATTTGAGACTGAAGGCTTTTCGTCGCAGTACTGTGCATGTTTAACTGTAGAACTGAAACATCAGAGACTGTTGCGTTAAACTACTGCTACTGTTAACAACTGCCACTGAAAACTTCCATTAACTGACGAGAAAATATTGAGCACCGCAGAAAGTTATAACCGTCAAAATGACAGATATGTCTCGACTTCAGGAGCAGCTTGTGAGAGGATCTCCAAAGAAGCCATCAACCTATCTCAGTAATGGTTAGTGGGGAGTGAGCCACATTCATTTCTGTCAAAAGGGATTAAAGACAACCACCAAAGTGTATGAAAATATTCCGCAGGAACCTGTGAGGAAGAATCTGGACGTTATTTTGTTCAATAACAAACATTGGAACTTCCAAGAAAATTCAGCTCCAGCCTACAAGGTGTAATTTAACCATATTTGGCTTCAGATAAATTTTGCCTTCTAATATTTCCGACCTGAACCCCCTGGACTACAAAATGTGTCAATGCTTGGGAGAACTTAAACACTAATATTGAAAACTTTAAGATTCCTCAGTTTCATCAGTGGCGGATTTAGCATTGGAAGAGGAGCATGCTGCTATAGATAAATAGCAAGAAAGATTTCTGTCATGTGTGAGGGCAAAAGAGGGCAGGCCCTCAAGCAACTGCCACACAAGCATTAACTGCATGAGTTTGCAAAAGTTTTTCAGTTTATCACATTCTTAGATATACATCAAGCTCCCTTTGGAAGGTAAAGCCATTTCTGCTTTTAGTTGCAAATGTTTAAAATTCATTGAAAATTAATTAATTAATTTATTTTGTTTGATTTTAAACATGTACTGATTTAAAAAATTATATTTATATTATGACTATTTCTCTTCGCTCTAAACAGCACAAAAATTAACTAGAAATCAAAATGAACATGGCAAAAGTATGACTTTCATTGACACAAAACTTGGAAATCTAAAACATTAAAATGTAATCTATTTAAACCGTCATATTTATTCCATTAAAACATTTCAATAAAAAAACATAGAAGGTCCAGTGTTTGCTAATCAACTTCCCTGCAGCTTGTTACCATTTATGCATAAAGTATTTTATAACCGGAAATTTGACACACTCTATTGATGCCCGGACAAGACTTTAACTAGAAAGCATGCTAGAGGGAAAAACTTATATGATGTGGTTGGAGAAAAGGTAATTTTCCAGCATGGAAGAAAAATACATTCAATATATAGTCTAATTTATTCAACAATAAGTTATAAATATAATTCAGATGCATTATTACATTCACTTTGAAGAATGACGCTCATGTAAAACAACAACATTTTTTTTGTTTGATTTATTTATAGACGCCTTTAACATCTCAGGTCATCAGCATCCCGTTCAATTCAGGGTTTGAAACGGTCGAAAAATTTTGCTTAGAGCCCTCTTCTTTCAGGTTTGAGGTTCTTTATTGTGCCATAAATATACGATACGGGACCCACGACTTTACTTCCCTTCCAAAGGAAGCCATACTTAGGGTTTTTACGCCCGAAAAAAATCCATCGATCCTGGTTTGAACCCGCGATCTTGATTTTAGGAGGCAAGTATGGTTACCACTACACCACCAGGACCGACTAACAACAGGAATATAGCTTTTAAAAGCATGAACTATTAATTTAATGACTCACATAAAAGACAGTAATTCTTTTTAAACATTAAAGCAATTAACATAATTAATACTTAAAAAATATCCCATTGATTAAATTAATAGCTTTTAGTGCTATCCTCAAATTACAATAATTTCAACAATGTGACTTGAACATATTGATTCCTACTAGATGAGCAGAATAAAAATGAAAACTAAAATAAATGCCAAGAAGACATTAACAACACAACAATTTATTAATAAAGAGTATAACCATGGATCACTGGGTTGGGCTAATGAAGAAGGTTTTCAGACCTACCAATTTAGAGCAAGAGTCAAAACACGTATATTAATCCCCCCCCCCAAGCCTCAAAGTGATCTCACTGTTAGCAGGGAAGAGAGGAGCGAACAAACAGAAAGATTACATCACGCTCTTCTAGAGTTTTTTTACTGATCTAACAAATGGGAACGAAAGTATAGTGAACTAAGCATTCCGACGTGGTCAAGGACATGGTGGATAGGAAGATGGTGGGTAGGTGTTTGGCACAGCGGAAGTGCATGATAGAACGGCAAACCCCAAGTAACAATTGTCAATGAGAAAGTTGAAAAAATACATTTTGGTGGAGTTTTCAGGGTTTTGGATCACTGTGCATTCATGTTTTTCTTTACATTAACCACGTTTCTCATAGACTAAGATATGTCTACGCTAACTTTCTATGAATTACATTTGTTAGTTTAAAAGTAACGGAAAAGCAGTTAGTGACACAGTCGAAGTGTTGCAGATATGATTTTCCCTCCATACAGAATGGTTGTTTCATCTCATATTTTCTTTCTTTCTCTTATTTGATCCCTTACATCATAGTCTGCGGTTTTTTGAAATTAGCATTTGAGTTTGATATTCTATGTATCTTTAAATTTAAAGGAGCGAAAAATAAAATTCTTCAACTTTAGTACTGACTATACTTGTGGGCATTATGTAAAAAGAGGCTGCCTGTTATTCTGAGAAAGTTTAAAAATAAGCGTAGTTTGGCTAACCCCATGAATATATTCATGTCTCCAAGGAGAGAGGAACAAGCCATCAGTGAGAATTAGCTTCTTTTTTTCGCAAACAAGATTTTAGCCTTCGATATTGCAACAAGCGGGTTAAGGCGCAGTAAAAGTTGGTGTGCGAACTTTTCGTACGTTAACACCCGAAAGGAATGGCTTGGTATCGGGGTCATTAACATGTAATGTAGACGTGGCAAGAAATGTCAAAAGTTTCAAATTCTGTCGGAGTAGTGAAGCCAGAAGTTTGGAAAGGATCAGATTACGGTAAATACATGTCGTTCTGGTGAGAAAGAGATACCTGTCTAGTGTTTCACATGAAGGTTGAGTAGTTCCAACTTGTGAGGTGGAAAAATACGTTGATCCTGTTACTTTAAAACTCCCCCTCACTAACGTTTCATGTGTGTGTTTACTAGATACAGAACTTAGAAATAGCAAATCGAATTACGAACGCTGCGCCGCCAACTTTTCCCACCACTAGCATCACAACCCGCTACACAATTTCATCTTCCTTCCCTGGCCTCCCTCCTACATATTTTTCCTTTCCCTCTCCCTAATTTTTTTCCTTCCTGCACTTTCACCATATACTTCCGCCCCGGCGCTACATTTCATCTTGTGCGGTTTATACGCTTTACAAAGGAAGGAAATTCTCTCACAACTTATCCTCAGTTTGCCCCAAGGGCTTATAACATACTTTTTTGGTCCTGTCTTGGAACAACATGGATAAAATATGTTGTTTACTTTAAATGAAACTCTAAATCATAGGTTAAACTAAATTTAATGCACAAGACTGAAATCTGGCAAATGTACTAAATTATACAATTAACACAGATCATTTTAAAAATGAATATAGTTAAAATTATAGGACTTAAGTTTATGGATACATTTCAACATAAAGTAATACTCGGCTAGTGATATAGAGGGGATCGAAAATGGACTAGTTTGAGCACAACGAAAGCTTTAATTCGATGTGTATTAGCTCAAAATCCTATGAAAACGACTACTTCTTACAAATAAATCACGATCTCTTACATTTATTTTTGTTGAGGATAAAAATGTTGTATTAAAACTGGACAAACTCCTAAGGAATACTTCTAAAAGACCGATCTAAGAGAATGTGCTGGAAATATTAGAAATATTCATAGCATACTTTTATAGTAAAATGTTAACATTAACAGGATCTTCTTTCTCTTATTTTTTTTTTCCTTGTAAGAATTAGGCCGTAGTGACCTGTTCCAATGCTAATGTTGAAGCTATTCGGTCCATCTTTGACTCCCCTGTGATATAGGTGTATAGTATCACTGGATTAAGGAATCTCAAAGGCTCAGTTTTTTGAGCATGGTCTTTCCACTTTCACTGGTATCTCTCTATTTCATCTTTATATATTCTTTCCACATTTGTTTTCTTATGTCTATGCTCCTTAGGCGATCAACTCTTATTGCTCCCAATACCGATCGTAAAAATTGCATTTGCTTGCCTCCAGTCTTGATTTTTCTTTATTCCGTATTATCCACGTTTTACAGACTTATTTTGAAGCCAGTTTTGCTACTATTTTATAGATTATTAATTTTATCTCTTTTCTCATATTTGTGCCAAAATGTGTTTTTATGCACAAATTAATTAATTCTACGCTGTCTTTACCGATCTGATTTTTTTTTTTGTAACACTGATATTATGAAGTCTTTGTATCGCCCCCCCCTCCCCTTGTTCAAAGGAATTTATGGAGGTCCATGGTTCCTCAGTGTTGGTTTTTTTTTTTTTTCCCTTTACTTAGGACGGCACGTACAGTCTATTCCGACCCGCCTTTCGGCTATGGACGATCTCATCGCCCAAACGCGCTAAGCGAACTTAGCTACCAGATTCTCAATGGTGCATGAACCTGCTCAGTTTAAGAGGTGAGTCACCCCAGCATTAAGGTAGTCATCACCCTCCCCCATGACAACAGTGATTCAGGAAACCTGCCCCCAAGGTACATGCCTTTGGCACTCCTTTGGGACACCTGTACCTAAAGCATTTAAAGGCTGAAGTTTGAACAGTTATTTTTCATTTTATTAATATTTTATTCAAATTTTTGCTTTTCTTATGGCTACCACTTTTTATCACTATCATGTTATTTTCTTTTATCATCTAATTTAAATTGAAAATTGCTTTCTGTAAACCCTCCTCTGACTCAGTTATTAATATCTGTGCATCTGCAAACAAAGTAATACCTGTATTGATTTTATTTATTTTCATTCCTTTTAATGTAAAAAGCTAGATGTTCACGCCCCTTGTTGGTGTTTTAGATAAAACGTTTTCTTTTTATAAACGAGAAAGACAGGACTACTAGTTCAATCATGGACCCCGACCAGCTATAAAATGTCCTGAGGACATACTATATTTGTGTTGTCATTGCTGCTAACATTTCAAAAGAAATATGCTAAAAGTGCACAGCTTCAGGGGTTGATGCAAAGCATATACCGTAAATGACAGCATACATAATGTCAATTGGTTCCATGCCCTCGGATACTCTAAATATATTCCAGTCTGCTATCCTGCTATGCATGTTAGTTCAGTTAGAAACTTCCAGTGTGGAATAATAGATGTTATGCAGTGGCTCTGACCTTTCGCAGCCAGCGAATTTCCTAGCTTTTCTACGTTTTACAGCTTAATGTAGGTATGTCATTGCCAATGAGAAGGTGTGTTGTAATGCTAGTCTGTACCAAGGTTAGTGAAATCCCTTCTGAACAACAAGTGCATCAGCTCAATGTTGCGATACAAAAGATTTTGATTGGTATGTGCTAAATCTGCAATATCTCATATCTGGTGTGTCATAATGGAGAGAAATACTAATGCAATACTGCCGAACTAGAACGTTTTTTATTAACCTGCTGGATAACTTAGATAATGCCAGAATGGATATTTAGTTATTAGTTTTCCTTGCAGAATAGCAAGTGTCAGGCTTACAGGTTTCTGCCATGACGTCTAGTGCGGAAACGGTCCTTCCAGGATCCTTGAACAACTCAAGTCAGCTTTGGGATGTTCAATCTAGAACCGCTAGTGACTCCCGTCTTGGCCTTTCTTCGTGCCCTTTACATTTTTCCAGAGGTTCAGTAAAATATTACAGGTATTCGTTCTCCTGTGTCCGAAATCCTCTTCTGTTTCTAGCAATCCATTGCAAAACAGTGGGCCAAAATATACGAGTGTAATTCTATGGATAAAATGTGTCCACTATCATTAGCCATACATTTCCGTTGTTGCATTTTTTATTTGATTATCAGTACTGTTTTGGATTACTTACTGTGGAAGATAGGTCATCTGCCTGTCGCAATACGTGAAACATTTCTCTTCGTGCATTTCATTGGATATCATAGTTCTCAGATTGGAACTCAGTTGAGAGGTGTACGTAAAGCGTATCTAAGAGGACACGTCAAATACTTGGTTCCATCTTTGTTACCTTGAAGGTTAAAGTATTCCAAACCATAATTAGGTACATGTTTGCTAATAAAGCACTAATGCGGTAATTACAATAAAACATGAAAAAACTGTTCATCATACAAATGCGTTATGCAGTTAGATACGAAGGTACATTAGTTGCTTAGGTATAAATGAAGAATTCACAAATCACATTCTGCAGCCTCGCTGACGGGGTCAGATAAATAGATTTATACGCAATATTAAAACCCATTAAGCCTCTCCTACAGGTCGTTTGACTGTTATTCACCATCAAACTTGTTTGTGCCTATAGATTTGTATGTCAGTATAGATAGCATCACGATGGATTGGCTGATTATTGGGGTTGACATCATCAGCTAACATTCTACTTTTATGGACGTTTTTCACTTAGATGAAATTGTTTCAGCTTCGATAATTTAATAAAATAGTTTAAACGATATTTGGTAGAAGGGTATTGAAAACAGGTATGCCGTAGTGAAAAAAGTCAAAAGACGCCTGTCTGACATATACTGGTAGGAAATGCAGATGCAATGCATGCAGATGTCATCTCTGGACTTGCAGAGCGAAGTTAAAACTAGACGGGTTAAAGACTCTTATCATGGAGCTAGGCATGAAACAGAATTGAATAGCCTAGTAGACTGGGAGGCTGGAAGGCACATAAGGCTGTTGACGAGGAAGATTTGCCCATTATGCTTGGAACCGGAAGACTGGGTGCACATTTTGGCTAAGTGCGCATAGACAGAAAATACTAGGATAAAATGTCTCCTGGATTCATTTTTGATTTTTAGTTGGGGAAGGTTACCATGTTGGGACTTTATAACATTATAAATAGACAAAACTGGCTAAACCTGGGCATTTTCTTAAATGAAATACCTAGTTTTAGGGACCAGAAATTTCTATAAACAATGTACATAAATGATACAAAAATTTTAATGAGTGTCAAAATTATTTTATGTATGTGTGTTTTGTGTGTGCGTGTATGTGAGTGAGTTCTTGTTAATGTTTTCTTTTGTTGACATTAATTTCAGACATGAAGTATTTTACAAGAGCACGAACGGTCTTGCGACCCATGTGATTGGGATGTACAAAATATGTATACTAGTTTAACAGGAATAATAAATATTACAACTACCACCACTACTAGCACTAATGTATGTTTTTTCATGTGTGTGTGTGATTGGAGTTTTAAAAATAGAATTTAGTTTAGCATAAGCAATATTCTGGGAACTCTAGTGAATCTATTACTTTGTATCTTTAGAATTGAAGAATTGAGCGTTCTTATTAATGTTGTTGTTGGCGTCTATTGTTGTAATTAATTTCAGAAATTGAGTATTTTACAGGAGCATGAACCCATGCGACTATGATGTGCAATATATATAGTTTAACTGGAATAATAAATACTACTACTACTACTACCACTACAACTACTGCTGCTGCTACTACTACCATTACTACTACTGCTGCTGCTACTACTACCATTACTACTACTGCTGCTGCTACTACTACTACTACTACTACTACTACTACTACTACTACTACTACTACTACTACTACTACTACTACTGCTACTACTACTACCACCACCAACTTACATACGACTCCGTGTACAGAGCTCTGAACATTTAGTGATTGGTAGACTGCATATAGCCTGGGCTGGAGAGTATACTAAATATCCTTTCTGAATACAAAGTGGGAGGTGTATATTTTTAATCACATAGTTATATTGGCGTTTATATATTTGATTATTTCTAAACGTTTCACTCTAATATTTAATAATTTATTTCAAAATGTACAGTTTTAAATTAACAATAACTTCTATATGATACTTTAGGTAATTATAAGTACGTTTCTCTAAGAAATTTCAAAATGACCCCTTGTTAAACAACTAAGAATCCTTGCAAATCTCATGTTATATAACAGACGCTGCACTAACCCCTCCAATTGAATATAGACAATTCTTGAAACGGTAAACTCGACCATGATAAGAGAAATTAAATACTGAAATATCACGTCTCCTAGACACATCCTTATTCTTGCAATCGCATTACACATCAGCGAATCCGTTCTGCTAAATTTTAGACAAAGTATTTCGCAGGGTGCAAGAAAAGTTGAATACTATAGGTATCATAAATGATATTCCTGTCTTGCGTGGAGAGTGCGTGTAGAAAGGAGACGATAGCAAGAAATAGAATACGAAGTTACGGATTTTCCCTTGTAATAGAAAAAAATAAATCAAATACAGAAAATTGGAAAAATCTCATAGATGGCTGAACAGAGATAGGTATAAGAAATACAGCACATCTGAAGAAAACTAAATTCGCGAGGTGAAATGAATACTGAAGTTGGAGCTGGTATGCATTACTGAGATTCATCATACAGTCGGGATCCCATCTGTAAGTCAAAAAAAAATAGATTACTTTTCAACTCAAACCTTAGTTTGTCAAGCTAATCCAATTTGGTAATAATAGTTGTAACGTGTTTTAAACCATCCATTTCATGGCTATAGGTTTTCGACCAGAGTAATTAGAAAGTTTGGGAAACTATGCTTAGACATCACAGACTGCACAGTTTACGAGTTGTGCATTTGAAATGTAACAGTCTTTTCCTTACGAGTCAATGCAATGTGCATATGTGATAGAGAACCGCCACGGATGGCCGAGATCGTTAGGGCGCGGACTCGTGAGCGGGAAGCCTGGAGTTCGAATCCCACCAGGACCTCCTCCCTGACTGAGGTTTTTTCCAGGTTTTTCTCAGTCCTCATAAATAGCCAATGCCGGGAGGTACCCTAAACTTAGGCTTGGAAGGTTTCCTTCCTTAAAAAATCCTTTCCGAATATATCATTTCATCTCGTGTATCATCAGTGTCCACCGCATGTGGTGCCTCGGTAGTTAAAACTGGCGTTAAACACTATTCAAAAAATATGCGACAGAATATCTTTGTATTATAGCAAAATATCTAAAACTAACATGACAATACAAAAGAAAATGAACATTCTTTCAGCCGTATCTATCGGAGATAAAGTTCTGAACTCGGTACACATCACCTTTATATTATATAATTTTTAATATTTTAATGCTCGTTTTAACCACTGAGACATCACAGGCTGTGGACACTGATGATACATGAGATGAAATGATAAACTGAGAAAGAAAAATTTTAAGGAAGGAAGTGATTCAGGGTGAATTTTTGGTTACCTCCCCGGCATTTGCCATTCTTGAGGACTGAGGAAAACCTGCAAAAAACCTCAGTCAGGGAGGTGGTCTTGACAGGAATGGAACCCTAGACCTCTAGCTCACGAGTCTGCGCCTTAACGCCCTTGGTCACCCGTGACGGTCTTATATAAAATACATCTCTTGAAACATACTTTCAAAAAATAGTTATTTTTTTCAAAATGTTCTTGAATATTTCCATTGTTATAAATATCTTATAGCTTGTTTTTTATAAAATATCGATAACTTATACTGATTAATATATCCATGTTTAGAGTCCCAGCCATGACCTTGACGTTATCTATCTGACTCTATACGAAATCTAAGTCTGACTTACAATCACATTTCATGTAATAGTAAAAATAGTCAAAAGTACAATGCTGGAAAGTTTATAGCAGAATAGTAAACATATGTAGATTTTAAAAATATATGGATAACAATAAACATGGTGAAAATATTGCGTCAAATCCAACAGGCATGCGGATCTCATAACGCGGAACTTTTTTTTAAAGGAAGTATGTCCTCTGACGCGTAGTTTAGGAGGCACACAAATCATGGAAGGAATCACACGCGTTAGGGACATTATTCTATTGACATGATATTATTAAATTACAGAAGATGTTCAAATTATCTAGCATGAACCTGGTTACATTTATTACACTGCCGTTGCTGTGCCTGTCGGACTCTTGCACACATTTCATGCCTTTGTCGATTTTATAAAAAACACCGAATATTTTCTGAATAAGAGCGTACCTTATGTCGATTGGGTTCATGTGTATGACAATGTGCACATCCCCTCAAAGAAAAAGAAATGTAGAGACTTAAGTCAGTAGACCGTTTCTTTAGAACCTCCCCATACCACATCATCTCGGTCAAGCATAGAGGTTTATTCTAAAAATATGATTGCATTCAACTGCACATACATCTAATACACACAGAAGTACACGGCGAGGATAAGGTAGCGTCAAGTGGTTTGTTGGAAGCAGTACAGATAAATGTTTAAATGACAAAACGTTGGTTATTTAACAAAAAAAACAAAACAAAAAACAAAACAAAAAACAAAACAAAACAAAACAAAAAAAACTGAAAATCACATGCAAAAGGGCTCAAATTCTGGCCGTTATAAAAATTCGGTATTACGCCAACAAATCGATTATCACAAATGAAACTCTTACGAGAAATAGATGAATGTAATTCGTTCCTCTTAGTTACTTAACAAAATGCAAACAGAGATGGAAAGACCATATTCAAAGAATGGACATCAGTAAACTACCAATACCCGTGAAAAGATGAGATTGAGACCGAATGAGACCTTGAAACTTTAGCTTTGAAAAGAAAAAGAATGTACTTGTTCGTAGTTTACTAACAGTGAAATGTTTCTATATAATTTAACCAGCCATTTCGTGAAATACAATAATAAAAGCTTCTTGATTAACTTTCTATTTAAGCTGTGCATCAAATATAATTGTTTAATAACAAGAGGTTATGTGGCTCCGGATGTATTTGGAATAATGCAACACGGTGAGATGGTGGTAAGATTGGAAAGCTGCCATTTCTCAAGTGGATGTTGAGAGGCACACACTCTTAATGAAACATTTCCAGTTGCAACTGATGGAGCAAATGTGATACCTTCGGTATTACTCTCATTGGAATTAGCAGTGAAGTGTCACCATTCGATAATCGGCTTGAGGATCGACTGCAGGTGACGATACTAGCACCAAACGCATGATTGCGTAACCGCGCAATAGAAGCTTATATACACGGATCACGGCACTGGAGTATGAAACGTGCCAGGTGATTCGATCATTCGTGGTACATTAAGCTGACGTCATTAGTGTGCATGAGGTAGTTGACATGACTATGTGGACGATGTAATGACGGCTGGAATTCCGGGGAGGCCTAACAACAACCTACGCACCCTGTCCCTCCCCTATTCTCTTGAATTCACCATCCCCTGAGCTGACTTTCGACACAAGAACTGTAATATTATGTATATCAGAGCAGCCAGGATATGTGTCAATGAATAAATTGATATTGTTGAAAAATTCTTTGTTATTGATCCTACTAATTATCTCCTCAATCGTAAGCTTTTATTTATTGTTTATCCCCCCTTGAAGTACACGTCTTGAACACCCCATGCACTCTAACAAAGTGTGTGCTAGACTTCAGCTTTTACATTTAGATGCCTAAATAAAGGCGCGTCAAAAGTTGATTGTAACTAAAATTATCATATGCAATTTACTAAAAATAATTAAATTTCTACTCTTAATATAACCGAAAATAATACTACATGTTAAGTACAGCAATGTATATGGACTATACCCATTGTAATAACTGCATTAATTTTTGGAACGGTTATTTATTGTGCCCCCACAGTTGGGTGCCAATTTGGAACGGTTTGAATTGTGCCCTCACAGTTGGTCGACAATTTGAAACGGTTATTATGGGGGTTCCACTATAGGGGGGATTGATTGGTGTGTTCTCAGGGTAAATTTGGACTGTTTTTAACGACTTGAAAGTCGTTAGGGGGGGAAGGAGATTGTTCGGTGTATTAATACGTCCGGCACTGTTTGAACATTTACTTTATTTAATAATTTGGCAGGTTGCTTTCTGACGGCTCGTAGCTGACCTCACTACACACTTAGACTGGCTTCCTGAGTGAATATCTGGATGTCTGAATGTCCCTCTGAATCTATTAATGTGTCTACCGAAAGCGTGAATTCCCGAGTGCCCCTCTGACTTCTGTACTCTAGTTTTTCTACTACATCGCCACGCCTTTCGCTAAATTAAATTCCCTCGTATTTTATCTATTTCTGTGTTAAATGTTCATCATTGGCTAGAATTATTCTTTCCCCCCTGATCTAAGGTCTTCCCACGAACTTGAATTTTCCCAGAACAAGCTGTCATAAATTTCGGCCCTTTCCTTACATTCTGATTTCTATTGAAAATCTTTTGCCTTGCTTAGTTTGTAGATTCCTAAATGTTCCCGGAGATAACGCACGTGTTTTCGGCTTTCCTGTAATAAAACATTTTCGTCTCCGTTCTGACATTTTCATTTTCTCTTAAATTATTGCTACCTCTGACTTTGTTAAATACTGTCCCGTTACGGCCACATGTTTCTCTTATTGTCAACTCCTAAGTATTTCCTGGGTAGAAGGTTCGTGACCTAACAAAAGATAGTTTACCCTTTCTTCAGCCTTGCCTAAGGAGCGGTCGGTCAGTCAGTGGAGAGTCAGGTACATATTCGTCTTTCTCACAGATTTTACACAAAATGTATACAAAACTCTTTTGTATGTTACAAATTACAAATTATTTCTATTTCTATTATACCTATCTCTAAATGATTTTCTTATACCTATACATAACAATTATCCTTATAAAATATAATGCCTTTATAAATATAACTCTGTAGCCTCAGGTTATAAAATTAATATAGGCAGCATTATTTCCTGCTTCAAATGCCCCTGTAATTAGATTTTGTTGTGGTAACACAACAAAATATGATTACACAGTCCCGTGAGATTATTACTATCTCATTATTGCAGAGTTATATTCTTATTGTTCTTAATACTATATTAACAAACTTGAATCGAATTGATTTTATATTTGTGACACATATATTTGTACTCCGAGCCTATTGTTCATTGTTTTTTATTGTTCTTGGCTCTGATATGAGTGTTGTTTTGCCTTTATGAGTTATACCTTTATATTTTAGTGTAAGTTTTGACATACAAAATTTTAAAATATATTTGTAAATGTTTATGGCATTTGCTATTCAGCTGATACGCCTTGCACTTTCATTTATTTACTTTTGCACATCTGTCTGCACTAAGCATGATTCACTGCACTTTTTTTTTTTTCACTGCACTTCACTTGTTTTTAACTTAGCACCTTTGTTCGCGTATCAACGCCACTGCTATACCATCTTTCATTTTTTTTTATATTGATTATATCCTAGCATGCGAATGTTTATTATTTACATATACCCTGAGTGTTTCTGCAAGCTAGCTTCCTTATAATCTATTCTTATATTATGTAAATTATCTTATTCAATTACTGATGCTAATTACAGTCTGAATACTGAACTTTTTGGTTGTTACTCAAATAAACAAGTCTATATCCTAGCTAATTTATTCAGTGAACTTTTGAAATTAATCTTTAAAAGTATTACATCACATATATTACATGAAATTTGTTACAATTACAGTTTATTCAAATGCATTTAACCCAATAGCTACACCTACATCATACCTAATTTAACGAAATTATTCAGGACGGTCTGTTCTTCGGTTATTATTTTTACCAAAAACATTTCAATAGCACAATCATATTGTTAAATTTTATTTTTGAATCATAACTTTATTAATTGACAACCAGGTAACTTGTAGTACGTAAAGAAATTATATTTGCAATCCGTTAGTAACTTTATGTTTTAATAAAATACACATTGATGGACATTCTATAGCCTTCTGTTTTCTAATTGATTTTAACTACATCACTTATTGGTCACCAAACATTTTATGAGCTTCTATGCGATCTGGCTTTACTTTTAATCAATCGTCCACAATAAACCTTGTAAGACACTTAATAACATTACCGGTAACATATAGATGATTCTATTCGTATATCTATATGGGAGAATTTTCCATCCCATTTCACAGTGTAATTCACTACAGATTTTAATTACATTACTATTTATTAGATATCTTGGATCGTTTTATGAAGCTACCTTAGGTAAACGTTACATTACACGAGAATTATTCATCGACGACTTCGTTACTTTCTTTATCTACTTAATTCATTAATTCATTTTCTTCCTCTATTACATTATTTGTCTATCTTTCATCTTTCTCATTTCACTTTATTCTGCTTCCTTATTTGCCCTCTACTTTTAACCGTAGGATCATTATTAATATATTTCTTCTCGTTACTTGATTCACTTTACTTTCTATTACCCCTATCAGCTTCCTTATTGAACGTCACCAAGATATATAATTTTAGTTTCTTATTCGTTTCTTTCTTTAGCATGCTTCTGCTTATTCTATTATTTCTTAAACCCTATAATTTCAATTATTTACTTTCCTATAATATTCCCTCTGTAATGTTAATAATGTCTTATTAAGCTTTCACTTTATATTGACTTTCCTTTGGCCTGATTTGATTTATCTTATTTCGATACTCTCTTAATTCGCCATTATTATAATATGATTACCTAATTCCCTATGTGAGGTTAGTAATATGTTTTATTAAGCCTTTATCTTATTTTGAATTTTCTTCCACTAGATTGCATTTATTTTATCTCTTTACCCTTTTAATTCACAATTACCTACTTTCCTGTATGATTTTTAACGTTAATATTTTATTTCCTGATATTTACGCACCTTGCAATATTCATTTTTTTTGACATGATTACAATTACTTTATTTCTTCACTCATTTAATTTATAATTATTTATCTTTCTATCTGGTTGCTTGGAGTTATTAACTTATTTTATTTTCGTCACATGTTTTCCTTTTGTACTGAATTTATTTTTAATTAGCTTGGCAATATTGTAATTATTAAATATTTTTCTGACTGTTTTCGTTTTCCATGATTTATCTTCCTAACAGATTCATGTATCCTGTAATTAACCTTCTTGCTTATTTCTATCCTTAATACTTTTCGTATTACAATACTTTTACATTAATTAGCTATAAAATTGTACTATTAGCTTTCCTATCTTATCTATCTTATGTTTACATTTATTTACATTCTCAACCTTATATCAATCAGCTTATTCATCCTACTTTCTTTTTACATTCTTGTATTGATTTCTCTTTGGCATCCGAGTTGAACGCTAATGCTCCATGGGGGTCTCCATTCGCGTGGCTCGGTCCTGAGTTTTGCTATTTGTTCTTTCGCGAATTCTAAGGGATTCTGAACACTTGCATTTATGCAATTTATTTCGGCTTGGGGTTTCGCAATTTTTGCCTCAAAATATTTACCTAAATATTTCTTAATCAAACAGACTTGTGCCCCTGTCCCGTGATGTCTTTGGATCGATTCCTGATCACTAATTTGTTTTCCTTCTACTTTTTCTTGGCACATTAACTGCTCCCGACTTCTACTTTCCTGGAGTTCTTTGCATCGTTCTCCTATTTCTAAGTTTGTTTCCTTATTACTTATCGTTTTTCCCTCTGGCTCTATTTGACTATTGTCATTTATTTCCCCTAACTTCTCGCCATCGTCTTTCTCGGTCTCTATTTGCTGTCTATCAAATGTAGGTTCCCCGGAATTTTCTTCTAATTCTATTTCTATATCTATACTACGTTCTACGTTTAATTCCTGGATCTGCTTAATTTGTACATCTTCAATTAACTGATTATTAACTTCGCTAATGGCTTCTACCTGTGACGGCTTTATCTGCTTTGTATTCTCTTTCATCTTGTCAAACACTTTATCCAGTTCTTGTGTTAAGCCATCCCTTAGTTCTAGATTGACCTGCTTTATAGATTGTTCGACGCTATCCAATAGTTCTTGCTTCCTCTTCTCTGCGTTCTTCTCTATCTTGTCTAACTTATTAAATAGTTCTCTCATCATAGAGATTAATCTATCATCCCTATCCATACTACTCGACTCTTCTGAGGCTTTGCATGCATTAACTTTGTTTTCATTCCTTTGGCCTACGTTCTCCTGATAAGTTCCCTGATCTATTTCTGTGGGCTCAACAACTGGCAGTTCATTTTCTACTCTGTTTTCAGCCATTTTTGCCTATCACTTATAATTAACATGAAATGATTAATGCAATTTTCTTATATAAATTAATTGTGCAGTTCAGTTTTTCTCTACCTTATTTTCCGCTTTTTCGGTCGTCGGTCGCATGATGTTCTTGTAGTGGGGTCCGGTTAGAAGTTCTTGTAGTGATGTCCAGTTACCAGCTTCGTCGGTGTTTGTTCCTGATCGTAAACTTTGTGCTTACGGTCGGTCTCTCCGTGCTGTCGGCTGATCACCTGCTTGGACTGCCCGCCGTCGCTCTCCATGTTGTCTCGGCCGCTCGCTCGTGTCCGTGTGTCAAAGTGCCCTATGCTCTCGGGTTCTCTTCCTGGTCTGCGATGTTGCAGTTCTCTTCTTCCTCGTTCACGAATGCTGAATCCATACTTCCTTGTTCACGAATGCCGGTCTTTTCTTACTGTCCACGAAATGCCGAATCTACACTTCCCTGTCCACGAAAGCCCCACGTTGGGCGCCAATTTGGAACGGTTATTATTGTTGGCCCCACGTTGGGCGCCAATTTGGAACGGTTATTTATTGTGCCCCCACAGTTGGGTGCCAATTTGGAACGGTTTGAATTGTGCCCTCACAGTTGGTCGACAATTTGAAACGGTTATTATGGGGGTTCCACTATAGGGGGGATTGATTGGTGTGTTCTCAGGGTATATTTGGACTGTTTTTAACGACTTGAAAGTCGTTAGGGGGGGAAGGAGATTGTTCGGTGTATTAATACGTCCGGCACTGTTTGAACATTTACTTTATTTAATAATTTGGCAGGTTGCTTTCTGACGGCTCGTAGCTGACCTCACTACACACTTAGACTGGCTTCCTGAGTGAATATCTGGATGTCTGAATGTCCCTCTGAATCTATTAATGTGTCTACCGAAAGCGTGAATTCCCGAGTGCCCCTCTGACTTCTGTACTCTAGTTTTTCTACTACATCGCCACGCCTTTCGCTAAATTAAATTCCCTCGTATTTTATCTATTTCTGTGTTAAATGTTCATCATTGGCTAGAATTATTCTTTCCCCCCTGATCTAAGGTCTTCCCACGAACTTGAATTTTCCCAGAACAAGCTGTCATAAATTTCGGCCCTTTCCTTACATTCTGATTTCTATTGAAAATCTTTTGCCTTGCTTAGTTTGTAGATTCCTAAATGTTCCCGGAGATAACGCACGTGTTTTCGGCTTTCCTGTAATAAAACATTTTCGTCTCCGTTCTGACATTTTCATTTTCTCTTAAATTATTGCTACCTCTGACTTTGTTAAATACTGTCCCGTTACGGCCACATGTTTCTCTTATTGTCAACTCCTAAGTATTTCCTGGGTAGAAGGTTCGTGACCTAACAAAAGATAGTTTACCCTTTCTTCAGCCTTGCCTAAGGAGCGGTCGGTCAGTCAGTGGAGAGTCAGGTACATATTCGTCTTTCTCACAGATTTTACACAAAATGTATACAAAACTCTTTTGTATGTTACAAATTACAAATTATTTCTATTTCTATTATACCTATCTCTAAATGATTTTCTTATACCTATACATAACAATTATCCTTATAAAATATAATGCCTTTATAAATATAACTCTGTAGCCTCAGGTTATAAAATTAATATAGGCAGCATTATTTCCTGCTTCATTTTGTAGGGCTTGGCACACATACGGCCATGCGCACCATTCTCTATCAAATCTGTGTTGATCGTAGGTTACTGAAACGTGGTCAAACTTTGACCGCGATTAAATTGTAGTTGCGGTGCATCATAGTTAATTCTCATCGCCATCAGTGACCGGGTGCTAGGTTGCTGAACGATCACGATTCTACGCTAATTACTCAAAGGAAAGTATAACTATATAACCAAAGAACCTATAGTGCAATTACAATCTCCTTGTCTATATTCCTTTGTTTTTGTTTTGTGTTTGATTGGTCGGTAAATGAAAATGTCTCCAAATTTTCTCAGCATAGCCTACACATTCTGTTGGAATTAGTTATCTCATATTCCAATAAATTGGAAAATAAAATGACTCATTCATATTCTTTAAACGAAAAGTAGGAGACATGGAATGATTCAGCCAAGCATTGCAAAATGACGCCAGGCGAGTTCTAATTACCAAATAAATTAATAAATCAATCGCTATTTGTTAAAACAAAGCCAGTCATGAAGTGTAAAATTCTATTTATGAGTGAAACACGGTGATTACGATTAGTAGTGTCGGTCCTGCTGGCCTAGTGGTAACCATACTTGCCTCGTAAATCCTGGATCGTGGGTTTGATCCCCGGCCAGAGTCGATGGGTTTTTAGGGCGTAAAAATCCTAAATATGACTTCCTTTGAAAGGGAAGTAAAGTCATGGATCCGGTGTCGTAGTTTTACGGCAAGAAAAAGAATTTCTAGCCTGAAAGAAGAGGACTCTAAGCAAAATTTATCGGCCGTTTCACGCTCTAATTGATTGGACGCTGATGACCTAAGATGTTAAAAAGCGTACATAAATAAACAAACAAAAACAATAAAAATAATAAAAAGCGGTTAGTAAGAAACTCTAACCTCTCAGTTATTTCATATACTAGCCACCACACTGTATCCTTTGAGAGCCAGAATCTTTCTTCAACATTTCCGCCCCCATATTCTTCTAAAAGGTCAACTCTTTCCACAAGGATACCGTTTTGACACAGGTCCCAAGGTAAGTAATTCACATATATTCTCTCGTCCTCAATACCTTCAAGAAAATGGAAACGGGGAGTCATTTTGTGTAACTTGGCAGCAATCAACGGATTTGATCGGTCCAGCCCTCGCAGTTAAAGTTGACCGTAATCAACTACCTCGTTTAATTTGATCATTGTCGAAGCACCGAAAAATCCCATTGAAAGCAGTCAAATGCCGATTTGACCGCCTTCAAACATTGATCGAGGTTGGTGCACATGGTCACTAGACTATTTGGAAAAATAATGTGTACATTTCTGTTAGATTTAAACGGAAAGATTGTATTTTTCACTGACAACATATCCTTGAAAGTAGATTCTTGAATGATCTTAGTTGTTTAAAATACACATCATAATTTAGGCGCAATTAAAGCATTTCATTTAAACATTTAAGACTTTCAAATTCTATATAAACTTTCTTACTATGTTGGACAATACAAATACAATATACCAGTTAATACAGTAATTTCTCTGATCAAAAATAATAAATTTACACTTAATTATTAGTTCCAGATGTTTCCTATTTTCAGTAACCAGTGACATCTACTCTGATCTTACATACGTTTTATGCAAGCATATATTTATCACGATCTGAATTATTTCATTATTTTGAAATTATTTAAGTTTATTTTAATAATAAAATTGCCATTATTACTGATTAATTAATTAAAGAAATCAACAAATAATAATTTTATATCCTGTAAAGCAAATGGACTTACGCAATAATGCTCGAGACTCGTATTCGGGCGGTCCTAGTTTCAAATCCTGTGGGCGACTAACCTGACTGACATTTTCCTGAGGTCTTAACTTCTGTCTCAATCCATTTTAAAAAAGAGAAAATGCTAGTTAGGTCTCTGTCACTGATTTATCATTCGTCTTCATTGCATTTGCCTGCTTGTGTCTTCGTGTTTTATGTTTGCGATGTCATCGAGGAGAATCGGACCCGTTCATTGAGCCCCTCAGTATTCGTGTGCTTTCAGAGCAAATGGCTCCTCTACAGGCCACTGATCCAGGCATTGATGTGAAAGTGTTACAAACGGTGGAGAGTAAATACAGCCAAAGAAGAAGTGCAACAAATTTAGTCATTATAGAACGATCTGTTGCCTTTCTAATAATAAACAATGATCATTAAGTTTTCAGAATATAAAATATGATGTATTCGAGCGCTTTCTCAAGTGGTTCTTATTGTTGATTTATAGAATCGCTTCTTTTGAATTCTTCCCTACCATTTAAAGCATCACTCCCACCACAAAACAGTCAGAAACCCACAGATATTGCTGCATCCAAACCAAAATATATGACTTACTTCCATTTACCAAAAGTCCATGAACCATCGCTGGTCCATAAAACTCCTTTTACAGCTTGATCAGTATACCTATGTGTTTACATTGTGGGAAGCATTTCATTAAGCGTACTTTGTTTACTGTATTTTCATTAATGCAAGAATATCCTTTACAATATCCCTGGTTTCATTGAAGCAATATGATCCCAACCCTCACACAGTTGAAAATGCGCTAAGGAAATTGGGATTCTTCCTCTTTGACAAGCTCTGTATGGATACTGTATAGACCATTAGAGCTTTTCCTTTATCTTTGTTAGATCACTTATGCTTTATGTGAAAAAGAAATCTGGGTTTTAGTAAAAATGTTATTTAAATTTGTGCAATTATTTTTTATTTATTCCTCCAACTGTGCACTTCATTCTGTTTCCCGTTAAAAACCGAGATTATCAATAGACATTTAATTTGTAATTTATTTATTCCAATTTTCATTTTCCTGTTTATATTTCTACCGTTCTTACTTCAGTTTCCAACTGTTATTTTATTCTGTTTATTTTGTTTTAAATGAAATCCTTCTTGAGCTTTCGGATCCTTCTTTACTTGTATCCTTTTTAATTACTCTTCCATTCCATTCACTATAACTTGATGTAGCTCAAACCGCTGCGAAGAAGAAACCTGAGCATTACCTGGCATTTGGCACTGATTATATGCCAAAATAAATAAATAAACAAACAAACAAAAACTACAATACTGCATCTGGATTTAGCAATTTCTTTGTTTTTGTTCATAACAGTTCAGCCTTTAAATTATTTAAATATTTATTCTTAATTTTCTCAGCCAAAATGAACACTGGAAACTGTTGCATTTCATATATTTATTTTTCCTTTATATTTTGAAGGCATGTAGATCTGTAAACTTAAACGTACAATCATTCAGAATTGGAATCAAGGAACAATCTGACAGGATGGAAGAAAACTTTACCTGTCATCCGGTCTTCTTCATAGATGGCTTAAGAATAGGAATATCTTTATGAGCTGGAGTTTGTGGATTATGTGTAACAATAAAGATCTCTTGGGAAATTTGTTAAAACTTTTCAGGCATAAGCAATTGAACTTTTGACCCGTTCTAACTTCTGTGTAATGCTCCAACACATTCTAATTATCACAGGCAATCCAGCTACACTTAATGAACTTACATTTTACAAAGTCAATTCTAGATATGTATGGAAATATATAGCAAAGCTGTCATTAACTTTCCACAAATAATGAACTAAAACTTCGTGGGTGTCTGGACACCAGGGCATAGAAGGCAATGAGGGGGCAGAAACTTGATAGAACTGCAGTATATCAGTGGACCAAGAAAGAGCATCAGATAAGATGGTAGCACTTTCCCGTCACGAATTTGATAAACTTCTTATTAAAACATCCAATAGCATCCTGCCGAAGTACCTACTGAGTAGGGATAGAAAGCGAACCAAGAAACTGAATGATTACTTGACATTGGCCGTTGCGGAAACATGTAGGCAGATGTTATCATTACAATTCTGTAGAAGCGATTTCCAAGCTTGTAGGGAGATTTCTAGAAATTACTAAACCATTAGATCGGAGACTACACATTTTGTATTATAGGATTGCACAAAAGCTCCTTGTGGCTTAAGTATCAAGGTACATTATTACACACTCCAAAGTGACTCGTCCATCGATCAAACATAGGGAATACGTGATAGTAAAGTTCTATTATCATTTCCATATTTGGCTACAGCATTGAAATGTATATGAATAATATAACGATTAATGTTAAAATGGCTAAACAACAAGACTTAAAAGAGAACGTTTGCTGCTAATCTAATTTTCTATCAAGCACAAGTAATCAAGTACTTAAAAGAGCAATGTGTCAACGGTTCAAGAGGGAAAACAAAAAAAAATTAAAAAATATATGTGGTTATATAAGGTGACTGGAGTTTGACATCCAACCCACAATTAAAGCAGGAAAAGAAAATTTACAACATTTATGATGATTTCATGGGCAAACTTAGCTTCTTTTTACTTCATATTTCGAAATAATTACTTCCTATATACACAGCTAACGTGACAGAAAAATGTTGATGTCCTCTAATCCGGTTAATGATGTGCGCAAACACTCAAATGGATTTAACTGTAAAGGTGATTCTAGCATTACTAATAATAAAGCATTTTATTCACTCCCTATAAACCGAATATCAGAAATGAATTTGAGCAGCTGTTGTCCACTCCATTTTCGGATAGCATTTACATGACCTTTCTGGCGGCAAAAATGGGGGCGACTTCAGTACAAATAGAAAAGAATATGGGTAATAATGTCATTCATTTAAAATACTAGGAATAAAGGATAAATAAATCTGATCATTTAGTATATTGATTAAAACGCTTACCAAATCTGGCATAATGCTGAAATAATGTCCTCCTTAACTTGCATTAAGTGGGTTGCTGTTTTTCATGAACAGAATTCTTTGTCCTCTTTTTCTTACCTTTGTTTCATTTTATTGGGGATTAATTTCCCATGGCTTCTGAAAATTAATAATTTAAAACTTCCAGAATTTTACAACTTTACTCAAATGTTTCATGCCTACCTTTACTACTTTTAACTATTTATTGAACTGCCGAATAATGCACCTTGTAAAGTGGTGTATGTCTATCTTCGTTTCAACATACGTATATTAAAATATTTAATCGAATTAATGTATTTTAGACATCGTGTGGAGAAACATGTTATTCAACTACTAAAACTGACATTGCCTTATTTTCTTTGGCAGCTACATAAATAACCAATGCAAATTAACTTCGAAGGAACACTTTTATGCAACTGTACAGTTTCATTATTTATGGCACTTACAGCATCTTTTTTGCAAAGAGATCTTCAGTACCTCAAGAACAGTCTATTTATTGGATGGACTAATTTTCTGTCTCCTTGGTTAATTTTCATATTAAGGAAACATTTCTCTCTTTCGTCACTGATGCTAAGCTAATCTGGAGATGGTAGAACACTCAGGGATAGAACAATTGCCTGTTGAGGGTCAGAAGAATCTCGCGTGATATTTTTTTCATCAAGGAGGCTGAAATGAGTATTCAGAAGTGGCAATTTCCGTCAATTGTATTCAGTGAGTTATGAATATGATCACAGGTCTCGCCACCACCTTTATGTTTTCAGTTAATACTGAAAATAGGATTGTTATTGTTAAATCAAAACAGGAATGAAAAACCAGTTGCTCACTTGTTTTTTAATATGAAAAGGCTAAAGACAAATACTCCTTTGTCCCAGCAAATAATATCGTTTTTAACAAATGGGTATTTCAGAGACACTTCCAGGAAAAATATTTCCTTGTAAAAGAAAAAGTGATGTAAAATGGGAATTTCAAAGGCTTTTGTGTGAGCATTGGCCGTCAAAAGGACTGCTATGCTTGTTGGCGGTTTTGTGTAGCGTTACTAAGCGACAGGGAACAATGGACGTTCATTAGTACAAATGCACAAAGGGGTTTTAGAGAAATTCTTATTGTGTTTGAAAGCTAAAAAGTGAAACCTTGTATAATACTGAATTATAAAGCACATAAGGAGTCGATTTAAAATTGGATAGACGAGGAAATAAAGTAGGATAAAACCCATGTGAACGAACTTTGTTTATGTTTATCTACTTTTGTGATGCGTTAGTGGGCGGGATTGGACTGAAGTAAGGTGGTGTGTAGTGCCACAGATTATCTTTTAATTTCTTTATAGAGCGCTAGGGATGATCACTGAGAGAAACATGACGTCACAGCAAACGCACTACTGGAATAATATTGTGGATATGCAGGTGTGATTAAATAAATTTGTTCGTTGTGTAAATTAAATATATCTTCTATTATTTATTTAATTTTAATATATATTCGAAATCTCAATATTAGAAATAAACAAATATGTATTTACTCTGTGGAGTCCAAAAATGTTTTCTTTTGTAATAAATGTAAAACGAGGCAACTTTTACTCTAATTAATACAGTCTGAATCTGTATATACTTTTCAAAATTCTTAATTTAATATCCACCATTTCGAACGTATTTGACAATTAAATACAGTGAGGTTATTTGAGCTATGGTCGCCTGAGCGCGACGATTGTTGTAGCTGCCCTCTATGAATCAAGTTGTGAGACGAAGGTAGAGGAAGCAGAGGTCGCTGCGGAGGTCAAGGATCACCCCGGTTTGTAGCGCCAATGAGAAGAATTGTGCAAAATTGAAAGAATTCGAACACTTACATATGAAATCCGTAATTATAATTAACAAATATATGGGAGAAGCAATGTATTTGTCAATCACTGAGATATTTAAAATGCTTTCAGCATGTTTCGGTGTAAAATAATGCGATTAAGTATTGCTTTATGTTATGTAGGTTTCAAGCAAATAAACTACTACTTGAGTTCGGCATCCTCCCATTGATGTCAGACAGGTTTTAAATGTGGAAAATTGCCGAATGAAAACCCCCAGGATATGGCTGTAAAAGTTAACTTTGCAGCACGTGAGAAGGTGAATAATTTACACTTTCTAATAGTGGAAAAACCAATATAATTTGTTGAACAGTAAAAGGTATATAACACATGTAAAATAGAGAATTTTAAATAAAAATAAATCGTGATAAAGCACTATAGAGCTTTAAAATAGAATTGGTGTAAACGTAATTTAGCCATATATCAGTATAAGGTTTTTAAGAGAATTGAAACATTAAATTTGAAACTTCGAATATTTAAATATAAACTGTAAATCTTTATACCGTTGCCCTTTTTACCACATAATATTCAGTTCAATCATTAGCAAATAAATGAGTATGAGCATATTGCAAAATCTCCTGGATTAACAAACAATAAAATCTTTAAATGCTGTGCCTAATTAAAATACCTTCATATGTTGGCGTGCCAATACACGTTCCTTATCAAATAACTTTAAAACAACGAAACTGTTGGCCAACATAATAATATAATGTGATAAAATAGTTTATGGGTACACAATAGCGTCATTCGGAGTAAGAATCGGTTATGGTGGTCTAGTGGTAACTGTACTTGCCTCGTAGAACCAAGATCGCGGATTCGATCCCGACCAGGTGGATGGATTTTATCCTAAGTACGGCTTCCTTCGGAAAGCAAGTAAAGCCGTGGGTCCCGTGTCATAGATTTACGGCACGAAAAAGAACATCGAGCCTGAAAGAAGAGACCTCTAAGCAAAATTTATCGGCCGTTTAACGCGCTGAATTGAATGGGACGCTGATGACATGAGATGTTAAAGAGCAGGCCGCGGACCTAAAAATTTAGAATTAAATATCAGAAAGTTTGAGCATCCCATCTGTGCCGAGATTTCCTTGCTGTATGTCGAAGGAAGAGAAGGGAGCTAAAGTCGCCACTCAGCATGGAACTCCCCTGATTTCATGGACATATGGTCTGCCTGAGCCAATGACCAACGCCCCTGTTATCACAACATGCTTGCGTGACGGTATAAGAGTGAGGAAGAAGGACGATTGGGAAGGAAGGAAGGAATGCGTGCAAAAACGGGACTAAGTGTTTGGAGCTCGGTGCGTTTAGCTGCCGTAGCAGAACATCCATATGCCCCCTTTACCATGGAAAAACATTAATACATGTGTATGTATAAACGTTTAACCCATACTAATGCTATGAAACTTAAAACATTTTTAGCTTAAGTTTAAAAAAAATATGTACCTTCGATATTAATACCTGAGCGTGTCATCATTGCATTATAATTTGAAATTATGCGTTCTTGAATTTAAAGTCCAGAGCTTTCATTCCAAATGACCATATATTCTGAAATTATAAGCACAGGCTTTTTTAATTTTTAATATCTGTGGTTAAACGTTTGATCCCTTGAAATTTTTTTATTCGGTGAAATGCTGTAAAAAGTTTACGTCCCTACTAGCTCGCGACATCACAGAGTCATCGAGCACTCGCACAGAAACAAGTAATATACGATTACTTAGCAGCATGATGATAATCTCTTCCCTCCATATCCAGCAAACTGATTATCGTACAAAGCTATGCAAAAACAAGAGTGTTTTAAATTGCGACACTAAGAGTAAGAGTTTAGAGAAAGAATCCTAAGATTTTTAAGAATGCTTACAATGCTTACAAATGATAATCTCAAACACTAGGACCAAATATGGTAGGTAGATATTGGGTAGTTTCTTAGCAGTCCGACAGGTCAATACTTGTTGTTCTGTCATTCATTGCTGATAGATTTATAATATCTATTTTTGGAGAGGGGGAATGAGAAACGGAATGGTGATTTACGTTCGCCATGTACTTCACTAGGTACAGGTACAGTCTGTTACTGCTTTCTTTCTTTCTAATATCTAAATCCTAACTCACAGACAATATATAAATCAATTATTTGGTCTTAGTTTTAACCGTACGATTGTTAATGCCTGAAGTCCAGCAATGCCCAGTCGAATCGTTTAGAGTTGTCATACAATTAACATATGAGAGCATGTAGACAAGTGGATTAATGGGGAAAGTATGGTTACTTTTAAATTCAAATTATTGTATAAAAAGCAACTACAAAAGGTTATGTGTTAATGGAATTTAACATTCACAAAAATATGTATGAATTTAATGAAATTCAATTAATTATCATCTTCAAGATACCTGCATTTCCATGCAAAAAATTTCCAAGCCATGAGTTATATTCCTTTATGAGCACAAGTATAAACTTTTTCGTTTTTAAGTCTCAAAGAAATAGGTGGGAACTCTTTTTATCATGCTTACATTTCTTATCTGATCCGATTCATAATGACCAGATCTCTAAATCTTTGTAGTTTATTTTTAGTTTTAGCAATTTAATTTGTAAAATAAATGCAATTAAAGTTAAAATTTAGCTAAAATTGCATGTTATATACGTTCATTCTTAATTTTTAATGTTTTATGTTGTAAAATATTTTTTCTGGATCCTTAATAAACCTGAAATATGATGAAAGTACCATTCTTTTGTCTAACGTGATAGAACACATTTGCGTTGTATTATTTATTACTAATGCTACACTATATTTTTTCATATGTTTCAATAATTAGGCCACTGTTGCAAGAAACCTTTTATATCGTTCCGTCATTAGCAACTAATGCATAATAATTTCAAATGAAGGTCAATTGCAGTGGGGGTTTAATAACAGCTATTTCCCCTTGCCTAGGGCGCTGGTTTGTGCAGACGGCGATCAGGGTGCAATTATGTTCTGCCGTGATAAAATTATAATTTCATGAATTGTGTGCAGCCTAGCATCAATCTGTTTGCAAGGGATAATCTGTGCAGGTAACTAAACATTACGCCGGAATCGCATTTCGTGTTACCAAATGCCCATGCGCAAAACCCACGAGGCCTCCATCTGCAAAGAGATTTCGAGAGCAATAAATCTACCGCCTCAAATGCAATGTTTGCACGTTGGTGTTGCCGCACTTAGTCCTTTTATTACGGAATAATATGATCTGCCTAACAATATTCGGTCCTGAGGGCAATATGACCAACAGCAGATAGACCAGTTTGACATATGATGCAATATTTAGGATGGATATGTCTTGTTTGGACCAGTAATATATTCGGATATTTCAAAATCTGACCAAACAGCTTTTAACAGATGAAGAATGACAAGCAAGTGTTGGTTTCGGATATAAGAAGTGATAAGCTTTATCGCATTTATTTTTACTTTCTTCTATAATAATCGCCTTATAATTAGATAAGTATATTTGTACGTTGACTTTCTTTTTTATTTATAATTGGCTTTACAGCCACTAATGGCCGAGGCTGTTAAGACGCGAACTCGTGAACGGGAGGCTTGGGGTTCGATTTCCACCGGAATTGTCCTCCCTTGCTGAGTTTTTTCCAGGTTTTCCTAACTCCTCATAAATGGCAAATGCCGGGAAAGTACTCTAAAATTATACCTGGAACGTTTCCTTTCTTTAAACTATCCTTTTTCTGTTAATCATTTCATCTTATGTATTATCAGTGTCCACCGCCTGTAATGCCTCAGTAGCTAAAACAGGCGTTAAGCGCTTAAAAAAATGAAAAAAATCAATCGAATATGCAAATAAAGCTGGTGAAAATTTGGTCTCGTCCTAGTTAAAAGGAAGAAAGAATTGGATTGTATTATTAGGAGCGGAGAAGAACCCGATATATCAACCCTTCTGACGGCTGGCTGTTTGTGTCTACGCCTTCATCGGACAGCTAAAATTTGTGTGCAGTGAGACACGGACGTAGACCAAGTCCCTAACATTGTTTCTACACAGAACACAGGACAGCCATGGAGCTCTCCTTCTAAGGAGTTGTAATTCCTTAGAAGGATCACTTCCATCAACAACTTTCCAAAGAGCAAGACACCACACCATTCTACCTCGCCCTTGCACATTAACGCTATATCGGAATAAAATGATATGAAATGGAAATGTGGAAAATCGTGTAAAGTAAATATAGATAAGGACCAGGGAAAACCTCGAAAGAACTCAAGCCAGTATGGGCCGCTCTACAGGATTTAAACCCAGAATCTCCCGAATGCCAATTGCAAGCGTTATCTTTTGAGCTAATGCTAAGTGGAAACATTTAATGTAGGTCACTTCCGTAACTGTACAGAAGGGATTCCTAAAGAAAATCATTAAAAGTGTTTATGTAAATGATCAAAATTATTTTATTGCTGTATTAATACCACAGTGAGATTATTTAAGTTAAGGGCCGGCAGAGAGCGAATACGTACTGGGATAAGCCAGCAGTATGTGGGAGGCTTTGTCGGTGACTGCTTGGTCGACCGTGAGTTACTCGATGTTTTCATTGCTAATTGTTTTTCGTTACTTGTGTCATTACATGAATATAATCTTGAAGAACGGATTTTTATGCACTATACAATGTGAAAAACGTTCTGCGAATTTTTGCTTTTGAAAAGCTGTTTCCCCTTATATACTAATTTCAAAGTGTCCCCACGTGTTCGTGAGAGCTCGCGGGATTCACAAAATAGCGCCAACGGATTACTGAGCCTTCAAAACATTCAAATATAATTGGTCAGCTCTTATGCTTATTTGCCCGTTCACTTTAAATTCGTCAATTCCCTTACTTCTCATTGGAGAGTTCATGATCATTCGATGTTATTACGTCATCGCCAGTACCTGCTACTTTGGTATCTTTAACGATTTCCGAGCATCTCCAGTAACAAAGAATACAAAAGACCTATTATTCGACTCATGCCGCACACCTACATGCACTTAGCTTTGTTATAATAGAAAGACTTATTGCTAGAACCATTATCAGGAGTGGGAATACAAGAGATTACAATTGGCAGCCTTTCCCTCGCGTCAAAAAGGTATGCGTCCAGATAGCCCCTAAATACATTCTTTATACATGAAATGTTCTTGCTTGTTACTACAGGCTATATAAAACATTCAATAGTTATTACTATTTAAATTATATAAATACATTCACTCTCAGGCGGGCGTGGGTGAGGATCTGTGACATCATTCACTAAAAATAACAGACATCCCAAAATACATAACTGGGTTTCATCACCACAGTTTTGTGAGATATTTGACTTCCGGGGTTATCGCTTCATAAGTTTTTCTGCTGATGTTTCTCACAGATTGGGTTATGCTTCATCAAAGCGCTGAAGACTTAGCAGCAAAATTTGTTTTTACACCACCAAGACACGATAGAACCCGGAAACCTAGTATCTTATGATGAACACAAGCCGCGGAAACCTATGTCTTAACACAGAATAATGTTTTGTTTACAATTTATAGAACTAAAGAAACTTTTATGTAACTATTTTGTTGAATATAGAAGTACAGACATTTTTAATGCCTAATGTATAACATTAGCTCTACTTTAATCATCTGCGATAGAGCTATCCAGGATCAATGACTATTTATGCGCTTTTCTTATGCATAGTGTCTTAAAATTTGTTGTAGTAGACATTTGTTTTTCACTTGGTTCCATTACATGGAATCCTATTTTTGATAGTAATTACACTTTTTGTGTTATAGCTTTATATATACAGAGTAAATCTCTAAAACTACCAAATATTTCTGAAAATAAAGCTCTATTGATGGGCTATTTTAATTGAAATGAATTCAAACAAGTGCTTATCAATGTAGCCTATACAACGAATCCAATAATCGACAGAAAATGTAATTTTAGCACTCAGTTACGTCTTTACAAAACGAAAAATGCCCATTGACATAAAAAAAAAACTCGATGCGATGAAAAGTATGGTTTTTATGCACGATACTAGGCGAGTAATATACGGTATTATAGTCATATTATGACTCAGATTTTCATACCTTTTTTAAAGAATTGTCATTAAGCAAAATGCAGGACATTCATGCGTTTGTTTGGCAAAAACAGTGCATGTCTGTTCATTTTGTTTTCCTAAAATTCAGGATAATTACCAGCAGGTCTTGTAATTTATCCTGGATGTCTATTCCGATATCTATCAGCGTGTACAGTAAAGGAAAACATTGCTCTCTCACGCATTAGGATCATGTCAACCTTTTAGCTATTAATCAATGCATGATATAAGACATATTGACAGATATTTTCACTCTGACATCTGCACTTTTGAGTTTATGTCACATCTGAATTTGACACTTTTTGGGTGGGTCTAAAATTCCAAGCATTAGTACTTTTAAGTCTTTAAAGAGTTTTTCTGCTCCCTTGTACTATTTAGATATTAGAATGGAAACGTACATTTTGTTTCCTTTACACCGCCATCCGAGGTCGTTAAGGTGCGGACTCGTGAGCGGGAGGTCTGGGGCTCGAATCCCTCCAGGACCGTGCTCCCTGACTGAGGTTTTTTCCAGGTTTTCCTCAGTCATAAATGGCAAATGCTGAGGAGGTACGCTAAACTTAGGCCTGAAACGATTCCTTCCTTAAAAATAAATTCTTTCCCAATATATAATTTCATCTCATGCATCCATCGCCTGCGGTGCCTCTATAGCAAAAATGGGCGTTAAAACACTATTCACTTATTCCTTTTTTGGTTCCTTTACAGAAATTATAGTGAGACATCAATGTCAATACGATATGAAATGTCATAGAAAGTGTACGCCGTTGATGTTGTAGGGAAGATGGTATGAATGAAAATTAAGACTTTGTAGCCTTAAATCTGCCAATCAAAATAAAACATTGTGTTCTATTTTGGAAATATTAAAGGCATAAAAGATAACCGTTTCTCTTATGCTACTATTTAACTTATAACATGACTACAAACGTTGCAGCGTGCTGTACGAGATATCTAGCATTATTCTAAACATTTTAAATGATCGTCTACAAGTATTTTGTATTTTTCAAATAATTTAAATGTTTGTGAAAGGTGATAACAAGAGAGAAAGTTGGAACACCTCACTTATAGATTCCTGTTATACGTATGCAATTACATTTCAAACTGAAACGCTCTGGAATGTTACAGCAACGGGAGTAAATGGTTTAATTTTTTCCGATTGCGAGAAATATAATTTTAGCTATTCCCTTTCCATAGACATGTTTAGGAACCTGTCAACTGCAGAATGAGTCGACCATTAATTGTTTGAAGTCTGATTTTCTGTTCACAGTTCTGTGATTTATAATTGTATTTACATACACGCTTTTTACTTAATAAATCCTTTCCCTGAAGCGTATTTTTTCCGAAGGTTTAGTATATTAAATACTGCTTTTTAAGTAGTATTTGTGACAGCTTTAAGATGGAAGAGTGTGGGGAAATGGAAAAATAGTTTGAACACCCGCATTTGAAAAGCGGAAGGGTTTAAGCTTCCTTCAGATGCTGCATACTTTTAAGCTTAAGTTAAACGCTCTTAGATTAAGTAGATACATTTTTTATCCTTTATTAAAAGGATTTTAAAATGTGTACCACCAATGTCCTACAGAAAGTATGAGAGTTAACACTGATGCTGAAAATATAAATTTATAACTGACAAAAGACTAAGAAACTAAATTCACATATCCTAGTCCTCTTAATATTACTATCGCGAAAGTTCTTTTAACTTACCAAGTTGGCAGTGGTTTATATTCTATGAAAAAAAAATACAGTGTTAGTGTAAAAATAACCACTACTTCTTGCATCACCATTATTTTCCTGACTTGCTGATTAAATGGCGGTTACTACTGAGGCACCACAGGCAGTGAACATTGGTAATGCCTGAGATGAAATGATAAACCGGAAAAGGATTTTTTAAGGAAGGAGACGTTCCAGGCCTAAGTTTATGGTACTTCACCGGCATTTGCCATTTGTGAGGACTGAGGAAAACCTGAAAAAAAAAAAAACTCAGTCAGGGAGGAAGATTTTGGCTGGATTCGAAACGCAGATCTCCTGCTCACCAGTCCGCGCCTTAATGACCTCGGCTACCGTGGCGGTCCCCGATTAATGATGATACACAAAATACTTACATGTTAAACTAATTACAATGTTTATCTTTCCTATAAAGCAAAGTCACATCGTAAAAGGCCTTCAGACTATACTGGAAGGAAATTGTGTTTAAGCGATCTAGGAAGATTTTCTTTAAAAATGGTTAACAAAAGTGCGACATATAACAGGGAAGGGCAAACTTGCCAAAAACTAATGGAGTGGGTATAGAGAAACAACGGTTAAAAGCATATAAAGAGAAACATATTTAATAAATAAGAATCGTAACACAGGAAAGTTGGTACATATTGGTAATTAAGAAATAATCAGAATTAAACACATCAAAAGTAAACGTGAAAAAGTTATAACAGAAAATATTAAGCCAGAAGAATAGTAATATTAATGTTTGAAAAGTGAAACGAAATTATGAATATTAACGTTCTAAAGCTGAAATAAAAATATAAAATTCAGCACTTATAATAATATCTTTTATGTAAAGCTTGAAAATACACATTTTACTTAATAAATGAAGTTTAAATGCGAATATTATTCCATAAACAATGAACATTTTACAGGCATAATTTCTCGTGATAAAATTTAACTGTACAGTATTTTGTTAGCTTAATGCGTAATAATCACGTGGTATTAGTTTCATTGTTTCTTTCGGTTCCCGCCTGTAAGAGATGTACAAGTTGAGATATGCTCAGTGCCGCCTACAGCAAATCGAAGGTGACACGCGACGAACAATACTCGTATATTATTCCGAAATTGTTTCGTTTCAACACATCTACAGCTGAGGTCTGTTATAGGGGTCCTATGGAGAGTTTGTTCTTCCCTATAGCACAGTTCAAAGATGAATTGAAATATTAAAGTGCAGAGGCGTTCAATTTCAAAGGAAGTTGTACCTGAGGCTCCAGTTTGTGCTCTAACGAAAGAAAACATTAACTCCACTGTTGTCATTTCATTGTGAGAAAGGATCTGTACATAACATTGAGAACTTTTTTATAAAACGCGTTTGTTAAAAGGATGTTGGAATGCACTTTTGCATGCAGTCAAGATAATTATTTCATGAAAATTCAAGTTGAAGCTTCTCGGAAAGTTATGATCATATCATTTTTCGATATTCAAGGAACACCAGCATGTCAGAACTGTAACTGGGCTACATTAGAGAGATGTCCTGAAAACTCTGCAAGACAAAGGACCATATATCCGTGTAACTAGCTGGGTGTCAAGGCACGGTTCGAAATGTTGTTGTTGAATTTCTCTCAAAAATCAAGTGAAATGTTTACTTCACCCTTCCTATAGTCTACGTTTAGCTATGTGTGACGCTATACTTTTCCCCAAATTGAAACACCTTCGCGAGAGACATTATCCAGAAATTTTCCGACATCAGAAGACAATTCTGAAGTGTGCGTGAAAATTGATTTCAACATTTTTTGTAGACTGGCAGAAACTCTGGCGACAGGTGCTTTGCATCAAACGGAAATTACTTTGAGAATGTTCAGCAAAATTATGAGGACGAGTAAAGTTATTTTGTCTAAAATTGTTATCCTTTATTGACCAACGTATGCAGTATGAAGACTGTGTTGTCCACAACAAAAGTGCACTAGATAGCAGTTCCAAAGAGAAGAGATAAAAGATAAAGCTGAAATAAACCAAACCAAACTTGAGCGAACTAATAAATTCATAATGTAATTTGGTGGTTTACAAGTGTCTAATTTCAAATAAAATTCTGTTCATCTTGCTAGCTAAACAAGTACGATAATAACCATTTAATTACACTTTCATTTACTAGATGTCGTACGTCGTGACAATATCGATTTGTAATTAATGCTTTGGGTGATGGAAAGCAGAAGCACAGTTAGGGAATGCATAACAAACCAGTAAATTCCTCTTTCAGAGATGTTTAAACCTTATGTATTTATGTTAAACACATTGATTCACCGTCTAAACTTTGTCAAAGGTGGCTTAGTATGAAAAACAATATAGAAATTCATTTATATAGACGACTGTTTACGTCACTCCTTATAATGTCGTGTCTCATACACTTACTGCTTGTAAAAAGATCCTCAAGTCTGAAAGAAAAGGCCTCCGAGCAAAATTTTTCCGCCATTATTTAAATGGGATGCTGATGACCTGCAGTGTTACAGAGCGTCCGTAAATAATCAAAATAAATCGCCTATTCTTATAGGGCGTCATCTCGTGCTTCAATGTTATACTCTTTATAAGATATTTAAATAAACAATTAAATATTACTACAATTAAAATATTTTGTTGCCCACTACATGTCTGTCTTTCTCATCTCTTCCTGCTTTCCTTCTCTTTGCTTTAGAAACTTCACCTGTAAAAATGTTTTCTAGAACCGTAGTTATTTTCATTGGTTGGAATATGTTAACATGTTTATTGATCGGTTCTAGTTTGTTACTTATCATCATACTTTGCTTCGTGTGTTAGTTGTGCGATAGAAAATATATAAATTATTTGGGCTAATGCCATCGTTCCTTCGTTTGCATTGATTAAACCGTCTCATCTTCTTGCGATCTTGCTGCTAAATCGGTTAAGTTAACTATGAGCTCTTATATACTTGATCAGGTGATCCAGGTACACAGGTATTTAAGCTATTTAATTTTGGGTTGAAATTTCTAATCTGGGAATTGCTAGTTTAAACATAACAAATTGATTATTCTCTTAATTTGACCGGTAGGGGTGAGCTTTTACACCTATATGTGGTTGTAGACTTATTGTGTTAGGGTGCAGCCAGGTCGTTGTAAGACTAACTTAAACTTAATATCCAATCTAAACTGTTTGTGTAATCCAGGAACATTATACTTTGTTTTATGTTGTACCTGTGGTCAAACTTCGAATTTGTTTCTTAATACAAGTTATCATTCACAATTACTACATACCGCCACGAGTGGCCGAGGTCATTAAGGCACGGGCTCGTGAGTGGGAGGTCTGGGATTTGAATCCCAGAACTTCTCCCTGATTGAGGGTTTTTCCAGGTTTTCCTCACTCATAAATGCCGGAGAAATACCCTAAATTTAGGCGTGGAACGCTTCCATCCTTTAATAAGAATAAATCCTTTCCCATTTACCATTTCATTTCATATATCATCAGTGTTCACCGCCTGTGGCGCCTCAGTAGTAAAAACGGGCATTAAGCACTAATAAAAAAATTACTACAGCCTTATATACACTTAATATCATTATAAAATATAAAAACAGTCATTTGTATTATTATGGTGAAATCGTAATTTATTAATAATTGCTGCTATTACTGAATTGTTTACGCTAAGAAGAATTTTACTGCAGTAATTTGTACAGTAACTAAATTTTAATTTTAGACACGCCTTGACTCTCTTAAACTTCGAGAACGTTAGGGAGATATAGAAGAAAATTTATCGGATGATTTGTGTTAGCCTATGCTGAGGCAAAATTGATAATTTGCGTATATCATGCACTGATACAGAACTGACAGATGGGATCAAGCACATTCTTTGAGGATGAGCAATAAAATGTTCAGAAAAACCAGCCGAGACTAAGCTTTGCAATTTTTGATAAAAGACAAAAGAGAGAGCAATGGTGTGGGAGGTTATTTAGCGCTTAAGTGTGTAAGTTAGAGAGGGAGATTGAAAGCTTATTAAGGTATCTTAAAGTTATTAGTATCCTAAGAATACTCTTCTCAGCTAAGATGCAAAAAACTCAAGGATGATGATATGTTTACAAAGTTTCAGGGCTTACGTGTTGAAGCTTGCCGGAAAACTTATAATGAAGTTTTTTTTTTGTTTTTTTTTTAATGAAAGTTGGGATGTGTAAAGTGTATACCATTCCATGCAAAATGCAAATAGAAAGGAAAAACGTCGATTGGCGCAGTACTTTTGTTATTAATATTTCCTGTGTATGTTTATTCATTTTGTGATAAAAAATTGTAAAACAGAGGAGAAAATTATACAGTGGAAAGCACAGATTGAGCAATGCCCAAACAATTTCCATTGGCTTAGAGATATTTATAAATGCTTTCAAAATGACAAGCTGTATTTAACAATATGGTTTTTTCTGATTATTACACAACGGGGGAAAGAGAAGGAAATAACTTTCACGACAGTTTGACTTTTAGGTGCTACTATATTCTGTTTGTGGCAATAAAATAACTGAGCGTAGTATACTTGAGTTACTGCCTTTTTTTTTTAATGGTATTTAACTCCCATTTTTACTACTGAGGCATCACAGGCGGTGGACACTGCTGATACATGACATGATATACGTAATATATTTGGAAAATATTTTTTTAGGAGAGAAACGTTCTAGGTATGAATTTAGGGTACCTCCCCGGCGTTTGCCATTTATGAGGACTGAGGAAAATCTGAAAAAGTCTCAATCAGGAAGGACGGACGGGAATCTAAACCCAGACCTCCCGCTCACAAGTCCGCGCCTTAACAACCTCGGCCACCCGTGGCGGTTTTACTGCCGTTGAATAGCATTAGCGTCAAATCTTGAAATTGTATAAAAAGCATATAACTTATGTACTGCACAACATTCCATTGGAAACGTCCGTATCCTGTGTGGCTCATACTGCAAGAACCAATGTCTAATTTTCTTTCAATGTATGTACTATGTTGCCATTAAAAGTATACCGGGTTTCCAGAATACACCCTAATCGCTCATAGGGGATTTTGCGTCTGGGCCAAGGCCTGGCTCCCCTCCTCATTCACGACCGCCTACTTGCCTCCCGGTTCTCGGAACTTCCAAGCAGTCACCATTTTACATTCGTTCGTGAAGAGTTTAGAACAACGTATTTTCGTATAAATACATTATTATAAATACGAATTAGCTGGTCGCATTCATAATTAAATCATTTGGAAGTTAATTTGATAATTTACTTCTTCCAGAAATGCAATTCACGATCTTGTGAATAAATGTCATACTACTGGTTCAGTGCAAAACAAAAAACATAAGCAAAGATTTAAAGTTTGAACAGCAGACAAATTAAACGAAATTGCCGCAAATTTTGAACGTTCGCCAACAGAATCACTACCGAAATTAACACAGTTTGAAGATTTAAGTGTCTTCTGCTCATAAAACAATAAAATTTTAAAACTTTCAAATGTACACGTATCCATTGTCGTACACCCTGTGATCCCGTAACACATGTGCCTTATTGTGAGTGGTTTCTTTCAACAGTGACTAAAGGTTTAATCAACCCTCAGCATGTGTTCTTTTGAGACTAGTCGTAATTTCTCCAAATTGTCGTGTCGAAATGCACATGCCGCCGCTGTGGTATGTCCAATTCTTTTATTCTCAGAAAGTTTCAAGTCCTTATGTTACTCCGATTAGCTGTTTTAAGAGCCTCTTTTAATTACTGAGCGCTTAAATGGCCTCTTTGGTAACCTTCCTCTTTCCTCTGTGAGATATTAATATAAACTTTATTTTAAATAGACGCATAAGCAATAAACAAAGCTGATTATTTTTTTAAACCGTTTTAAACCTTTTTCCTGCTGTTTTACATATATTTCTGAAGGTGCATTTTTGTAAACAAACGTTTGAAGGCGGTGTATTGTGTGAAAAATTCGTGAAAATAGCTCGTAAATATAACGGTTAAATTGAATTAATATTACTTGATTTTAGAGGTAACATTTTATTTTTGCCAAATGTTAGGAATGTAACAGCAGTCTGTGCTACTTTACCTGTGTAATAATATTTTTTCCTCAAAAGCTCACCTACTTGTAACAAAATTTTAATTGTTACGGTGAACCTACGAGACCTTTAAAGAAAACAATATCGACTTTTTCTATTTTTTCAACCCCTTTTGTATGCATGTTTTATTCTTCATGCATTTTATTTATGCATTTTATGATATATATTATAAACAGTAATTTTAAATAACTCTAAATTAAATTAAAGTGAAATAAATCATAGTTTTTTGTATAAGATGCTGGAATATTCTGTTCATATTTTACGTAAAAATAATTAAACATGTAAAGCTTTAAGAATTACTATGAATCAGTTCAAAATGTTTATGAAATGTTTTTTGCAGAAAGCTGTCAAATTTAATAAGAATACTATATACCAGTATTAAAGTTTCAGAATTCTATACGTAATGTTTTAGAAAATATTATTTTCACTTGAGTCTTCTTTTAAAACTGCGAGTTATGTTAAATATACTAATAACAAGAACCTAAATGTTTAAATATCTTTTTCTCAGATTCACTTCAATCGCTATATTGTTCCTCAAAAATTGACTTACATGTATTAACTTTTTCCTCGTTAGAATAAATAGTAAGATAAACAAAACAATACATATCTTTCGTTTCTATCCTTTTATCATTTTAGTGAGTAAATTACTTTTATTTTCCAGGAATTAAATTTTACGACATATTTCACTTTTTAAAAATAAATATTTTTAAAGCTGTGTATGATTAAAACTGAAATATTTCATTGCTTTTTGCACGAGAATGAAGGAACATTCAATGAAACAAAATAATATGCACGAGTAGATAGGCTCTCAGGTTAATTTAAAAAGTTAAATATTTGGTTTAACATTTTTGATAGAATGTTATGCTATTATGAACACTTTCATCTGTAACGCGCGTACTTTAGAAAATACTATTTTTATTTCAATCTCCCCTAAGTTTGTACTTTGTACTGCTCTTGGCATGTATAGAACAAACATAATCAAATAGCTCCAGCGGAAAGAGGATGTTGTGTTTACCCCATGATTACCTGTTTTATAGACTTCAAAAAGGGTGCGAAATATTCCGAGTGCGTTAGCAAAGCTGGTAAAGTCAATAAATGAATAAGAGCTCCGTTAGATAGCCAAAGGATAATTTTAAAATAATAATGTGTTTGTATAATGCTATTATATATCAAATGAGGGAGGAAAATGTTAACAAATAAATAATTTCTCTTAATCTCTTTACATTGTGGCGAGGAATTTTAGCAATAACCAGAGGATATGCTTTAACGTCTGAATGAAATTTAATTTTTCATGCTGGATACTCTTGTGCCGTTGGTTCTTTCTCAGCCTAGAGTTGCTTTAAGTGGAACGTACGTGTAGGTATACAATCCCCTTACGTCATTTGTTTCAGTATTATGTATGGATAAATAGTAAGCACAGTTTTAGATGGTTTAATTTCATTTGGGAAATAACGTTTGTTGTTCGTTTTATTATACGTTTTATGTGGTTCCTAATTTTGTAACATCTTTCTTAAAATTAGTTATCCATTGTAGGCTGATAAATCTGTAAAACACGAGGTTCATCTGGCGGCAGTGTGCGTACTTATAACAGTGAACTTTACTGATTATCAATGCGTTTTCTTCTGTCTGTTAATTTTCTTAAGATATTGGAATATTGCTAGAAATGTCATATTATTATCTATCGAACATTAAAATGTTCCATGTGAACTTTACAAGCAGTAGTTGCAAAATATTTATTCATAATGTAACATAATAACATAACGTAATGTTTTAAACGCTATTTTATTTTGTGCGTAGGTTGATTGCGAAACTAGACCGAACACTCAGTTGAGAAAAGCTTACAAATAAAATAAAATTACATTTCACATGCATGTCGTACACTCTTTTATACATCCTTTCGATTATTAAAATGCATTATATTTCGAGTAATTTCGTTTTATTTAATGTATTCTGCCTTTCTTAGCAAAATACTTCCTTTATAATTGTAGGCCATGGATTAACAAATTGTTACACATTTTCTTAAAGAAATGGAATTGCAATCTTCAATTACCAAGGGCTACCTAGAAATTCCTTTTAAAATAAGAAAATAATTCCTTATCAGATTCTTCCATTGCATTCAAGTGATAGTGTTTTACACTTAAATATGTATCAAGTAATATTTTAGAAGTTGTTAACATCAAAACCTGTTTGAACTCTAAGGTTAATGCTAAATAATTGCAATAATTACACCATAATTGTAAACATACTTAAATGTTGTAAATTTGTCAATAAAATGCAAAGTAAGTGATTTACTATTAACACAGCGTTCAAATCTAAATAGCGATTAACGCTTATAAAATCGAATTTATAACACAATCATAAAATTGTTAAAAATCCCCCACTTGTCTAAGTTTGTCTAAAACATACAACTTTCATACTATATGATTAAGTTTCCTAAAGAGTTTGCAATATGGCACCACAAGAGACATTACAGTTTCAACATTTGTCATCTTCATTGAGAGGAAAGTCGCATAAAATGCTATGTTGCAGTAAAAACACAGTGTTATCTGTTTTAATTTAGTAAAGATGTAAGTGTAAGTTACGTTAAAGAAACGATTTTTTTAATTCTATCTGATAATTGTTGCAATAATGGTTGTTACAGACAGCTGATACTAAAAGTATTTCTTTTAACACAAGGTTCTCCAAAATGCTTGTAACACTCCGGTTTTAACAACTTTGCTTTAATGTGATAATTAGTAATATATTTAAACTTATATAGTTTACTTATTTTGAAATGCATTATATTTAATAAAAGTGTATTCCTCACTTTGATTTCGAAATCAGCCATGATGCAATTAGTGATATTAATACACTTTTTCTAAAATTCAGTTGCTTGTATGTTACAAGCCTGGAACCATGTCAGACTTGAAGAAAAGCAATAACAGCTGATCTCATCTTGCGCATGCCCAATTGCATATTATTAGCTTCTTTCAGCAATTCTTAAACACAAATTTAGTATAATACACAAAGAAAATTTCATAATAAGAACATTTTAATGTGTAATTTTACTCTCCCAAAATTCGTTTAAAGAGCAACATTTACACCGCTGAAAAATTGTTAACATTTATCAGATATTTAGTTCAGATTTCCTTCATGTTCCTTTTAGTGAGAAATACAGAAACAATTCTTTGAAAGATTAACATTTGGGATGACATACAAACATATATACACACATACACACACCGCCACGGGTGGCCGAGGTCGTTTGGACGCAGACTTATTTTTACATAGAAAATATGACATTGACAACAATATGTTTCTTTAATGTAGTGTTAATGAAGGATGATATGTGTGTCAATATATGTATATGTCTGATCAAATCTGAAGTACATGAATAGAAAAATTTAGTTGAATAATAAATATCCCCATAAGGTATGTTTATGGCAAACTCAGTACTGCAAAAAAAAAAAAAAAAAATACATAAGGAAACTATGGTCTCGCCAAGCTTTTGAGCAGGGTAGATCTGGTTAAAGAAATGTAAGTACCAGAGATTTCGGAGGGAGAAACAGAATGATATAAGAAACTTCGTTTTCTGATGAGATACGGGTATTCGCAGAAAGAGAAAATAAGAAAAAGAGACCCGCTGAAATGATCGCGTTCAACGAAAGAGCTCTGGCAAAGAGCAGAAAGTAAAAACCGTTAGGATACCAGAGGGTGAAACGAAGATGGAAAATAAGATAGACGTTGCAAAGTAATAGAAACGTATTTCAAGTCTCGCCTTGAAGTTGATTACGGCAATGTCAGCGAAAGATATTAACTTAATTAGATACGCTAGCTTGTGAAAACACCATTTGGTTTGTTAACGCATCACTGCATCCGTTAAGTAGAAGCAACGGGCTTATTCCTTGGGGATGATAACTGCTACGGGGATTGAATAAGGAACACCCCCTATTGTGGGAATAGATCCCCAGACTGCGGATTCTAACTATAAATACTAGATATACAGATGACTCTCCCTCTAGGGGAAAAAGAAAGAAAGAAAGAAAGAAAAAACGGCGAAAACAGAAACTCTGCAATGCGTTATATGACACCTTTTGAACCAGAGTTGAACCTCACAAAAAAAAAAAAAAAAAAAAAAAATTGTTTCGTTTAGTCCAGTCCAGCAGAGGCTACTTTATAAAAACCTTTTAAGTGCACATAGGTTTCAGGTTACCTTATGCGAGGATAATTCCATTGGTGGGTAAAGTATATTATTTCATAGCGACGCATGAAAAACGTCATTTTCATCCTGTAACTTTAGTAAAGTCACATCGATCACAAACACAAAATTCCCCATAGTATACGTTTTCCTTCTGTACTTTATTCTGAGGTTCCGTGTTCAAATCTTTTGGGATGCACCATTCTGACATTGAGTTTTTTTTTTTTTTTTTTTTTTTCTCCCATGGTTCCCTGCACTTTGGAAATGATTCGGTCGCGGCGTCCGTTGTGCAAGTGGCCCTCTTTGAACGGGGAGACTCCATTATCGCCGGAGTGATATATCTGGAAGCATTACCTTCTACATATGTCTCCCTTACCACATACTTTCCTCCTGGAGATGTCGTCATTGGGCGCATAGGAACAAACAGCCAGCCTTGAATCCGGCTGAAGTACTCTAATGTCCTCCTTTATTCAATCTCTCCCAACCTTTTCTTACTCTTATAAATACTATGTAACTTTTTCGGATTTAACTTGCATAGAACGCGTTGTTTAATTTTAATTAAGCTTTCAAACAGATAATATTTAAAATTCAAATAATGGAGAAATCTGACACATTTTTAAGACAAGTGGAATCCTTCACAAATAAGAGAGCTAATTAAATTAGCTAATAGATATATGTAATTGTTCTAGATCTTGGCCAATTTGATAACTTATATCAACACGAGGCAAAACTTGTCAAATTCCACTTCCGAAAATATGTAATATTTTCTTAGAAATACATTAAATTAATAATGTTATATATAAATAGCGGTATATTGATTTTATATGTAATATATAGATTACTGTGTACATTATAGGTTACTAAATAGTAGTAGTAGCAGTTCTGTTAATTACTTTTTGTGAAATTAATAAACAGAGTAGAAACTCAGAACTTTTATATTGATTATTTCCCCCGTGTGTAAATGCATCTGAAACTCTTTTCCAAAATTGAACACTTTGCTTCATTAAGCTCCAGAATCAATCAATAACGTTGAGAATTTTAACGAACCTAAAACAGCATTTCCTATCATATTCTCTAACAAATATACTCTGAACAACGGTGTAGATTTTTAGCACGAATCCGAGCAACAGTGTTTCAATATGTTTTTCCAGCAATTAGTCAAAAAAAATACGAAAAATATTTCAAGCGATGAACACTGAACTTATACTGAATGATATAAAACAAAATACCAATGAGAATATGTCAGTTATGGTGTGCTCTTGGTGTACTGGCAATATGATCGATTATTACTTTGTTCTTTATTCACCTCTTTGGTATATATATGATAATGCGCTGAAATATAATTTTTATGCATTGTTTTACGAGTTTTAATTGTGATTACTAACTAATTCTGAAAGATCTTTATTTATTCTGCTAGGAGTAGGTGACAGATTATTAATTTCCCACGCGCGCGCAGGTCAAACAGTCAGTTCAGCAGTAATGTCAGCCAACGCTACGTCAGGGAATCTCGAGCTTTGTGGGAACGCGTCATTCTGAGTTAAACGGTTGTTGAAAAAACAATGTAAAAACAAAGCGCTAAGAAATAATACAAATGCACATTTGGCTAAGGTTTATGAGAGAGCTTCTATAGTTAATAATATAACAGAATAATACTTACACTTACACTTACACTTACACTTACACGTCCACTTTTACATCCAGCGTCACTTTACCTATCGCTTGTATAATTGCTCAGGATTTTCCTTTACAGCCATTCTACAAATATTTTTTAAATTGAACACTTTCACTCGTACCTCTTATTGCTATTGCCTGATAGAAAGGATGTCAATGCTTAGTATTTACCAGTAAAAATCAGGGTAAAAATCTAAGCGAGAATGAAGCATGTGTATCTTTAGCGACATTTTGCAGCCCCATTTGTGATATTCAGCCATGTTCTCAACCAGTTCTTTGTAGTTTTCTTGCCCAGCGATTCCCTGAAAGTTGACTGTAGCGGAAACGCATCCAAAGCTTCTTTCTCGACATCAAACTACTAAACTTTTCACCAGTGAAGAGCGTTCGAATCTGAGGACCTTCAAAAACCCCCTCTTTAATTTTAGCTTCACTAGGTTGAGAGAATACATTACGGAAGTACTTAAAGCTGGCCCAGTTTGATCCATGGCTTTTGCAAATTTCTTCATCACACCGAATTGTACGTGGAGGGGCGTAGCAGGCCTATGTGCGGCTCAACCAGTGAAGTTTCGCATTCTTTTCTCCGACATGCATAGCTTTCCTTACCGGCCAGATAGGATGAAGAATTTTCTATGTCTATGTAAGAATCTGCACTAAATTATTTAAGTTAAAACCAATCAAATTTACTGAAGTGCAAAAACTTAAACCTGGTGACGCTCAATGTATAATTAGATTCCATGAATGGATAATAACATGTAAATGGTGTAAGGGTTATTTTAATACGGAAAGCTACAAATATTGATTGGTAAATAATTGACAAAAATCAAATTTGGTTCATGACGGAGAATAGAAATGTGGTATACAGTTACTGGTAAAAGAAACATTGACCATTTTCAAGTAACATTTAATAGTGTAATATGTGCAATTGACCGCCTCCTTGGATAATAGTTAGCGTTACTGACTTCTGGCCCGGAGGACCCAGGTTCGATTCTCCGTATCTGCATGGGATTTTCTAAATTAGTGAGATCCGGAACGGAGTCCACGGAGGATAACTGGGAAACTACCTGAAGAAAAGGTGACATTCTTCGATCTAGAAAATCGTGCGATAGGCAATCATTATGCTGATCACATGCTTCTTTGCAATACTGGCTTCTATCGTTGAAGTTGTAAGACGGAGATAGAGGAAGCAGAGGTCGCTACGGCAGGCCATGTCCTGATCTCTGGTTGTGGTGCTACAGAAGAACATCTACAGTTAATTTAGCCAACGTTCAATGCCAGGAATTGAGATAGAGTATGGTGATACAATTATCAGTAATAATATTTGGTTATTCCGCTCCCCCAACCTAAACCCCTGTAGCTTATCTCTGGGTTTCAATAAATATGATATATAGGATAAATACACACATCTTAGAAGAGCTGAAGAACAATATCTATCAAGAAATCAACCAATATCCCAAGGGAAGAAGGGCGATGGATAATTTTCATTAGTCAATATCAGAAAGGTTGGAAAATAAAGAAAAGCAGCTGGGTGACACTGTCATCTTGGGTGACACTGAGGAATACATACATGTCTTTAAGTGTTTTTTATATTATTAAAAGCCAGTGTCTCCAGTAATGAAGTTGTAGTTTAGTCGGACTCGTGTCTCCATAGAACCGTGAAAACTGACTGCGCAGTCGATGCAGCCCCGCCATCGCACAAGGGAAACCCCCTTATTTGCTTACACTGTAGTATCGTTTAAGATAATGTTGAAGAGGAAATGTTGGTAGGGGATATTTATTATTGGCCCCACTTTAGGTGCAGTTTGAAACGGATTTGATAGGTGGGGCATAGAAATTGGTCTGTATGGTTACTGTGGTAAACTATTTATGCCCGCTGATCGCAGGTTTCGCTACGGCTGCTGTAGACCACCCCACTCTTCTTCGACGAAACTCTCTCGAGGGCGTTTCGCTGGATTATGCAGAGAAAACATATCATTGGAACTTAACAAGATATAAAAATAAACTGAACTATACATAAGTAACTTGAATTTTTAGGACCGATCAGGTATAACTTGGCTTGACTAGGGGCTTGGGAAGAGGCGATACAGTTTGCCCTCTTTGTGGAAACCCGAAAGACTAGCAACACATACTGGTACATTATTCAAACACGAACATTGATGGGTGAACCTTGCAGCCTGAGAGGAAGGAAATTGGTTACAGTTGGGTGATTTTTTATGTCAAGTGCGCCTAATAAGAAGCTATGTGTGCTAAAACAATATATAATTTCGATGTACAGACACATGAAAGTGAAAAAAATTATGAGTGTTTTCATATAATATAATTATTTGTGTGTTTAATAGTTTTATATGAACATTTCCATGTAATATAATTATTTATTTGGGTGTTAATAGCTTTATACAAATAATTTAGGAATATACAGAGTATTGCGGAAATACTTTTACAAACTTTGGTGGCGAATTCCTCATACCAAACAAGAAAAAAAAATCATGTAAACATATATCCAGAAGTCCTTAACTTTTTAGTTATTAATGAAAGTTTACCAAAATAAGAAATAAAACACAACGATAACTGTAAATATCATAATTAATGTTCAAACCTCTTGCTTCCACATGTCCAGGCACTCGTCGGATCATGGACTATCGCACCCTTTCAAATACCCCCATATGGTGCTGAATGGTTTCGCACTTTTCCATAGCACAGTGATGAAGGGTCTCTGCATTAGGGATGTCTGCTGCAAAAACCTGTTATTTTAGATGGCCCCCACAGATAAAAATCTAAAGGTATGAGGTCAAGGGAGCGTGCAGGCCATGGAACTGGCTCTCCTCTACCTATCCATCTGTCATGATAGATATCAGCTATTGCATCTCGAACAGAGCGGCTATAAGCTGCTGGAGCCCTATCAGGCATAAACCACATGCTGCTTCTTGTTTGCAAGGAACGAAATGGATATCCTGTCACGGTTAAAGACAACACAACATGCAACATAAGTGAAACGTGAGAAACAGATTAAATACATGAATATTTTCAAATATAAAAAGTTTCCATGTCAACACATGGTCAATGGATACAATGAGCGCATCAGCAGACTTTTATCGATAACACCATTCCATTACCTACCAAAAAAATGAATTTTATTTTCGGTCACGAACTTAAGTTATCAGATTGTGCTTTGAAACGCGTTGAAGTAAACTTTCATTAATAATTAAAAACTGAAGGATTTTCGGACATATGTTTATATAGACTTTTTTTCTTATTTTGGTATGAGGAGCCCACCACTGAAATTTGTAAAAAAATATTTCTGAAACAGTCTGTAGATATATTGTACGCCAGGTTAAAAAGTAGAATGTTAGGTCTCTGAGCCCATACGATTAATATAATGTAAAAGTAATGTACATTATATAGTTTGGAAAACAAACACCGTTATCCTTCTAAATTATTTTTAAACTTTTTTCAACACTGCACAGCATATCTTCCATATGTTACTCTCGTTTATTTTATATGTTAGTAAATTAATATAAGCTTCTTTACATTTAATTTTACATTGCGAAAATATTAACTGCATTAGTACAAACTTGTGTCAGATATCATTTTATATGCTAATTATTTACAGCAATGTTTTGGAAGTATTTCTCGCATGTAAACATACGTTTTCGGCCATGTAGTTAATCTTATGTGAATGCCTTCCTTGAGTACGTTGGCCGGAAAATTAATTTTATTTCATCGCTTGTGCAAATTCCGCAGCGTTGTATATACCTGCATTGCGACTGCGATGAAAGTGCAAATCATGTATTGCACATGAAGAATGGTGTAAGCAAAATATGGCTGCCTTAGCTTAAATTAGATGAATTGCATGAGGTTTAAATATATTTTATTAAAATTCGAATTCTTCCACTTTTAAGGTCTATGAAGTTTTTATAACTGAAGGGTTTGTGACGAAGAGGGGTGTGAAATAGGCAAAGCTGGCACCCAAAGGGATTAGAGGTATTTTCACAAAACTAGCAACATTTTCGTGGACGGCAGAATACCTGTAACGAAGGCTTAAAAAAAAGAACAGTATGAATACGGTTGTCTTTTTTTTTAGCCGTGTATCTATGATATGGTAAAAGAGCATGAAATTCCCTCTTGCCTCTTTGCCTATTCTGTTTCACACTTTTTGCATCACCTGTTTGAAAAGCACGGGTCAGTTTGACGCTAAAATTGTCTACACAAACCAGTGATTTCGGAATCAAATGAGACCAGATGCCTGTTGCCTGCCGCGCATATGGGCAACGCCAACCAAACATCAAGGTGTGAATGACTAATTTGTATGCAACCGAGGGTTAACTAGATAGAAAGCAGGGCACTCATGAAATATTAACTTCTGCATGGGTTATTTTCTGCGCTACATTCTCCCGATTATCATTCTGAAACCAATTTGTTTGCACACCAGACCTGGCTGTTTTCATCATTAACCTTTGTACTAGTTCAGTCTCCAACATTGTAGTCGTTAATGCATGCTTTATCGTTGTCCTTTTTTATTTCTGCCTCCCCCCCCCGAACTTGCAAGGGCTGTTATTATATAGTTCATAGTTTGTGATTGAAGATTGTTGTTGTAGAGTTTTCAACTTTCCTTGTAATTCAAGGCTGTGACAGTCAGCCCCCATGGGCATGTTGATTGTTTCATACATGAATGCACACACAAAACATTACAATCAATGACATTGTAAAACATAAATATTGTTTACACCGTGAACAATACATTAGTACAATTTGGTTGTATCATCGTGTTTACAGTTTATTGTATGTCAAACGTTTCAAATAGACTTTCTGTTATAAATTTTTGAGCAAATCGTGGTTATTTCATTTCTCATTACTAACGCTGTATGTTGACATTACAGTTATCACCGGAGTAGCCAAAATGGCTTTCTCTCCTTTCTTCATTTTGTCACTACCTTGAGTTGAACCTTACACAAAGTTAACTGGGCTTCGACTCATCGTGAGTGATATACCTTTGATGCATTGCCGGGTCTTAAACAAACATTCAACATTTTATTTTTTAAAGACTATCTCAGACATGGGCTTTGCAACTCCTTAATATTTTTAATATCGAACTTTCGGGTTCAAATTGGCAATATATTATTTTTTTTTTAAAATTCAGCGATGAGCTATTTACAAAGTTTAAGTGATGTTTTGACATGAGTTGGCTAATAATTCTTGCAAGAAAAAAGTGAACCCGAATTGCTCATGCACCGCCATAATTCAGAGACAAATGAAATTTGTAGCGAAAAACGAAGAGTTTCCCCTGTAAACTCTATTTCCGTGCGGACCGCCAAATCATAAAATTTCATATAACAACAACAACATAATAATAATAATAATTAATATTATTATTATTATAAAATTATATACGTTATTATTTACCTGAAACAGCAGTATTAAATAATTCGAAAATATAATTCAAAATTTATTAAGTTGTATATAAACCTCATGCAATTTCATCAAATTTAAACGGAAGCCGGCAGATTTTACTCACATTGTTTTTATTCATCATACAGCACTGCGTAACCTGCACAAAGTTGTCTGTGGTACCACCAAACGCTATCACAAATTATCGAACAAAGACGTTTAAGGACGAAATATCACAAAGAACTGCCTAAATGTATGTGGCACGCCGAGAGAATGGTTAGGAATTCCTGAGAGGGACGTGCACAAAAACCAAAACAAACCCTTAACTAGAACTTGACATTTCGCAGTCTTTCGGTATGGAGAATTTTACGACAACAACTGCGGTGTAAAACGTACAAATTACAACTGCTTCAGGCGTTAAGAGGTGGTTAGAAGCAGAAAGAGTATGAACTCTGTATAAACCTGATAAGCGGGATGGAAAATTAAGGTGACTTCCTTCATAACATTGATTTAGTGATAAAGCAAACTTCCACCTTGATGGTGTAGTTAACCGTCATAATATATGGGACTAACAGAAAACGACAAGTGCAACATTCATGGGACTCGCTAAAATTGAATACTTTTTTGTGCACAATTTCCCTCGAAGTCACCTTACAACAATCCGCACGCCGTTTCTGTTTGGGCTACTCTAGATGTGAGTATAGTTTGACCACTATCTAATGCCTTTAGATTTAGCCATATTTTTGACAGCATTACATCCCTCCGCTTTCTGGAACTTTCGATGAGTCGATCAGTGGAATGCTGACTCAAATTGATGTCCACATTCTCTCACACGACTGTTCTGTAAAACTGTGAAAGCAATTATATTTATTGTATTGTATTTTACTAATATATAACAGTCTTGTACTTTTGAAGTCTACAAATAGATATCCTAACAAAGTCAGTAGTTTTAATACTAACAAATATGATACAAACTTTAAAATTCTCTCCAGTTACTAATCTTTTTATGGTTTGTTTCAGAGGTGAGTGTCAAACATATGGAAAAGAAACGTCCTTGGCGTGGGTTATGTGAAACCGATTGTAAGTAATATAAATGTAATTACTAGACCAAATTTTTAAATTTTGTTAATTTTAAGGCGTTAAGTTATAATTCAAAGTTATAACAGTCAATGTAAGACACTATAAAAAGGGAAAATTTTCAGCCCATATTTTAGATTTTCTAAAAATCTACAAATAGCTCTACTTTAGATTACAAAATGAATGTTGATAATAATAAATTAAATATACACATGTCTCAGGCTTTAGCAAACAATTAAACAGAAAATTGTTCCTCACACGTACAAGCTATAGTCACTATAAACACCGCTTTGCTAAACTTTATGTCACAAGGCATAATTTAAAACTTTATCTCGACTATTGCATACAATTCTATTATTGGTTTTCGTGTTCTACATGTGTTAGGAATTCACAGATAGAAAAACACAGCTCTTCCTTTATTATGTTTATATTAAAGTACCATACGTTTCATTTATAGCCGGGCCATAGATCGCGTGTTTGTGTAGTTGCTTGCACTGCTGTGACCTCGGTATTATTCCAGTAGCGCACTAGCGGTGAATAACCCGCTAAAGGCGACGTTTATCATGTGTTTTTTTTTCTTTTTGAGTAGTGTTTAACTCCCGATTTTACTACTGAGGCATCACAGGCGGTGAACACTGATGATACACGAGTTGAAATGATATATTGGGAAAGGATATTTTTTAAGGATGGAAGCGTTCCAGGCCTAAATTTAGGGTACCTCCCCGGCAGTTATGAAGACTGAGGAAAACCTGGAAAAACCCCCAGTCAGGGAGGACGGTCCTGGCGGGATTCAATCCCTAGATCTCCCGCTCACGAGTCCGCGCCTTAATGACCTCGGCCACTCGTGACGGTGTTTATCAGCTGTGTTATACTGTGTCAATTGCTGCCTTCTGTTAGAGCTGTAGAGTTTGTTCATTGTGCATCTCAAAAGCGAAAGTTTATTCAAGACATCTGTGTTGTGTGTGAATTACATTATATACGTAATTATTCTGTTTTTAAAATATCAACTGCATTAGTATAAAATTGTATTTTATATGTTGATTAAATACTCCATTGTTCTCCACGTCATCCACCGTTAATGTTTCACGGTATACAATTGCCTAAAGATAAAAGCCTATCGAAATTGTTTACCAAAAATTCCTACAGAAAAATTCACGCTCGAACAAAGAATATTTATGTATGAAACATATGTCAAAACCGAATCATGTAAAACAGATGTGTAGATATTTCAACAGAACTGTCTTAGTATTCCAGTTCCAGATAGAGAAATTGTTAGATGTCTGGTTAATAAATTTAGCGCGTCGGGATTGCTAAACGGTAAATCTAGAAGCGAAAAAGAAATGGAAGGAAAAATTGACGAAATTGATTCGAACGCTCTGCACAGAAGTCTCTTGAGACGCTTTGCGCAGCAACTGGTTGTTTCAAAAATCTCTGTTCATAGAGCTGCTAAACTTTTAAAATCGAAACTCTACAGAATAACTATAGTTCATTAATTAGAACCTCGTGGCGAGAAAATTTGCTGTAACTGGGTTTAAAAAATATCTTGACTGTTCTGTTGACCCACATTTAATACTTTCCTCAAATGAGCATTATTTAATTTAAATGGTCATGTTGCCTCACAGAACAATCAATATTAAAGCACAGAGAATCATCATTTACCTCCCCCCCCCCCAGTGTAATATAGTGCGTGGCCCGCAGCCCCGCAATATAAGGAACACTCTGTAGTTTATCAATACCAAAACTATAGACATTAAAACAGTATTTTAGTAAATTCGAAAGTGGTAGCAATTGCTTGATTAAATTAGTAGCACATTTATTATACTATCTTAAATATTTGCATATTTATTTTGTGTTCTTAAAATGTAAAGTAATAGCTTGATTTAGAGTTTTCATAAAATCTAAACTTATTAATTCAATATTTTGAATAATGCATTTGCATAGTCAGGAATATGAAATTTTAAGCACTCATTTTACCATTTTAAATTCATTTATTATTTAACAATTTGAAAGAACGTTCTTTTCATGAGTAGTGCAAACAGTATAGACATGTAGTTTGCAGGAAAGCCTCGCAAATAAGGTAATTTCATTACTATGCATATAAGTAACGACCATCTCCTGGGTCTACTGGTTAGCGTTGCTGATTACTGGCTGAGAGGCCCGGGTACCTACTTGGGAATTTTTCTAAGTTGGGGAGGTCTGGAACGTATTCCAGCCAGGTGAGGACAATTGGGAAGCTGCCTGATGGAGAGGTGGCGATCTTCGATGCAGTAAGCTGCAATATAGCGATCGGCGGGGTACGGTGTGCTGATCACATACCTCCCTGCAATACTGCACTCTGCCAATGATATTATATGATGGTGGTAGAGGACGTCATGGGACAGTAAAAGGCTAAGAAGAACATATAATTAATTATTGTTCCTTTAAAAGTTTCAAGAATAATGTTAACTATTAACGGTTTAATCATAAACATTCATATGTAATCTCTATAAGTGATAATTATAAAAAGGCATAGAAATACTTTTTTTATTCATAGTGGGAAATACTTTTTCCTGACATCTATTGGCTAATTAAATACTATAATGATGGCGAAAAGAACCACTTTTGATACAAACTATGAACTATTTTTGAGATAAGCATCTATCACATAGTTAAAAGAAGAAACGTTCATTTGGAGAATTAATATTGGAGATTATTCTGCTAATTCATATGATTAATGAAGTAATTTATAAGTCCTGCACAAAGCGTCTGAATATAAAATGAAAAAATTGAAAATTAATGTTAAATTCAATGTAAAGCTATGCTTTTTAACAGCCTTTATAGTTAAATGTTGTTCACTAGTATTCCAGATATTTTCCAGTGATATTATATTTCGTAAATAATGCCTCGCGAATATTTTGGTTGATATTCACTGCAAGCACGACTTATCACTTAAAAAGATTCTTATTCCAGTTTTGTATTCCTGTTTTTATTTTTGCTTGTGTTTTACGTGACATTTCTGTCAGGAAGGGTGAATTACATAGAATGAAATCATTGATCACGTAACCGGCGGAAAATTCATTTGTGATACGGTTGCAACAGTTCGTTCCTGAAATTCTCATCGTACCGAGGGAATAGAAGTCCTCCGATTTATTATTTTGGCGGTAACTACTACTGCTCTGTTCTCATGGGGAATGTTGACCTTAGACCTGCCGCCCCGGGTCCTTTCAGCATTGAAACCGTTAGATCACAGTTCTCATAACTTTCTCTGTAGTACTTGCTACACTTGTGAATGCATTGCTATCTGCCATTTAGTGTCTATTCATTTTTTTAAAAAATAAAGATGATATGTTTATTTAAGCATTAAAGATACTAGTTTAATTTGTCAATAATCCGAGCTGAATGTCCAGTATGCATTTTTTTTAAATAGATAGGTAAATGGTGTGTTGCTTTCGTGATTATTTTTCAGTTTTCTATGACATTAAAACATTAAAGCGGTTCGCCATTATTATTATTATTATTATTATTATTATTATTATTATTATTATTATTACTTTTAATTTACATCTTGGGAACCATAATTTATGGTGCACAAAAATATTGTTATTCAGATAAATAAATAAGCTCTTCCTCCGTATAGAAATCTATTATTTATGTTGTTCCAAAACACGGTATACAAATGCAATATATTTCAAGTACAGACATATAATGGTTTCTATATATGGTACATACACTATAATATGCAAGTGCAACATTGGTGGTACTCTAACATCACAGCCTAACGATTAAATTGTTTGCAAAACAATGTTTTTGTTTTTGTTATGGCTTCCCCCCCCCCCCAGTTCAATTGCGCTAGTGGCCATGTTGACTTTTTTCTGTAAAATAACATCAATATATATCTTTTGACTGACCTACATCTTTGGACAGTATATTTTAACTTGAATATCAGCTTTGCTGAATTGAACCTGTAATTACAAAACGACATTACAACAGTCATCTGTCAGATGTTGCACTTTTGACTTTCTATTCCCACTTGACTGGGCTAATGGTTGGGCCTCTATTAAAACACCATTGACTTGACCAGTACATTAACAGCTGCATATGTATAATCGATCCATGTATATAAGTTACGGGCCGGCAGAGCGCGGCGGTACGGTGCTTCGGACAGCGGGCAAGGAACCAACACCTCAACATGGGACGCCGCACAGTTACGAAATCACCAACTCAACGCAGCTCACGCTCTCAATCAGCCGCTACGAAGCCATCGCCAGCCGCCGCGCCACACAAGCCATACTCGCCGCCGGCCTCCGCCGACTCTCAGCCAGTCACAACCAGCCCGCCGGCATCTCCAGGCCCTGCAACCAACATTAAACTTAAGGGTAGCCACGCGCTGCAGGAGCCCTCGGAGAAGCCTAGGGAAAGAACCATGATGGATCCCATTACGGAACTAGACACCTCACCACAGCAGCAGCCATCACCAACACAACAAGCCACAGCAGAGACAAATTCACAAGAACAGACACCACTGTTGAGCGCAGTGATCCGGGAGTCCCCCGGAACATTGCATCAACATACATTCTCAGAATTGCCCAGCGACAATGGGCATCCGCACACAATGCAGTTCGGATTTACTCATCCAGAGGAGCGACACCACTAGTAAGGCTTAACTTTCTGGAAACCGAAGAGTGTGAGGCAGCCATCTCAACAGGAATTGGTTCACAATGCCTCACACTGGAACCCAGCCTACGCCGTCTCAACGTGCCGTGCAGGCGCTGCTGTACCTACGGGCACGATGAGCAGGCCTGCACCACACAACCGCGCTGCCACTACTGTGGTGCAGCGTCGCTTACTTCGGAATGCGCGCTCCATGACCTGGCACGCCGACGCAGATTTTGTGCCTCCTGCGGAGGCACAAATCACTATACCGGCCAGGCAGCCTGCCCTCTCCGGCGCAGCCCCCACGCTCTTCACAGCAAACCAATCACAGCCTCCGCACTGCCAACCCCTGCACAGAGCGCATCAACCACAGCCATAACTGACGACAACAGGGAAGCAGTACTGAACATCTTGACCACAATCATGCAAGCAGTAACACAACTCACAGGACTCATCGACACACTACAGAGCACCATCTTGCAACATACCACCGTAATTACTCAACAACTTGCAGAACAGGACGTCACCACAATCAGATTTAACCAATTAGAAGAGGTCTTTACCATTTTCCAGGCTACGAATACTCAGACATCAGACAACCTCAAGAAACGCATCCAAGACGTCAAATCTACCACCGAATCTAGAATAAAAACCTTACAGGACACTCAGAACAGCAACTTCGCGGCCATAACCAAGCTACTTCACCAAACCATGACACATCTTCAAGAATTGAAGCAACAACACCTACCTGCTGATAACCAATATCATCCAAGGGAAGAAGAGATGCCCACCTACCAGACGGCGCCACCTCAAAGCCCATATACCAGTTACCGCACAGAGGTAAATGGAATATTGAGAAGACCATCAAGAATGCACCAACATCCAAATATGATGAAACCCCCATACCACTGACCCAGGTTCACGTCAGGGCTCTGCCATGTCGTGATCCTGACCCACCTCCACCTACTGGTTCCTTTATAACCAACTAGGTGTTTTTAGTGATCGCCCACAATTTCCTGGGTGCTTAGGCGGTACCAGGCACAATTACCCCCCCAATGGCCACATTACAAATTAAACAGAATCACCACAGTATAACTTAGTAGATAGTTAAAAAAATTTTTAGAAAAATTTAATTTAAAAAAAAAAGCGCGGCTGCTTTCTGAGAGAAGCAAGTCACCAAGACAGTATAATGCACGTGCAGACAGTAGCTTAGAACTCGTTTGAGGTAGAAAATAAATAATTTGGCAATCTTGTTTCAGGTAGAGCAACTGTTTTGAAGTTACCACAGACAAGCTCTTTCACTAACAAGAAACATAATGCTTTGAGAAAAATATAAATACGTAAATAAAAATACTAAATTTACGCGCGGTGATTCTTATGTTCTTTTTTCTGGTTGCGGCAGCTGCACTTTCCCTGTAAGCAGCCGCTCTCAAGCGACCGATAACTGAAAAAATTTGTTTCTGTTACCACTACACATACTACTTCCTGCTAATCTTGCTCATTGTATTCGCTTCTATAGCACGTTGCTTTAGCGGAGGGAGATTTGTTTTATCATATTTTGATCCAAAATATTGACACAACTTTTTCGGGAAGCTAATCTAAAATCTGAAGTACAGGTGTTTATCATTTCAGTTAAACAAGTATCCCTAAATTTTGGCACGAGCTGTACGAATGTATTTGCATTTTTTTTTAAATGTTTTGTGAGTAGAAATGATTAAAACATTTTAATATGTCTAGATGCAACTTGGCAGCAAGTCAAAGGGGACATAACTGCGCATGCGTTATCACTCAATCGGTCAGGGTTGTTCACAGAGCGAGTATTTACTGTACACATGTTTCATGTAATGCCACAGCCTGCCCATTCTTTACATTTTGTAGCTGAGCATGTGTCATATGGATGTAACCGTCTGTTACTTCTAGCATTTTACCTTTAAAAGTAAGGGGATGCGTTTAAGGAGAACACAACAAGGCAGCTTATAGTGATTCAAAAAAATTGTTTTTACAAAACTATTTCAAGAAGTAAACGTGACTTGAGACAAGTGTGTGACGTTACAAGGTGAATACCCTGAAGATGCCAAGAATGTTGTGCTAGATAAGTTACTATGTTATGTACTAAATGATTGAATAAACTCCGTAGTTTCCTAAAGATTAGGTTAGTAAGTCATACAGCATGAGTAAAAACGAAACGTACAAGAAACTTGCTCTAGAGAGGTTGGGAATTGTTGTGTAAGTGTACACATCCGACAGTGTTTTTAAATCCTCATACAGTTCTTTTCGCGAGAATGTCGAAATAAAAGCCGTGTTTGCTTTAAACAAGTTAACTCATACAATTGCTGACGTACGAGAGATAAAGCATGTTCATGTTTTAACGTAACTCTTTATTTACGTTAGAATACAAGTGGATAACATGGTGCATGTATACGCATAACGCTATTCATAATAAAATGCATGTTTAATATCTAAGACACATATACTTCATTGATAACAGACATTCATTTTAAATAAAGGCAAACCGTTCTCATGGCTCTACCTAGAGAATGACCCAAGTGCGAATCAACATAGGTGCTACGATGTGACATTTTATCGTAAAAAGTCCACATTTCGTTTATTCCCCTTCCTTGTAGTATCATCCTACACTTTCTTCTTCTCTGTCCTGTGTAATCCAGTAGTTCTGTTTTTTCATTTGTCTCTAAAAAAATTGTTTTTTTTTTTAAACTGAGAGGTGCCTCGATGTCCAACTGACGAGAGTCAGTTATTCTCGCAGGTATGGACCCCACTATCTGGATTTTGAGATAACAGGGTCTCATAGAAGGGATTATCATGCATGTGCAGAGTACTGGTAGATGGAGCTTGTGGCGCTGTATGATTCACTCATTCTCCAAGGTACAACATACCTCTGCTATGGCTTAATTCTACTAAACTCCGTATTGGAGTAGAAGTTAAATATAAGCAGATATCTACTCTTAATTCACATATAATAACAAAAAGAAATTACAGATTTGATAAGCCTAACATAAATTCAAAGTAATCACTAGGCCGCTGTGGAATGTAAACTCCCAAATTACTATACTTCACAACAGTGGCCTAGATATTTTAAATGTATTTACGTTCAATTTTAAACTATTGTTTATCGCGAGTCTGATAGGAAGAGACTTCGAGATTCTCTTCTTATGAATGCAATCATTTTCCGGGTCAAAGGGGCAGAGCAAATTCTCTTTAGGTATTAATTTCAACTGAGTAGTTAAAATGGTGAACCACAACAGTTCAAAAGGTACCTAAAGAAAGAGGAAATATATGCACACACTCTCTCTCTCTCTCTCTCTCTCTCTCTCCCTCTCTCTCTCCCTCTCACACACACACACACACACACACACATATATATATATATATATATATATATATATATATATATATATAATTCAATTGAAGTACATTTTCACAATAAACGAAGAGCGGAAACATATAATAACACGCTTCCTAAGTTCTTTTCTGGAAATTCCATCATTTTTATGTGTCGTAAAGCAACGGATGATAGCACTCTTATTACATTAGCATCTGCATTGCTTTTTCAGTTTTCTTTCTCTGTGTCGAATGAGAATAGCAAACGGTCGTAAGCATGTGGAGCAATATTAAAGTGCATTGGATGTTTCTGTGGGATATAGCACTTAGTGCAAATAGAAATAAATGACATGACTAAGCATTTCATCTCATTTCGTTACAAAGGGAAATGCTCACAGATTCCTTTCCTTCTGCTTCTATATCTCTGAGACATTATCTACTTTTTTCCCGACCTTCTGCATAGTTGTGCTGATTTTATTTCTGTGACTTGAACATTCGTGTCAGTGATTTTTGTAATTTCTTTATTCTGCAGTTTTTCTCTTCTTGTGCTCTCAATTTTAAAACCTACGGTTCATATTAAAATGGCTACTTCGGGTTGACATTTATGTTCTGCTACTTTCAATGATTGACTTGAAGACAAAATATTGAATTTAATCAATCTCGGTCGTCGTCTGTTGGTAAACTTGTCGTTTCAGTATTATCATTTCAGTTTTATCGCTTCTCGTATGTTTGTTAGGCTACTTTCAATAATACAAATGAAAAGCAACATGCATGTGATCTAGGTGCACTGGAATTAAATTACAAAAAGGCAGAAGTGATCATAGAAAAATATAAAAATATTCTTGATAGTGTTCTACAATAATAAAGTTTAGCAGTGGTCATAAAACTCTGATTTTTATATCCCTTAATCATCGAGATGCAATTAGAAATACGTGATCTGGAAATGAGGTTATGTAGTCTTTAATTTGCATGTATTTCTGCTGTTTCCCGAATGATGTTTACTTATGACGTTGAACTTTATATATTGCAGTGATTGCGTATCAATATCTTATTCAATTATGGAAAATACATTTACTAAGTTACTTTTAGTCACTTTATTCTCTTATTTGCTGGTTTTGTATTGCATTCTTTACATTCGTTGAGTGAACATTAGAGTTGCTTTAGATTTGGGATGAACGATTTTGATGATTATTTCACTTAGGTGACGTCATCTTAAAATCGACCAATGAAACGAAACAAAATTTTGAATTTTGACTAATTACAGCTGGATTTAGCAGAAAAATTATCGAAAAATTTATCAAATCCTTTTTATCACGCAACGTGCATTTGTCTTGTGGTCAGTGTAGCCAACTCTGTACCTCCACTATATAATTCCTGAGCACGTATCACTGTCAACATTTATGAGTTTTCATTAATTTTAAATTAACTAACTTAATTTATTCATCAAGCAATTGTTTTTGGGTATTCAGCCAAACAGTCCGAAATAATTTTCTAAAATATGTAACAGTATCTGCCTAAGCAAACATAACTTAATAAACTCGTTGTTCAGAATTTTGAAATATTTTCCCTGTTTTGTTTTTCTCAGTTGGTATTAGTAAATCGAACAGTAGCGATTGTGATACTCGACTTTCGTCTATTTCATTCTCACGGTTTCTGAATAGGTAGCTATTCATAAGTAAGAATAACATGTTATACAATTGTTAATAATCCGTGCGCGAATTTCATATATATATATATATATATATATATATATATATATATTACTTTTATTCTTATTCTTATTCTATTAATGAAATAGTTCCAAACCCGTATTTGGCTTTTTCTCTATTGATATTACTGACAATCGACATTGTAAGCCAAGTTTAGGGGAATTATATTTAAATTCTTAATTTATTCGTGAAATATTCCTAATAAATATCACTGCAGAATCTGAGCTTTCAAAATAAATTCACTCACTACGTTCGTGATTTTATCGGTAATCTCAGACCCTCTTGTGATATTAAATGCGCCATTTTTTTGTTAAAATCCAATCACAAAATCATATTTTTAAAAGCTATACCTTTGAAAATTTAAAAATTAAAAAAGTATCGAAACATTGAAATCTCTATGTGACTCCTCAATTAGTTGGTATTGAAGGCTAATAATCTTATATTTTATTGTCTGTAGCATTATGATACAGACATTAGTTCCATTGATATTACTGGTCGTTACGAAATATCCATACATGTTTACTAATAGTCAAAAAGTCATAATACTTCAAAAAGATTATAAATCTCACTAAACAGATAAACTAATTAGATTAAATTACTTTTAAATTTTCCTGAACGAAAAATATTTCTTGTTCTTCTAAAATGGTTTGTTAATTTTATTATTTCATTTTCCTAGCGATAATAAAAAGTAAGATTCGTAATATATTTGTGTTTGGTTTTTGCATCTTTTCTGGTTTAAAAGTTAGTAGTACACAAACTAGAAGTCATGACCGATATTCGAAGCAGCTATCATTGGCGTGCATTGCCGATTCGCTAGCAATGCTTTCTTGTCTTTCCTTTACATAGAGTGTCGGTCCTGGTGGTGTAGTGGGTACCATACTTTCCTCCTAAACCCAAGATCGCGGGTTCGAACCCGGCCATGACCGATGGATTTTTTCGGGCGTAAAACTCCTAAGTATGGCTTCCTTCGGAAGGGAAGTAAAGCCGTGGGTCCCGTGTCGTACATTTACGACACGATAAAGAACCTCAAGCCTGAAAGAGAGGCCTCTGAGCAAAATTTGTCGGCCGTTTCACGCCCTGAGTTGAATGGGACGCTGATGACCTGAGATGTTAAAGAGCGTTCGTAAATAAATCATTCAAAAAAAAATTCCTTTACATAGCCGCGAACTTCTGTCGTCTTGCGTCGCCATGGTTTAAATGTTAGACTGCTCGTTACCCGCTGAACTGGGCCTGGTTTTAAAATACGTGACATATCCATCCGCGTTTTAAAATAAAAGGACAAATTAATTTACTGCATAAATTGTATTTATAAACTTGCATATGTTTTGTACTTAAGAAAGCATCATTGAGAAGATAGCAAATGTTAAATATTAATCTAATATGTGTTTGAGAACTATATTTGTATGTAAGAGCGCTCTTTAATAATCCAAAGAAAATGTTTGTTTGGATTACATGTTTTACTGCAATAAAATTTAAATGAAATTTCAAAGCCAATGAAAATCAATGAAACTTCTATTGTTTAGTTCATTGTGTATATTTGCTTAATACATTGTAATTTTTTTAAATGGTAACACGTTTTTGTTTTAATGAAACATGTACATCTTCTTAATTACACAATGTAAGTCGAAACTTTCTGCTATTTCTCTATTTTAGTGGATGTAAAGATGATATCAAGGGCTCAGTTCATAACATGGTTACATTTAAAAATGTTTAAAAATATTCACTCATTGTAGGGTTGTCTATCAGTGGTCATATATTTCATTTAATTAATAGTATACCATTAATTTTTGAGTTTTAATCTCAACAATAACAACAATAATAATGGTAATTATACAATTGTGGTTTCTGATCCTTATATATTTCAATAATTCTAATTTTGTTCCCCTAGTATCACACAGTAATTACCATAACATATTTAATTTTTTTAAATTAATAAATCCAAAATTTGGATGTTATATTCTTTTTTAATGTTTATCTACTCGGTGAGAAATTCGTGTTTTTTTTTAACTTACATTTATGTGGTCTTTACTTTTGGCTTTAGTGCTAATTTCTCTCACTAATGTAGACGATAGAATGAATGAATCCAAAGGATATATATATACCGTTTGTTTACGGACGCTCTTTAACATATCAGGTTATCAGCGTCCCATTCTATTCAGGGCGTGAAGCGGCCGACAAATTTTGCTCAGAGGTCTCCTCTTTCAAGCTTGCGGTTCTTTATCGTGCGGTAAATGTACGACACGGGACCCACAGCTTTACTTCCCTTCCGAAGGAAACCTAAGGTTTTATACGCCCGAAAAAACCATCGGTCCTGGCCGGGTTTTAACCCGCGGTCTTGGGTTTAGAAGGCAAGTATGGTTACCACTACACCGCTAGGAACGATCCAAAAGATATGAACCAGTAGCACAATTTCAATGCATATAATCCTCTGAAACTTGATTTCCTTTTATTCTGAGTTTTATATATTAAAATACTTTATTAATAATATTAAAGTTTGTAGTTCATTGAATCTGTTGAACTTTTTATAATGTTTGCAATCTGCTGAGACTATTAAGTGTCTGAAATGAAAAGAAATTATTCAGTTTTACAGGATAAGAAACATCTTAGGAATGTCGAATCAGTTTGTATATGTGATTTATAAATTGATTAGTAAGCGCCATTGCTGCAACTATAATAACGAGTCAGTTCAACTGAGCATTGTTGTAAGATATTTGCCTGCAATTTTATTTAAATAATAGGTATACTAAAATCAAATTGAAGCACACGTTTCAGTATAATGAATATATATTATGTAACAAACTTTAAAAACAAAGACTTAATGCATTGTTTATAGCCATTTCATTAAAAACAGTATAGCAATAAACGCAGTTCACTAAAATAGCTGCGCATACAATGTATTTTATAAACGACAGAAATTATAAACATGTACACTATTTAATTTTATTTACATTTGTATAGTAACTGACAAAGCATGTTTTGAAAAGCATTTGTATTATTCTTTCTGTAAAATATATAAATTAAGAAAAATATACGAAATATATAAACAAATAACATAATATTAACAAGTTCCATGCACTATTTTTGTACCAGAATAATAAAAGGTACTAATAAATTAAAGTTAATATTAATGTCGAAATTTTAATGAATTACTCTGAAGAGAAGGTCTTCTTTATGCGTTTTTGACTCATATTGACGGAGATAATTTAGTTCATTTTTTTATTATTGATGTTAGCGAAGATGGATTTACTGCAAGAAGTTTAAGTACAAAGTGAAAACTAAATATCCACTAATAGCGAGAAAATCTTATCACACTTATCAGGAAATACGTGATAGGTTCACTAATTCTATGACAAGCAAAAATATTAAGAAAATTTTCGTAGCTTTAGCGCTGGCGTATATTTCAGGACAGGTTAATATTATCAAAATTTACTACTTCATTTGGTGCCTAAAGTGAACTTGCTAATTTTTTATTAACTCTGAGATTATGTATTCTGCTCTCAATGCGTACGATTGACTCTGTTTTAGGATTACACAAACTGTATCCTTAATTTTATCGTGACATAATATTAAGTTGATAACACCTTTTTAGCAATGAAAGCAGCTTAATGACATATTAGATACTGTAGTAATTTAATGCAACTAATGTCATAACGTAGTATATTATTAACGATTTTGATCAATAAATATTGTTTGTAATTCTGGTATATAAAAACTCTTTTCTAGCTCTTTGTGCGTTTAGGTAAACTTTTCATTGTTTCTAAACGCTATTCAGAATCTTTGTTAATATTTTCTTACTTTACGCCTATCTGCATTTTATAGCACACAAAGTTATTTTAATATGTTATGGAAAAGCGAAATCTGTCCAGCAACTATGCTTCAGGTTAAGCGAAATGTCATGCACAATGCCTCTATAGTTATGGGGAAAGGATTAACACATAGTTTGCTGCACCTTCCTCCAACATCATGCTGAGAGCAAATTATACCAAAGCTTGCAGGTGAAAGCAAAGCATTAATCTTCCATAGAGCGTGCGGCAATAATTGTACCTGAAAAGCATTAGGAAATTTCTCACAACGCAGGTATCATATGTGGAGTGTGGCTGAATGCTCGCCTGATTGTCAGTAAAAATTAACATCTTAATAATCATGCATACATATGAACCAATATCGCTTGCACAATTTCTCCCTATGAAAGGGGGAAAACCCCAGAATGTGGCTATGAAAAGGGACTGAACAGTACTGGAGTAGAATAGTAAAAATTCATAAGGTTCAGCTAAATTGTGTTCTTAATAAGTGTATATTTTTCAATTAAAAGGTTTGAAAATCAGGATATTAATTTAGCGTACAGTTAGGAAAAAACTATAGCAATAATTAATTTATTAGTTACAATTTTACGAATGTATTTAAATACAAACTTTAAATTAAAAAAGCTCAAATAGTTGATATTGATAGATTTGGCAAAAAATATATTAACTCTTGGATAAAAAAATTCAAATACCAAAATTCATTAAAACTTTGTTATAAAAGAAATAACAATTTAAAACCTTGTCAAAGATATCAGGAATTGAATATTTGCCCTAGCAGTGAACATTTTTTAACAAACATAAAATGAATCTTGAATCAAACTGATAGTTCCATAAAACTTTACCAGCACATAAGAACATAGTTAAAAAAAAATTGTAGTTATAAGGGTGAGAAACGCCCAACTCCAGCTTTCTTGTAGTGTCTTAACAGATAAGAGGATTGTCTGGTGAACTCGCTACATTGAAAAACCGGCAACCATGATTTTTTTTCTATACGATACTTTGCAATCAATGGGCAAGGATGCTAAGAATCACCTTAAGTGATAACAGGGAAAGGAGAGGGAGGGGTAAGAAGAAAGAGAAAGACTTCATATATCTGTCAAGGAAAACGGGATATGCGCAAAAACGGGACACGCATTCGTGAATGTTATCTGCCTGCTTTCTAAAGGCTCATCGAGAAGTCACTCTGTAGGCATTGTGTAGCCGAAATTCCACTAGGAAAGCGAATTAGGGTGACAGCACTGACCGTGCGTCGAGATTTTAATTATTGTGCTCACTTAATAATTAAGTACATACTCCAAGTGTCCAAACCTTAACACCGGAGGGCGGATTTCCTGCAAAAAAGCCAGTTTCTAAAGAAGCAGAAGTACCGACTTTATTCTGTACGGCTCACATCAATCTGTGCGGTGGGACTTGTCGATGACCCGTTAGTTTCACGACAGTTTATAACGACACGGGTGAGCGCGGTCATTTAGAAACAGACTCTTCAGCAGGAGGGTTTGATTCCAGTTAGGACCATCCTTACAGAAAGTTTTATTTCAGATTTTCGTCATTCTTCATAGATGTCAGAATGTCAGGGAGGTACCCAAGACCTGGAACGGTTCCGCTCTAAAAAAAAACCTTTTCAAACTTATCATTTCACCTCATATATCACCAGTGTCCATAACCTGTGGTACCTCATTAGTAAAAACCGGCGTTAAACATTATTTTTAAAAAAAAATAGGACAGAGCTGGTGGCACCCCTTCCGATCTCATTTACAATCCTGATTGGTTCCCAATGCAACTGAGAAAAAAGGCACTAGATTCATTTTTAAAATCACAGTTAGCGTTTTTCTTCCAGTATGGACTGAAATGCATTTATAATAATAGACTGATGGGATTAAATGAAATGAACAGTGTAAATATGAATCGAGTAAAAGTTAAGTGTAAAGAAAAGTTGTAAAAATTTCTCTTATGAGAAGTAACAGAGAGTTAACCCTGAGATGCGCAATGAAACTGCGTGTTAGTCAAAGCTTGACCTGACCGAGATTCGAGCCCAGGACCTCCGGATAACGGATAGCATTCACAAGCACTATCACTAGACCACGGATACTGTCATTTATTTTTAAAATAGTGTGTGTTAATTAAATTTGTTGTTTATAGTATATCAGCACTCGTTAAGCTTAAAACGTGACGGAGTGAAAATGTATACTTCCTTTTCGGTTTGTTGATCTTAATATAGTAAAAAGCTCTTTGAACTCATAATGTGTGAGGGAAATGCGTTCAGAAGCCGAATTATAAAAAAAAAGAAAAAATACTAAAGCTTTAGCAAATGTATCCCGTAAAAGCTGGGAAAGAAAACATCACATTTACAAAAGAAGAGAGAAGCCGTTGTTTACCCAAATATATATAAATATATATATAACAGTATACTGTAGTCCACATGAAGCTTCTCAAATAAAAAATACTATCTAATTTAAATTTTAAATTAATCACAGATATAAATCGTCACGAACAGGCTCTTTTTTCTATAAAAACCTCCTCCTAATATCTTAGCATGGGAACGTAACCGTGCGGGAATCAGCTAAATGAAACAAAACAAAAAAAAAAAAAGTTACATTAGTATCCTATTTTCTTCACTGAGAGGGATTTTGTTAAAATAGACATATCTAAATTATTAAATCACATTATAACTTTATTTCATTATTCTGGGCTATCAAAGAGCGAAAATTATGATTGCTTATTATATGATGTGTTACATGTTTCCGAGCTGGAAGAAGAGAAGGGAAAAGTAAGTCTTTCCTGCTTGATGGGCTGTCTCCAATGGTCTCCAATTCGCTTAAAGGAAGATATTATCAGCCACCAATACAGTAACTAAATTCTTCCAAATTACAAACTGCCCCCTCTGACGCAGTTAACCATCGTTTCGAAATAACAAACTAATTTCCCCCAACAACGAACCCTCAACAATTTATACAACATATATGCAACGTATATCCTCCACAGCGTTAAAACAATGCCCTCATTGTTTGTGCATTACAAAAATAGAAAAATAAAACAACTAAACTATACAATAATGTAACCGAACTTAACCTCTAGCATTTATATACATAAAAACAAATGACATCCTTACATTAGAGTCCGGTGGAACAGTCGATATTTCAGGCTACTTGCTGTAAAACTACGTTCGACACGGAACCAACAGCTTTACTTCCCTTCCGAAGAAATACTTAGTATTTTTACTTCCTAAAAAATCCATTGATCCCTGGCCAGGTTTGAGCCCGCAGCCTAGCTAAGTTTATTGCCCACCCCCACAACACAGCATGGAACTGATACCGACAGCACTGATACACTGTGGTTACATTGGTTATCAGTGTAACCACAAAATAATTAGGTGCAGTGATGTTTATAGCTATACAGCACGAACAAAAAATTGTACATTTCACAACATGAGTAATATGCCTGTTTCTTTTTATAAACATTATATTTCTCTAATGTAGTTTTATTTTAACAAGAAAGAATAGAACCGCCACGGGTGGCCGAGGTCGTTAAGGCACGGACTCGTGAGCGGGAGGTCTGCGGTTCGAATCCCGCCAGGACCGTCCTCCCTGAGTGGGGTTTTTTCCAGGTTTTCCTCAGTCTTCATAACTGGCAAATGCCGGGGAGGTACCTAAACTTAGGCCTGGAACGGTTCCTTCCTTAAAAAAAAAAAAATATCCTTTCCCAATTTATTTCATCTCATGTATCATCAGTGTCCACCGCTTGTGGTGCCTCAGTAGTTAAAACGGGCGTTAAACACTACTCAAAAAAAAAAAAAAAAAAAAAGAAAAGAAAAGAAAGAATAGTTAAAAGCTCCAAAAGAAAAGTAGAATATCTAGCTAAAGTCACCAATACTCAAATCCAAAATCTTAATAAAACCAATCCAAAACACAAATAATCATAACCACCATAATGTAATATTTGCAGCCAACATACCATAATTAGCTTGTTATTTTATTAGAAATAAATTTAACGTAATCAGTTCTAGTAACATTATATATATATTTGTGTATATGTATATATGTAGTAAATGGATATGTTTAAATTGTTCTGATATACGGATTCTAATCTGTACTCCTTTCTCTTCAGACACTTCTTTCAAGCACTTATTTCTTGGTCCAAGCAAGTTTTAGTCTGCCCGTTTTACTTTTGCCTAATGCTATTATTTACACTCATTTCTTAATTATCTTGATATTCTTACGGCAATAAATAGTTTACTTTAATAAAAAACAAAACTTTGTGTCCTTGCTTTAATTTTTTTGTGCCTAATTTATGATCATAGACAGTAACTTAATTTCTCTCAATTAAAAGCGCCACCTATAAGTTTAGGTCAGTTAAGACGATTAAATTAATATTATTTCAATTATGTATTTGTATAGCTTTATAATACAGTTTTAACTACTATTGTACAAATAATTCTGGACAAAAAAAATGAACTATAGAAATACGCTGGTCAAGTTTTATTTCAGAGGTCCGTACCTGGAAAACATTAATTTTAGAGAAAATTTAATATGAAATTTATATTCAATTTCCTATTTTAAAATATTTGTTGTAACGCTGAATGTCTTACTAGAGAACTTTTTAAGAAAATCAGCCTGTAAAGTTTTAATATTTTAGAACTCCTTGAATTACTTACTCCTGTTTGACAAACAAGACAATGTCTTATAGTGAATACAGTAAGATACAAACTTATTCTTGAATAACAGTAACTCTTTGTCGTTTTTCTGATTCTGGCACTAAAAATACACATCTTCAATTCTTTTACAAAACTTGTTGAGGCTTTCTAATTGCTCTTTATGAACTTTAAAATTTTTAAAATTCTTCAACGCGCAACAAATATTTCAAGATCAAAAATAAAGTTATCCTAAAATATTATACAGTTCATTTTTCGGGAAGTAACATTGCTTATTTAAAGAAAGACTCTAAATATCGGAATGGTTAAAAGAATTTTGGAGTTTTAAAACATCAGTATTTTCCCAATATTGGCTTGTATTGGCGTACGTTGCACGACTACACAAAGAAACTTTGGAAACTTGCACAGTATACTCCTCTTGGATGTATCAAGAAATAAACGTTCTCCGTTTAAATTCAGAAAAAACTACTCTTATCATTTACAGCTTACCAAATCTAGAAACTCTCCAAGTTTTTAAAGTAATGGTGTGAAGGACATTTTCATGTATGCTCATGCGCATTGTGATAATGCTTAATGCAAGATCAAGCCTGACGTTTCGTATTCAGTAGAGCAGCAGACACGCTACGGTGTATGTAAACGGCAGAACAAAATATGGTAAGAACAACAGGCGTGTACAAGTCGTGTTCGTTGCAAGTGAAATGGAGTAGGGCAGCTTGAGTCGCACATATCGAGTTGCATTGACCACTATCCTAAACTTGGAGAGTTTACACATTTATCTATATAAAAAGGTATGTTAATAAACCAATATTTACACTTCAAATTATAACTTATTTCTCGATTTCTCCAAGCGGAACAATATACTACATTTATACTACCCTTGATGAACATAGTTTAAGCCGTTCCTATCATATTGGCAAAATCAACGGAGAAGGTATTTTATATTCTGCAATTCAAAGCAGCTTAGACCATAATCACAGTACAAAGTCCCTTTCGAGGAGAATATGAGAAGATTCCAAATTTATCCGTGCTTGATATGCGCAATTTAAGCATTCTGTTTTTCTGTGCAAGAAATAGGTCAACTGTCACAGGACTAACGTGACCCTAAAAATCCCACGTTGAACATCTTTGCAATGAATAAAAAGGTTTCATAGTTACTGTGTCTGTTAGTGTTTACTTTATAACGGTAGCTTCATTAACGTGTATACACTTATTGTTCTCATAAACTTTTGGGTATTTCCCTAGCATTGTAGTGGTCTTCTGAGACCGGAACGCCCTTAAGGCGTCGTTATGTCATCCCGGAGGAATTGATGTGTTCATATGGTTATGGCACACCAGAGGGAGCCCTAAGCCTACGGGTATTTAAAGTACCTAATCTATAGGATAAATGAATGAAGTGGCGATGGCGCAAATGTACTCAGAATCCATAGAGTTTTAAAGCTACTTGGTATACCCCGCGGCTAAGTGGAAAAAATAAAACTTACTGAGATAGCTTAAGCTGACCAAGAATGGAACCCACGATTTCGGAATTAGCAATTGCAAACGCTATTACAAGTTCATTGTTAAGTTTTAAAACTCTATAGATGTACATATTTGCTAACCTGTATGTAAAATGTATGCAAGATATTCTAAAAAAATAAATAGAAACAATAAGTTTTATAACACTAATATTTTTAAAGCCACGAACGTATAAACTAGCCATAATACGCACATAATTCTTTATCAGTTATTTTCAAAACACATTGCAAAGCACGGTCATTTTGAACTGCACGTTTAATTCTATAAAAAATTCAGGTCTCCAGGCCAAATAAAAATATTAAAAAGGAATTGAAAAAATTACAAAATTAATGAAAAACACAGCCAACACAGTCATTAAATTTCTTAGACATGTTGATCAAGTTTAAGAAGATATAACATTTTGAAATAAGGTTTGTTATGTTTTAACCAATTTGAGTTTCGTGGTTTTAAGATAGTGTTTAAAACAAAAGATGAATGAATGTTCAATGTCTTTAAACAAAAATAAAAATATTGATATTTACGAATATCGTTTTAGCCCCTTTTATTCCGTAGAGTATAATGCATAGAATATTTTACATAAATATCATCACATCCATTATAAAGTAAAGACTCAAGTGAATACAATCTGGAGAACGGTTTGCATTACCATAGCTGAAGTTATAGGATTCTCTAACTAGCGAAAGTATAATTAGACAGACAGGCACTATCAAGCGTCAAGTCACTTTGTATTTGATCTTCAAATGCTTCATGACTTAACGCAGTGGCTTATTAACATTTACACACTAAATATTGTTTCAGTCAGAAGATGTATTATCCTTCTTTGTTAGATAAAGGACACCATAGCGAAACTGATAAATTGCTGAGAAGATAAAGCGAATTTCATGGTATGTGCACTTGCAGTGTTACATTTAGCTAAACTGACACTACTATCGGCAACAGCACAAAAGCCCTTCTCCCTTTGTCCCGAGAAATCGGGATTTATCAGACAACACGAAATTTCCATTAACGATCGTCATCAAACGCCGATTTGTTTTAATACGTTGGTGACGAGGACAATGGAGATGCGATGTCACTGTAACGTTATTTGCCGAGGAGCTCATCAACTGAAACCCAAACGCCACTAAATCTGCCGCATATTGCATAGAGTGACATAGTTTTAGAGGGTAACAAATTCTCGTATAAAGATAACAGTACGTCCTCGTTCCTTCTTATCGTTCCCACCCATGCTCTCCTAATCGTTTCTCCTTCTATCCCAATGTCTTTATAGTTAAATGCCTTTGAGTCATAGCTCCTATCGTATAACCTTGAACTTTTATCTTCTTCTTCAGTTTTGTAATCACTATAAAGTTTCCAGGACTGATGGGGCGGAAGTAATGTATCTTACGTTTGTTGTTACCTTCATTTTATAGCTAAACGTAGTCAATCTGCAGATGAATTTGACATGATACGTAGAGCTCAAGGTCTTTGGCTTGAACGAGATACTGCAAGTGTCGTTCATTTTGTCAACTTACTATTTTTTCAATTGCTATGAAAAGAATGTGTGAATAAATGAATGAATGAGTATATATGATAATATCCTTACATGCTTTGCACGGATCCCCTAGACTGTATGTGTTTCCATAATTCCAAAAAGACATATTTCTTACATAAATTTGTAAATAAGCATTACCCGCGGTAATTAAAATAGTAAAAACAATAACAGTACTACCAATTATTACACTATGAAATCCTGTTCAGAATAAGTGAATGTGTGTGTGTATATATATATTCATTGTAGTTCTACCTTTACTTCTCCCCACCTGTCAAATCTTTTCAGATGAGTTGATTCACCTTCTACAGGAATTGACCTATCTGCTTCTTAATCTTGCTTACCAGCAGAGTGAACATGCCTCTTGTTAGAATCAGTAAAAAGGAACATGGCAGGTGCTTCTTTCTCCACGTGGCTGTGCTGCTGCAGTTTGCCAGGAATGTGGCCATGAATCCTCTTCTCCTCTTAAAGGACAGATTCTCAACAATCCACTTCCATCAGGGGTCCTGATCTGTCGCCATGCCTCAAGCATAAACCAAGCGAGTCCCCCCTATTTTGACGTACTGCTCCACCTTCACCCACATTTTAACCCCAATAGGAATGTGCTACGTAAACATGCAATATTTACAGTTTACCAGATGATGTATGCTGAGAAGCTATTATTAAATGGCACGTGTTACTGGAGAGATGGAAATGTGGAAACTTCGCGTTATCTGCAGTGGCCGGGGCTATTGAGTAGTGCCTTGTGTTCAGCGAGGGATAAACTGCTGCACACTGTGATAATTAGCGTAAACAGTAACTCCTTGGTTTTCACTCTTAACGTTTTTTATTTACTTTTTTTTTTTATTGGCGCTCTTTAATATCCCAGGTCACCAGCGTCCCATTCTATTCAGCGTGTGAAACGACCGACAAATTTTGCTCAGAAACCTATTCTTTCAGGCCTGAGGTTCTTTATCGTGCCGTAAATGTACGACACGGGACCCACGGCTTTATTTCCCTTCCAAAGGAAACCATACTTAGGATTTTTACGCCCGAAAAAATCAATCGATCCTGGCCGGGTTTGAACCTGGGATCTTGGGACTCTTAACGTGATCTTTAATATAACAGAAATACATAATGTATCTTTCCGCTGCTTGCTCTAGGAATACTGTCACATTTTCAGCAACACGCTTGGCACGTGATAGAAAGAGAGAAAGAACAAGCGAATTTTAGCTTGGAAGTTGGAGTCAAGAGTATGCTACTTTAAAGGTCTATTTAATTAATCAATTCAGCAATAATTAAATTCATGATATAAGAGTATTAATATTTTTGATAGTGTATGTATGTAATTTAAAGAATTCTCTCTTACATATATTGACCTTCTTTTGGTCTGAACACAGAGCAGTAATAAATCTGGTTGAAGTTTAAGAAGGATTTGAGTAACTAATAACTTGTTCAACATTTCTTTAATTTTAATAAAACAATTCTCATTTCCTCTATGAAGTATTCTGTTCTAAATTCTAAAATCTCTGTTTCTTTAAGTGTATGTTGCTGATGGTAGCTGAGGCCTTCCTAACAGCATAAAATTAATAAATTAAACATCTCATTATACTCCTAATAAATTCACTTGCCTGTTTTTTTTTTCCTTTTCTTTCGCTGGATTTTCTTATAGGTGGGGAAAATTCATTAGTTTTGATTGCATTCCTGCACTTATTTCACTACTTTTTTAATACCAGCAGCCATGCTAATTGAATCAGTAACATTGTATAGTAGTACACATATTTTTAAATTCTATTATATTGCATATCATTCACAATTCACAATTTATTCACAATTCCAGAATCTCGACCATGTAGAGGACAGTCCACTGTTACACTATTTTTTCGTAGAGTAATTTCTTTATATACTACGGCAGAGACCATATAAAAAATAAAAATAATTCAGAGGTGCATTAAATAATTTACTTGATGTTTCTGATAGAAGTTTCTCCATCATGCCATTTCAAAAGTGTCATACCACAATTTACACCGAACAGATGCCCGTACTCAAAAACATGTAACGGATAGCTGTTTCTATGCCGGTATTGCACTTATTAAACGCTTAGAGGCAAAACTTAAGGGTTTAGTTTCATTAGAAACTGTATCTTGTTTTGAGAAATGCTAGGGTGTGCATCTAGTGCTTTGCTTCTTGTCATTCAGACGACAGTAGCAACGATATACTCTCAGAACCTATTGTAACACAGTTTCACTGATATCCTAAACAATAGAGACAGCCCAAGGAAACAAAGGATTTCGATACTCTCTCCTGGGGAAACACTTTCAGAATGTTTATTTGATACGATAATGCATTCCTTTTCATTGAGAATTAACAGTTTCGCATTTATTAAAAATAAATAAAACCAAGGACGATATAAAGGAGGAATAAACAAAAAAACGTTTATCTCAGTCCGCAGCACTGTCCACCTTCCAGCGAATCATGGAAACGATGGCATTGTAGAGTAGGTCTAGGCGCCAGAAATGTTGTGCTCTAGCTTATTTCCATGTATCTGGTACCAGTATAGATATGGCAGCGAGGGAACATGTTACAGTCAGTATATGTGGGCATTTGCAGATAAACTGTCCAATCTTCGCACTTGCATTCTTCCAGACAGTACCCACTGCTCCCTGTTATCGGTTTCTCCTTAGCTTCAAAGCGGTTGATTTAACATTTAACATTGTTTTTTTTTTCTGCAATCACTATATCATACATTTTCCTATGCCATGTTGACACTTAGTTGCTTTAGTGGTTGTAATTCAACTCATTAACCGTAGCACTACCATTCAAATTGATGCCAAACTCTGTCGCTTGACTCTCACGCGCCTGATTTGTTGCTGCATAGGTGGCGTGTGTTCTTCACTCGTTTCAATGTGTTTATGCCAAGTGACTTGGAACTACCTATAAAATGTGAGCACATTTGAACTCCAGTGGGAAATTAGCTTGTTATTTTTCAGGTGAAGGGGAACATTTTATGATAACTGTACAGGATGCATGATGCGTAGAGGTATGCATTCTCTTAGGAAAGAGAACACTTAACACGTACATTTTAATGAGTGGTGTACAGTCTGTTAGGAAAACTCAATTAAAAGAAAATAACACAATTATTCTATTCCGCAATTAGTGTCTATTTATGATCCATATATCTGTACACAATCCACTCGTTATGCCAAAGCAGGTAATTTCAAGAGAAATTTCCTGGTGTTTGAAATCAGATCTTACTGTGATTCCTAAATTGGCTCATACATTTCGTGAAATGGGAAGTAATAAGGATAAAAACCCAAAACGAAGACTTACAGTGCTCACATGAGAAACTTTGAACTTGGCTTGTAGAAGTTTCCTAAAATATCTTCGCTATCTTTTCCAGCAAGCTGAAATTTCCTACACTTCCTACGAGTACTTAACGAAGTTATTTAAGTTAAGTTAAAATTACTATGGAGTAAGCTTTTTAGACGTGCGTGATCGTCATTTCTGGGGTTAAAAATATTAATCAGCTTTATGAAAACTCCTTCATGATCAAAAGTATAGAATTATAACGGACCGACATTTTAAATAATATTTAATGTTCATTTTCACTACTGGTACATCATAGGTGTTAACACGGATGTTACATGAAATGAAATAATAAATTCGGAAAAAATTGTGTAAAAGAAAGCGTTTGAGACCTAAATTAGGGCGTCTCCCGGCATTTGCCATTGATGCGAATTGAGGAAAATCTAGAAAAACAGCTCAGTCAGGAGAGCGATGCTGGTAAGAACCGAATTACAGAATTCCGTACCTTGGTCAACCGTTTCCGTGTACCATTAGTGGTGATGGCAGAGTAGGCCAGTTTATTTTGGGCAGCAATTAATCCTCTTACAACTCCTTTTTACTAAATTAAGTTTTAACATTTTATGTTCATTTCCAACACGATGCTGTGACGACACACACAATCATTGCTTTTCTGCAGGTATCTCATCCAGTGTTCGATGATAGAGTTATCAGTAACAACATGTTGTGCGCTCGATCCCCCAATCTGACCCCGTGATACAGCACTTCCAGGATATACCCTTACTTTTTGCACGGGCTTGTGCGTTTCGGCAGCTGATATGCGCTTGTGCTCCGATACGACGGTTTTGGTGAATCCTCGCCTCGTCTGAAAGGAACACAAACTATGGGTCGATTAACCTTTTAGTCACTGAGGAAAGAAACCATTCACAATAACGTACACTTTTGAGTATAACAAATATGTTGTTGTAAGTTTAGAAGAGACTGAAACTCCAACTAGTTGTGCTCATTTAGGAAGTTGGCAATAGTTCACTCTTTGCGGCAGTGTCCTCTAATTTGTCCTGTGTTAAAAATGTGCGTCTTCGCCTGTTTTGTTTAGTACTGAACCGGTAGTATCTCACAAGAGCGTGAAGTGCAAATGCGGAAGAAAGGAATTGCCCAAGAAACCCCCGAATAAATTCTTCACGAAGAGCTGGTTTGCATTTATAACATTTACTCATGAAAACATTTTACTCTAAAATCTTCGCGAACGATTGCAGGCTAGGGACTGCTCTGAATTTAAATAAAAATACATAAATATATTTCAATTTTCCAATGAAACAATCTCCAAAATTACAAGAAGAGGCACGCGGCCAAAGGGAGATAAGGGAGCCGGCATTGCCGAGACGCAAAACCTCATACGAGAGGTGGGGACATATTCTGGAAAACACGTATTATTTCTGAGAAACATTAAATGATAAAGACTACAGGACAGTTTCACATACCTTAATGAACTACAGAATAATATCCATCAAGAAAGAAATTCAATGTTACAAAGATAACTAAGAAGGAAATTTCCTAGGCAAATGCCAGAATTGTTGAAAAATGAAGACGTGCACATACAGCATGTCTTTGTATGACATTCGTCAGTACATGGTATTGTAAGTGAAATAAATTAAACAACTGTCTAGTGTCGCGAGTTTAACCTCTAATTCTTGTTGTTGGTTGGCTTGGAGCATGCACAGAGAATCAGTTTTCTTTGTACCCGCTGCCGATACTTTCGCCAAGCTTTCAAACAGTGACGTCACTTAAGTGCTTTAATACTTCAAAACATATGCAAGCGGGTCATGCTAGGGAAACTAGCATTATGATTCAATTTTGCATTTTCCGGAAAGCGCAGTAAAAGAACAAATAACAGCGTATTTGTAATGTTTCGGTGCATTTTGGTGAAATAATACGAAATTGTTGGTACCAGCTCTATTTTGGACATTAATACATTTATCCAGCTTTTCAACACTTTTCCCTATCGCTCCCATTGTTTCTCGGAGCACCGCTTTGTAACATCTGGTGTAATGTTGTCGACGGCTGTTCGAATTCCATTTCTCAGTTGTTGGAGGTTATTCACTTTTTCTCGATACGGGATTTGATAAAAGTACAGAAAGGTCAAATCGGGTGAGGTGCTAGTCATTTGATTTTGCGAAACTTGCCTATCCATCTGCCAGTAAATACTCTAGTTCAAATACTCTCGGACACACAGTGCAAAATAGGTGGGGCCGGAGGGGTGTTCTACATCTTACTGTAACATTAATGTACGAAGGATTCTGTAGGCAAGTAATCGGGCACCAAAACATTTGCAAATATATCGGCATAAATGTTGCTAGTAATAGTTTGTTCTGCAAATAACGAAGATAAGACCGCGGGTAGATGCAGTAGGGCTTGTTCAATTGTTTGCTGAATGGACCGCCCGGTATCTGTAGGTGTTGGCGGCTTGCCTGAGCGTTTCTCTTATTCTACGCTTCCCGTTCTTTTAAATTTGTTCATTAGGTGACAAATGTTCGTTCTGGTTGGAACAGGTTTCCTGAATCTATGCACTAACTTCGTCGTAGGATAAATCTTGGAGACGTTCCCGAAAAACAGCTGTACTCTCCACTAACGTTAATCTTCTGCGTTTTCTTTTGGTTACCTGTAACAAAAATATTAAAAAGTTATTTTCATCAAAATGCGTTGAAACTTTATAGACACTGTGCAAAACGCATGTACTGCTAATATTCACGACAGGCCATGTCTTGATATTGTACAAAATGTATTTGTAAAATAAGCTGCTAAGGCATTACAGAATTAAAAAAAAATATTAGCTATTAATTTGTGTTGACAATATTTAATGCGAAATGTGTCTTTGCAGCAGTCGTATTGCACGTGTAAATATTTGCACTTTATTACTTAAGTAGCGCTTTCTTTAATGTGTTCTCACGTAAGCTAGTGAACATTAACAGTTATTATATTCATTACTCAATGTAAAGAAAAAATGACTTATGTCATTCAAAAGTGTGAAATTGTTTACATAAATGACAATTTGAAACCAGGTAGAAGAACCTGGAGAAGAACAATCTACATTTAAGATCTTTTAAGTAAATGTAAAAACAACGTCTGAATATAATTTATTTATTGACCATAGTATCATAATGATTGTGCCAAAAATACATAATTCAAAGCTTCCGTGCATTATTGTGCGATATTATTTCAAATAAATGCTTCATTAATCAGTGACGGTATGATTCTTTAGAAACTTAATGTCATAACTTTGAAATATGAAGGTCTTCAATTTCAGAAATAATGGTAGTGTGGCTCATTAACACCCTGTCTAAGAACGACATCCTCCCATTGAAGCTTGCAAGATTTCACTTTAGGAGGTGCTTGAGGAAAACCCCTAAGATGTGGCCATGAAAAGGTGACTCGGCAATATGGGAGAATAATAAAAAAAAAAAAAAAAAAAAAAAACTCAAAAGGTTTAAGAGTAACAATTAACCGCAATTTGCTTAAAAAATGTACATAAAACGCTGGAAAGAAATTTAAATTCAAAATTATTGGGCGTGAAATAATAATAATCTATTAATTTAGCGTACAGTGAAGGAAAAATTTGCAATAATACACTGAAAATGTTCAATATGATTAAGATGTTTAAAAGCAAACCTTAATTTACAAAGTCTCATGTACCTATCTTAAAGGAACCAAAAAAAAAAAAAAAAATGCAAAGATGAAAACTGAATAAAACCTTTCATTTTAAAAGAAACAAACAAACTTTATCAAAAGTATCAAGATCTTACAATTTGCCTCAACAGTGTATATTTCTTGAAAAAATATATAAAATGCAGCTTAAGCACGGATAATGCTAATTTAATACAATCTTTACAATAAAACAATTTGCTAGCACTAAATACCTGGGTCACTGGTTAGACTCAGTGAAGAAGCTCGCACTAAAACTTTCTAGTTATAAAGTCCAAAGTTACTCAATCTTTGGAGTTTCTTTACTATGTCTTGACTGAAAAGAAAAAAATAAGTGTCTGATGAACTAACTACGTTACAAGCCCATCTACCCTCAATTCTGTTACAATGCGATACGTTGCAGCTAATAGGCAAACATGCTGAAAATATGACAATGCATATGTAATATATTATAGAAGGAAGAGACAAGAAGGAGAAACAGAACTTCATATATTGATCAGGAACAAAGTTATTTTAAATGTATAATGTTTAATACCGAGTCACCACAGGAGGTGAACACATATGAAATTATACATTGGGAAAGGAGAGAATTTTTTATTAAGGAAGGAAGCTTTTCAGATCTTAGTTAACGGCATCTCCCTGGATTTGTCATTTATGAGCACTGAGAAAAACCTACCAAAAGTTCAATCAGGGAGAACGGTTCTAGCAGGAATCGAGCCCCAGGTCTTCTCCTCACAAGTCCGTGCCTTAACGCCCTAAGTCACTCATGACGGTAACCACGAACGAAATTATATGTGCACTGTATAAGTTAAGATTATGCCGGAAGCATAGCTATTTCATATATTTCCATAAACAAATTCTATATCTTATTAATTCATAGTGTACAGATATAATCTTCATGTAATCTGCTTACACAAGAGTAGAAGTTTTAATGTTTCATTACATGAGAGTGTGAAGTATATCCAAACTATTGGGCTTTCTTATGACAAAAAATGTTTGTTTTTTTTTTCTTCTTCAAATTTTTACTTAAAGTTTGGTATGCATTAAAACAATGGAATTTCAACGCACGCGGCAATTTATCTGCTGGAAAAAATAAGGTTCGTTTATTTTAAAGGATGCGAACAAATTTATATTAGAATGTTCTTCTACGCAAGGGTAAAACAAACAACAGCGTTTTGGCTTTCCGAATCCTGTACCCTGACCGTTCATATATCCCTAGTAAACACACTGGTAAACGCAAGTGCTCAAAGTTTGTGTTTGATTAGTTTGAGTAAATATAAACTTTGTCTTCTACTATTGACTTAGGACTCATTCCTCTGAGCATTCTAAAGTATACGGATTGATACGCTTCTTTTAAGTGATTTCATCAAATATGACACACATTTATTTCTACGGCTGCTATAGAATTCAGGTATGCACATTGTACTAAAAGATTATGTATGCAAATTAAAAATGTAACCTAACTATAAATAAATTGTATTTAGGATACATGTAGCTTGCCTAAAATTTTCAATGCCCCAACTTCTTTAAACCCCGTTCTCTTTAAGTTGTCATGTTTTATAATCCATCACCCACACAATGTGAACATAAAGACTTGATACAGTTTTATGAAACAGTGCTTTGTTGTAAATGAAAGTTGTATGCGCTGTAGATATGGCATGAACGTAGGTATACATGAATCATCCATTTCAAAGTATTGTGTCCTATAGTTCTGAAAATATTGATGTTTTATTTATAATTTATTTTAATTTCAGACTATCTATACAGGATTCTTTTTGTGGAAAACTAGTGGCTAAAGTCAGTGCTCAATTTGGGCGTTTGTTATAGGCGTGTAACAGGAGTTTACTTGGAACATTTGAACACTCATAATTCTTTCCCTCTTTTAAACATATTTAAGAATGTTGAAAACCTATCTTATGAGGGAAATAGAGTTTTGTAAACGTTTTTGAAAAAGTTTATAAAAGAAATGTGAATTTTATAGAATTGTTCTGTATATTTATAATTAATGACGCTGAGTAGCCATATATATTATAATAATAAATACTATGAACACTAAAAGGAAATTTAATTTTGTGTTTATACATTCTTTTTTTCTCTTCTAAGAAAACACTTAAAAATTAAATTGTATATAGTTTTATACTGCTTAAAGCATTAGTGTACAAATGAAAAAAAAAATATATATTGCAAGAAATCAATACTATCTATTCTATAATGATTAAACATTGGCATTTAGCTCTCTATATTATAAAATGTGCATGCAAAATAGAGGACCTAGCTGGAAATTTGTAAAAAGTAACATCTAATTTAATTGTCTGACTTCTCATCATTGTCAAAGGAATACAAAAGCAACGGAAATCTATGAAATTTCCTAACCTTTTCTAGTAGAATTTTTTTCTGTAAATAAATTAAATAAACTTATTTCCTAAGCTTCTTTAATGTCTCCAAAATGCAATATAGGCGTCAGAATTTACCCACCAAGTTTATTAAAGTGTTTTGATATCAACTTTCTTAAATATTTTATATCTTATTTCCCTGTATTTGAAGTATTTTTGTTATATTAAAAGCTTGTGGATACGATTATTGATGGTAATATAATCCACTAGAGACGGGGGAGATAAAAGAGTAACGAACTGAACAAAGCCAAGGTTTTTGTTTGTTTACGCCAGAGAGGGGGAGCGAGTTTTAGTTGGTTTTGTAAATCACTCATACTGCCCAACTCTTGCGATTTCTCTTTTGCAAAATGTTGCAGCATTCCAATTAAAATGGTAATTTGCTGAAGATCAAAGTCCTGGCTAGCGAGCCCCCTCTGTTCGCATCAGTCTCTGTTCATCAGTCCAACTGGAAAATCAGAGAGCGCTTCGTTCCTCCTGCGCATGTTGAGCCTTAACCGAAGCGACCCCCTTTCGCTTTCTAGGGGAGGGGTTAGGCTCAGTAGCGGGTCCGTTAAATTGCAGCACGTAATGAGCATAGCTGAGTGGTGACTCCCGTGATATTTCTACCCATGCACTAGTGTTTTGTTTTATACGAGCTACTCAGGGTCTAAGTGCTACAACTGCCGGTTACAGATTTCAAAGCAGAGCACGCTTTTGTTTGCCGAGTCGAGATAATGATGGTATACAGTGTTTTGGAATGTTTATGTTTATCATCTCCTCTTTAATTATGAACCTGCCGACTACAATGTTGGCGATCCAGATTTTATTCAAGATTTTATGTATATAACAAGTCTGAAACATAAATTGATAGCAAAGCTATGATGCTGCATAAAATACACCACTTTATATCTTTATGTTTGTTACAATAAAAGCATTAAGACCTTCAAATTAATAATTTACCTAATCTAACCTAATTCCACTTTCTATATAGAATGAAATACTTTGAAATACAATTTGAAACACATGTTTAATGAGCGTTGCTACTGCTGAGCTATAGTTTATGACCAGAGAAGCTAACAAATTTTGTATATATGGAATGCAGGAGTAAATCCTTCTCATAGGAGTTCTTTTCCACACATGTTAGTTCCTCAGAACGTTAAAGTTTCTGTTCTGTCCATGTTCTTCATTAAATGATCGTACATCTTGCAAAATTTAAATTATATTTTGACATTAAATAAATCTTATCTTATATTAAATGTTTAATTTTTTTCACATAAGATGTGTTTGGTATGGGTTGGAATAAATTTTTAATAGAAAAACTTGAGACCTCGATTATAGAGATAACCTCGTAGGTCTCGAAGGCATATAGATTCAAATGTAGAGATTCGGAATTGTGGTCAGACAGGTTTTGAGTCTTGGCTCTTACCTTATTTTCTTGTCTGATTCTGATGCAAAACAGCTGATCTTAATTAGTAATGTGTGTTTTCACCAGATGTTCAATACATTCAGAATTCTAGCGGCCAATTTTTCAGCTTGTTCTTTCCTGATAGAATCTAATTTTTTTTTAACATATTTCATGAGCTGCTGTCGATTCTAAGTTCTCGGTTTCTTAAACACACTGTTTTGTAACTTTTTCCAAACCTGTTCAGCATATAAGCTTTAGAACAATTGCCTTGCTAATCCTTTAGTAAAAGATCAATGACACTAACTGTCGCCTTGGCTGTGGGACCCTCGGCCTTAACAATCTTGGTGCGGGGGAAAAACCTTTTTATTAGCAGCAGCCTTATACAGGAAAAACATATACTTATAGGAGTTTACAAGAAGAAAGATGGTCGAAAAATAGACACATCATGAATAGTTGTAGTGCTGAAGGCGTTAACTCTAAAGCTACAAACGTGTTTATGAATAGTCAAAGGAACTGAAATTGCAATAATTTATCCTAAAATTATTTTTTTATGCCAAATACATACATTAATTCAATGAAACATATTAGTTGAACTTCAAGTACAATAATGGTTCATAAAACTTACTGTAATTGTCAAAACGTCCTATCACATCCACGTAAGCCTGTACACTGAGAGACATGTGGTAAGATTGAGGAACATATGATATTTTTAACTCTCTTTTTGACTGGCTATGAACACATTATACATCGCAACATAGCTGTGGTGTTGATCCATATCGAGTCTATAGCTCCATTATGACGGTTTGAAACCGTTCATTCCCACTGTCAAAACACTTTTAATGTCAAACCCCATTTATAATCTTAAATTTGTTGTACTACTTTTTCTGCTTCCTGTATATTACGAGAATACAATGATGACATTTTTAGCTGTAATAATGTAATGAGAAATCCAAAGAGATTCAGAATTGATGGTGAGCGAAACTGGAGATCTAGTTGAATTTACTTAGTGAATAAATAATAAAAATGACATAATATATCCGTAAAATGCGCTTACAGTTAATGAATCTATCCGACATTTAATTCCCGCTGCTTCTGTTGTTTTCAATATTTGACCAAAACATTAGAATGCAAAATAAAATAATATATTTCGTAAATTGTTTTGGCGGGAATTAAAACACCGCACTGGACATTTATAACTATGCACATTATTAGCATATATTTGACTTTTATGATTTTATTCGCTACATAGTCAAAATAAACACTTCTCGAGCTCCTGGTTCCCTCAAGATATGATGCCATGTTGATTATTGTTTTCTAGTACACACTGACAGTGCTCTGTTCTGACAAATTTGCTTAAACGCAATTGCACGCAGGTGCGATAAAATTAAAGTGATAAAAAGAAAAGGATAAAATTGTGGTTTTTAGGCAGATATGGTTGAATTCCTGATATTTTTATGCCGGATTCAATTATTAAATAGTCAATAGTAAAAAGACTAATTTTTTTTCTGCTGCAGGTGATGCCTCCTGCCGCCATGATTTTAGTTCATTTCTATTGTATTTTCAATTATAATTAGCTTTCTGGTTTTCTGTTGCGATTTTATACTTTTTTTAGGTTAAAATATGGTTAACTAGACTGCCATAGTCCAGAGCACGTGAACACATTTCCTTCTCTTAATTTGAGTAGTGAAACAAAAGCTGCTCTAACCTTTCGATTGCAAAATAAATGACGGTAACCTAGAAGGTGAAATAAAAAATCTTTGATACAATAGCAACCTCAAAACAAGCAGTTTTATTAGCAGTTTCAAAAATTGAAAACAATAGTAATCTTGCAATACTATATTAAACAACATTTATTGTACCAGAATATAAGATAAATGTGTTAAATAATTTTGAAAGGGTCTTTTGAGACTTACATATAAATATTGGTGAAAATAAAACAGAAATGCGAAGTATATTTATAAAATAACAGAACTTATTAATTTTTTAAACGTCTTGCTTACCTACATCTTACCGAGATCTGTCCTCCTCGAAATAATCCCCCCCTAATTAATACACTTATACCATTGGCGTTAGAGCTTCAGAAAACAGTACTGATAGGCATTTTTCAAAATTGTGCGATATTCTGTCTGCAAATTTTATTCCATGTCCTCAACTAAGTTCAATCTATTTCCTTGCATCGTGGATTTTAGCTTTGGAAATGGAAAAAAAGTCCACAAGTACTAAATCAGGAGGGTATGTAGGGCAGGGAAGAGCAGTCATCTTTTTTTTTTTTTCGCGCAAAACTCGCGAATTAAATACGTTGATGCGTTATCGTGTTACAGAATTGTCTCTTCACAGTCCAGGTCCTTTCCTCCTCACTTTTTCTGGCAGCCATTCTGCGAACTTCTTGGTATTACCAGTGACTCCCCTTTTGACCCTTTGGCAGAAATTCGTGTCTAAATAACAACCTGAACTTCGAAGAAAACCGTCAACAACACTTACAGACTTGACATGATCTGACGAACTAGACGAAGATTTTCCAACCCATTTGATGATTGGGTTTTCGTCTCAACATCATAATTATAGACTCATGTTTCATCACCAATTCTTACTTTAATCGTAAAAAGTTACTTCTTATAAACGCCACTCAAGAGCTCCTGAGGGATTGTCTTTCTGCTTTTGTATCGACAACCGAGGCCCAAACTTTGCTGCAACACGATGCAAACAAAGCTTTTCTGTCAGAAGGTCATGCATGATACGATGCCATAGAAATATTACATTGTTTAGCAAATCCTCAAACAGTCAGGTGTCGATTTGCATTGATAGTGTGATTAATTCTGGTGCATGAGTGTTGTTAGTTGACATCAGTGGGTTAATGGTATGTGGGTTATCAACTGCGGACTCCGGACTACCTTTAAATTGGCTGAGTACGACTTAAAGTGTAAGCTTTTTTTTTAATCGTTCCATCGGTCTTGTTTAAGAATTTAAGTAGTTTCACACAAAATTCAATTATATGCATTGTTCATAATAGACCTCCATCTCAATAATTGCAAAACACATCACTGTTGCAAAGAAAGTAGCGTGGAATTCAAATGAAATGAGATAACACTGCGCGGCAAATGGGATGCATTTCGTCAAGGTCAGAACTGATCAGTGCTACTAATCGTTTTTTGCTACAACATTTAATTTTGAAAGATCGGATATTGAACAGACCTCATATTTCTCACTTTCACGATGATGAGCCTCATTTCCAAGAACAGTAAAGAGAACCATTAACAAATAGCACAAAAATTGCAAGCTTTAATATTTTGGCATAAAAGTAGAAATTTATATTCTGCATCAATACAAAATAATTACAGTGCATCAATGCATCATACTTAATATTGTAATACTAATTTCAAAGGGCGGTGACACCATAAAACTTTCAACCGGCAAAAATGGGTACGCTGTATAAGAGCTCAGAGGCATTCGGCTCTACTCCCAGTAGCCACCAATATGTTTGCGACTTCGGCAACCAATTGCCTCATTTGGTAGTTGCCAACAACAGGAACTTAAATGTTGGGTCCCACGAATGTAATGTCCTTATTAAGACAAATGAATTGGTCATTAAGGAAATAATTTCACACAATATTGTAGTATTTTTAATAGACAATACCAAACGGTAATTATTTAAATTATGATAGTGGCGCTTGTTGTACGTTTGTATTGTAATTATGTACAAGGTACGAGTATTTCATCTTCATGCCGGTACGAAAGGTAAGTGAACGAGATAAAAGAATTGTCACTGAGGAGCCTAAAAGCATCATAAATTCAGCAAACATTAAAATAGATAACTTATGACTATGACATTAATGGCATTTACATTGTGATAATAGATCAAGGAATATTTTAAGAGACTTTGTTGCACGAAACAGAATAACGAGATATCCGTTTCTGAGTATAATGTACGTTTCTACATAGAAAGGCTTTTCTACTGAAATTGATGTTATTGTTTTCAGCGATAAAATATTGTCTGATATTTGCATGAAATATTTGTGTCACATGTGCATGTAGTAGACTGCTGAACCTAATTTATAGTCATTTAGTATCCGTATGTGTTTCTAAACACATTTGTTTTGTTTCAGCAAACTTACGATTTTATAATCCTGCTGACAGGTCTGAATAGCTTGAAAATATATATGAAATTAAAGGTATATCTATTAGATAAGCGAATTGTTACAACTAAAATTTTTAGCATTCTTATGTACATTTTTCTGATTAACATTCATTGTACAGACGTCAGTAGCTATCAAGTGGTAAAGATTTAAGGGCGTCAGGTACATTAGATGGTATGTAGCACTTACCAACATATGTTTATGAAGATTACTAGCACAGTAATAACTTTTTTATTTAAAAATAGCATTGTGATGAAAATTAATTTTGTTACTAAATATTTATATGTTATATTTCGTCCTAAGCTTTTCAAAACACTTCTTCAGCAGCATTATTTTAATAGGAATTGAAAAGAGAACTGCTAAGCGCTGTCTCTATGTTTGGACTGAATGCTCTTAATTCCTCTATGATTTAGTATTCTTGGAACCTAATAGGTTTACTAAAATAAACTATTTTTTCTGGTCATGTATTACAGTGAGAGTAGTTTTAAACTGCCGCAATTTAGATTGGCCGACCAACGTACCTACCTCCTCCAGTCGCTTAGATTAGCCACGCATCACGTGCGGCGTAATTTTTCTTTTAGTCAGTTGTGAGCGATATTTTAACAGAGTTGGGCAGTTGTGCTGTGTAGTCGAGAGTGAGATCTTATTAAATAAATGATTAGTGTTGTGCATAGCTGAGATATTCACTGCGTCATTGTATATTCATCTTCAAGGCTACATCAAGTATAGATAGTCGTGTGGCAGAACGAGACATGCATTATACATTAATTTTCTACCAGCCCGCTTCCAACAAAAAACATTAAAATTAGTACAAAAGTTGAATGAAACAGGTTTTATGGCTGACCGGGAAAAAAAATCAAAAAGCCACGTGCTCACAGAAGGAAAAAATGGACGGAATGAAAGCTTGCATTAAAGCCTTCCTTGTTCCCCTGATCTTAAAGCTTGTGGTTTTTATCTTTGGGGGACACTGAAAAATAGAGTATTTGCAACTCATCCTAAAACACTGGAGGAACTTAAGACAAATATTCGAAACGAATTTAAGTCCATTGGTTATGGGGAATTTATGCATGTCAGTGAATATTTCACACATGTGACGTCATTTAAAATCGACCAATGAAACGAAACAAAATGTTGAATTTTGACCAATCATAGCCGGATATCGCAGTGAAATTATGGAAATAAATTATTAAATCCATTCTTTCACGCGACGTGCATTTGTCTTATGCCCTATATCTCCACTATATAATTTCTGAGCACGCATCATTGATCACTTTTCTTAGAGCGCTATAGATGTAGGTATTCTCATCCACCATTTTCACTCCGGCGCTACTGATCGGATGTATTACTGTGTATTTGTTCAGTGTTTTTAGTCGTTTTATGCATTAAAATAGTGGATTTTTATTAATAAGGTGACTTAAAAAGTGTTTGTAGTGATAATTAAAAGACTGAAATATATTGCGTGTAAAATAAAAAGACAATTTAGCTCCCTATAAGTAGTGTTTACTCAGTATAGGTACGTATTGATAATAATAGTAATAGTTGCAGTTATAAGTAACATTGATAATTAAGTAGGTTTTTAAATATTAAATAAATCTGTATTTGATTGAGCGTCATGATAATTGATTCAATAGTTTTTATGAATATCAATGTTACTATGAAAGAAACATAATCTATAATTTGTATAATATATACATACCTACGGTATTGTACACACGTATACGTATGTACAAACAACTTTTGTTTCATTTTATGTGATTTATAAATAATGAATTGTGCAATACATAACATACATTATATATAAGAATTAAAAACCATACTTTTTGTATTTAATCATAACAAATTATAAAATTATAGATTATAATTATATTTATATTTTTCACTTAAGCAACTTATCAAAAATGCCTAAAATTTAAATAAATGCGTTTATATACACCGCTTGATGACGGTACTATAAACGTCAGCGTGTTTGTGTTCCGCAACTGTTGCTCGAAATAAAGGAGTAAAAACGACGGAAGAGAATACTCATCTATTCTAGTGCCTTTCTTTTCTATGTTTTCAGTAATTGAAAATTTAACTACTTAATTTGTATTCACTCAAGCAATTGTTTTTGCGTATTCAGTAAAGCACTCTGTACCTCTTTTATAAGTTATGTAACAATATTTGCCTAAAGAACCATAAATCTTAATAAAGTCGTTATTTAGAATGGTAAAATGTTTTCTCTATTTTGTTCTTTTCAGTTGGTATTAGTAAATATAATGGTAGCAACTGTAATAGTCGACTTTCTTCTATTTCATTTTCACAGTTTCTGAATAGGTAATTATTCATAAGTAAGTGTAACATTTGATAGAAATGTTAATAATCTGTGCACGAATTTAAAAGATATATTAATTTTATTCTTATTCTATTCATGAAATAGTTTCAAACCCGTATTTGGCTCTGGCATTATTGACAATCAACATTCATCTGTTGCTGGATGGCTTGAAAAGGTTAAGTATTTATAATACAAATATATAACTATTACAATATGTAAGCCATGTTTACTGGAATTACATTTAAATTATTTCGTGAAATAGTCCTAATAAATATCACTCAAGAGTCTGAACTTTCCACTCACTACGTTCGTGAATTTATCAGCCATCTCAAACCCTCTTGTGATATTACTTGTGATAATTTCCTTAGATGTGGATTGTGTAACAGGGAAAAGGAGCAACATTTTCAACATCAACTGTAAGGAGGATGTGTATAAAATTATATTATTTAATATGCTGTGCGAACGTTTTAAAATGGTAAAACGCTTTCACTCTTCAAGTCTAGTCTACGCAAAAAAATTATTGGTGGCAACGTGTAGGTCTAACTGCTGACCGGATGACCGGGACTTTTAAATTGCTCTCAATGTAATATGGTCTTTCCATTGTTAGATATAAAAGTTTAGTGCCATTTTGCATTTTGAAATGAAACTAATATGTATATCCGTACATTTTGGATATATTCCCGGGCCATGAAGGCCATTTTTATTTTATCAGTTTCTTAAGTATGTAAATTATTTAATAATTTACTGCATTCACAGCCATATCTCTCTTGATTTCTAAAAGTATTTATCTATTTAAATTAAAATTCTAATTCTGAAATTAAACGGAAGTAACAGCTTGAAAAAAGGGTGTCTTTTCTTAACAGTATGTTTTAAAATGTAATATTGCCACACAGTGCACTGCCATCTTTATAAAAAAAGTAGTGAAACCTTGAGAAAAATTGCATGAAATATGTAATAAACTGACTCCAGAAGTAAATATTAGAAGTGGAACGGAAACAATGATCCAAATGCATTAATAAAAAGTTCATCATAGAGTGGTGTTGCTGACAGAAATGGAGTTAATAGAAATGGCATTCAATACTGGAACTGAGTCAAAAATATGACTTAAAGTATGTTGAAACCATTCCTCCTTTCCACCACCACCACCAATAAAATATAATTATGTATATTTATACAACCCTATCATCATCCTTGGCATTCTAATTAATAATATGTATAGTAATTATTACAGTAGAAAAGGATAAAACAATACTTAAAATAAAGCACAACACTTTGTTCCATCAGCACAGTTGCCTTGCTGACTTTATGCTGAGAAGCTAGCAGTAATTTTCCTAATTTCTCTTGGCCTAATTAATCGGACATCTGTTTGCAATTTAATATTACTTGCAACATATTTCAGAGTCTTTAGGAACCGCCACTGGTGGTGGTCTGGGGTTTCGACTCCCGCCAGCTTCATCCTCCCTGACTGAGACTTTCTTTTTTCCACATTTTCCTCAGTAATCATTAATGATAAGGGGAAGGTAACCTAATAGGTCTGAAACTCTTCGTTCCTTAAATTAAAAAAAATCCTTTCCTAATTTATCATTGCATCTCATGTATCAACAGTGTCACCGCCTGTGGTTCCTAAGTAGTAAAACCGGGCGTTATACACCATTCAAAAAAAAAAAAAAACCCTTAGGCTCAGAATCCACAAATGTAACATTGGTTTCACCAGACTTTATTATGGCAGACATTATTATTATAATATTATAATATATTATAATTAATATATATATATATATATATATATATATATATATATATATATATATATATACCCCAGGTTAGTCCACGAGTTCGAAATATAGCGATCTCAAGTGTGACTTTTTCTTGGTGTTTTATCCTTTTCTGCTATTATAATTACTATACAAAGATATATATATATATATATATATATATATATATATATATATATTCGATAGGCTCAAGGATACTTTCATGTTACATTCTGCCTCGATTTCCTCCCTGCTGATATCCTCTAGCCTTACTCTAACTTTCTTCCATACATTTTTATTATTTGCATCACCTCGTTGCCATATTGAACCCAAGCCCATTCCTCTTGAGTCCTCTTTCCTACTCTACAGCCCAAAACATTGAAGTTATATTTTGCATCTGGTGTCTATATCATTTATCACTAAGTGCGAACTGGTCTCCCTGCATTAGTCTAAGACGGTATTTCGTCGTCCTTGTTTTACACAAAATGTAAACAAGCGAAGAAAAATACTGAAGCAGCGCTTAAGGCTTACAGAAGGGAGGGAGTTGAGGAAAACCATGACCAAGTATGTGAAATCAGTTCTTCGAAGGTATTTTGATAGATGTTATACATAAATATCCAAAAATATTAATTAACAAGCCTGTATAATAATTGAGTATTGGGTGGAAAAAAAATTGCACCTATAGTCAACTTTGCATCCATCCAAAAGTAATGTTCTGCTCAAAAAATATATTCAAATATCTTTAGACATTTCTTGGTTGTAATTGTGAACAATGAAACCTTTCTGGATGATCGGAGCTGGGAAACCAGCATGATATCAAGAGTACGTTTTTGTTTATGAGTGTATGGGGAGTAATAGTTTTCAAAACACTGGGAATTCATGTATAAAAGCAAATACAATAGAAATGTTACACTTTGAAGGACTTCAGAAAGTACTTTTTAGCTCAATAACTACGAGATTTATAATAAATACAAAACATATTTTCTATGATTTCAATATTTTAGCTTAATGCTTAATTTATCATTTATATTTTATGCACTATATTCAAAACATACCGGGTGTTTTCGGGGTATGGTATAAAATTTCAGGATTGATGGAGAAGAAAATGTATAAAACACCTTATGTCCTATTTTGTCCAACCATATCCTCCTATTGACACCTTTGTATGGGATCCGGCAATTTTTCCAAAATCAAAATTTCCTTTTCGTAGCTTGTGCTGACATATCGAAAGTATCTGTTTTGACGCCTTTTTTATATATTTATATATATATATATATATATATTAGATCATTTTTCTGTAGATGGTACCAATATCAGCGGAATAGCTATTATTTGCTTGCAGATAGGTAGTAAATCGAGAAATCAAAATCAAGATTTTTTCTTTTCTTTTCTTCCTTTTCTTTCTTTTTTTCCGTATGTTGACCTTCTGCTTTGCATGCAGAGAATTGGACGTGTATAAATATTCTCTTTTATTTATTTTTTTCCCGACCATGTGGTTCTAAAGTTAGATATTACCATTTCCCCATTCAAGCGGAAATTTAAATTCAGCAGTGTCTTAGACAGGCAAATATTCCGTTCAGAAAAAGAAGACGTTGATTTGAAGCCTCTTGCTTTTGGTCTGCTATTATAATTACTGTTAATTTGTTACATTGTTAGTAGTATTACTTTATGTTTATTTTTATTTTATATTATATATATAATATAAAAGAAAAATAAATTAACACTATTAACAATGTAACAAACTAATAGTGATTATAAAAGCAGGAAAGGATAAAAAACTAAGAGGAAGTCACACTTGTAATCGCCATATTTCGAACTCGATATATATATTTACTCCAAGTATATGTGTATATATATGTTGATTAATGAAGCAAACAACGGCATCATTTGTTTTCGTAGTTTACTAAACTGACTGATAGAGTGCAGTGACAGCTGTAACTTAACATTATGATGTCACGATCATGCCTTGACTCTGAAGCCTGTTTGAGAATGGGTATTAAACAGCTATACTATTGTTAGCATTCGCTTTTTGTAAGAGTAACAGATCATACTGAACCACCATAGTAAAATCGCGCAGATATCCCATAACACAGCTGTGGCAACATCTATTTCCTACAAGGCATAGTATAAACACTCTCAACTGAATATAGAATAGCAATTGACTAATATGCGAAAATGTAAATAAATAATAAATGTTCAGTTATTTTATTCATGGTGGTTTTAACACACACGCGTTTGCGCTTTGCAATGCAACTCTTATCGTTTCGAGCATAAGTATTTGTTGTTCTGTCAGACAAAACATCCCAACAGTTGAGTGTTTGCGTTTCCCCTCAAATTAGGAAGCCTTATCACAGTAAATTCATCGAGCACTATTGGTCATCCATGTCGGAGTGGAGCTGGTGGAAATATTTCAGAAAGTATGTGGATGTGAATGCAAAAATGGCTGATTGGAAACATGCTGAAGTATCTGTCTGTTTCATCCCCGATGATTCTTTGCGCTAAACATGTCGCACCATGTAGATACTCTGCGGCTTTTGAAACACTTTACCTCTCACAGTGGTTTATACCGCACCAGCAAGAGGCATGTCGCACAGAGCTATCGAAATTGTTTTGTGTATTTGTCTGGCTTGCTTTGCTATGGGTTTTGGACAGCGAGTGTGTGTTTGTGTATGCGCTCGTACAATCGAACGAGCAATTTGATTAATTGTTCCGTAGAGGTCGATTATTCATTAGTTTCCTATTAATGGCCCTCCCGCACGATTATTTATTTAAATCGTGTGGTGTTGCACAGTTTCTGGTGACTTCCCACGCCATCTCTCTGCACTCCACCTGATTCCCCTCTCACCTACCTACTACATCTCCCGTCCCGTCTGCAAACGGGACTCCTGAGAGATGTTTCTACTAATTGTGACACCCTGCGGGGTAGATATTGTTATATTCACGTTGTAACAATTACCTCTGAACTAATCTGAGGCTATTATACATGTACATTTATGACGATAGACTCTTTTTGTAATTATCTGACACAATAATTACAGTCGTTAAACATTGTAGCGAGCGAAGTTCGCATTTCAAAGGATTGTTATTAGAATTTCGGATTTGCTTGCGGTAATTTTATGCATAGTCTCATTTTATGGACTATGATCATATTTACTGTCAATCTAAACAGAAGGCTTTATTTGTTCATAATTGAACCACTGGGATTAAGTGCACTGAGCATCTGTAGTTTGCTCTAGTATCCCACATAAATAATATTGATTTATTTTTTTTCCCACCATATCGGATAACAAAATTAGGACTTTTAAATAGTAAAATTGTTCCAATTACAAAATTTTGGTGACTCAGTTTTGAAGTGCTAACTTTAGACATTCTTTAAAGCAAATGTTGTATAAGTCCCAATGTTGATTTAACACGTACCTAGTTTGAATAGAAAGTACATATAACGTATATAAAATATGACTATGTTAAATGTTTATAATTTCTTTAAGGTATTCACAACGTTGCCCAAAAATATAAAAAATCTAAATGTATTCGGGGAAAATATTTTTATTACAGTATATTAAAAAAGTGTAACTCACATACGCTTTTTGAATGGTATTTAACGCCCGTTTTTACTGCTCAGGCACCAAGGCTGAGGACATTGATGATACATGAAATGAAATATATTGTGGCGATCTGGCATTGTTAGTCTTTTTTTTCGTACATCATTAATGACAAATAATACTTTTTATATGATAGAAATAATAATAATAATAATAATAATAATAATAATAATAATAATAATAATAATAAACAATTACAGCATAGGCTTCTAGCCTATTCCTGCTTCATGAATCCAACGTTTTCTTTATAATTCCAGATAGTTAATTGAATACTAGTTTAGGGATACGATCATATGGCAAATTTATGTGGGACATCTGTTATTTATTGTTTTTGTATTTCTAAGGGCCGATTCTACAATGTTTAACTTTTCTGTAATATCTTGACTTGTCAACCCATCTCTTCTAGTGCATCCCTTTTCTGCTCGTAAGAAGTTCATCCCTAATGCTCTTATTCTTTTTATGATAAGACCATTATTTACTTGCATAAAGAAAAGATGATTAAATTATGATATAACATCTTAACAGGGTGTCTTTTTATGATTTTATGTTTTAAATTCCTATTTATACTACCACATATAGCTTGAATCCTTGTACACTCTTTAAATTTGTTATAGAAATGTTATACTATTATCTAAATTATGATATCTGTTCTAATAACTAAAGAACTATCTTCGATTTAATAAGACTTTATTCTTTAAAATTTAGATGGATATGAAAATAATATGTAATGGGACCACGCAAGTCATTGTTCTTTATAAGGATTGTTGACAAAAGAGCTGAAAGTAGCTTAAATGAATGAGATTCAGGCAGGACTGCGTGTGACAGTAAAATCTGGTGATAATCCTCATTGAGGCGTTCCTCTAGATCGTACGGTGTGTGCTTCAATGGTCATTACTATTTGTCAGCTGCAGAGAGGCCATCGCTGACGTCATCTCCGTACCATGCAGCAGTCCAAACGAGCAATCTCCCCACCCCAACGAGATAGTTAAACCCATCAAAAGTATAAAGAGCAGCAACAGACTCACTGACCTCAGCCATCGCTTTCTCTTTCTCCTTTGGCTTGCATTAAAGTGTTCCTGAACTTTCATATTGCCTTTAATATTTTAATAAATTACCTTCAGTGTAATAATTTGCATTTATACGTCTCTTACGCTATGTTTTAATATGTCATAAATAAAAAAATAATCACGCGAAAAAGAGAAATCTTTAATGAAATAAACTCTAGGCAAAATGCTCGTCTATAAGTGGTAAAACGTGGGTGATAGTTTTTTCTTTATTTTATTTTTCATGCTCTAATACCTCTTGATACCTACTTTAGTGGCAAATTCCTCACTACCGCTTAAAAGAAACAATACACTTAGCTATTCCATCACATGTTACATTGGCTGTTACCACGCATGTTTGTTCGTTTATCTTAATTTGCCGCAGCATTTGTTCCTCTGTTTTAGGGAATGCAGGGGTGGAAACCTAAACATTGAAATACGAAGAAATAAGCCATTTTTTGAGCAAAACGTTTAAGTTGCATGGAAATTCCCCATAGAATAGTCAAGTATGGGTCAAATACAATGTCATGTTCAGCAATGATGAAATGGTGCCAGTAGTTTGAACAAGACCACATTGACGTTGAAAGATACCGATCGGGGAGTCAACAATGTCAAGAATGGAAGTTGTTGTGTCCAGTTGATGCAATGTTTCGCAGCAGTCGTACAGTGGCTGTCGCGGAAATTACATAGGTGTTAAGAATCTCTCATTTCACCTTCCCAGCCCATCCGGAGTTGATTTCTGTCAGGTCATTGAAAAAATCCTGAAGCGTTCAGGCAAGTGTTTACTAAGACTGGCTGATTATGTAGTGTGGTGTACATGTGTCATATTGTACTGTGATGCCTGGAACTGACCGAGAGTGCCATGTAGAGCAAACCTGAGTTTATTTCTTGTATAATAAGCTCGTTTATGAACGCCTTGAATTGACACCTCTTTAGAGTTATATTTGTAGTATAGCATTCGCTTTCATTTTCTGGTAATTTAAATGGCATAATGATGAATGAAGTACTAGAGCAGGCACTTTCTTTCGTATTTATAGAGTGTTTGAATTCATCTGCGGATTGTGAACTGGTGCAATCCCATTCTTTTATACGTGACTCTGTACATATTTTATGGATCAACATGTATTTTTAGTAAACGCATAACTAATATTGCTTTTTCGAATTTCCATTCTAATGTTGCCTAATTCAATTGGGAAAGCTGAGAAAAACGATGTAGATATCCATTTCAAATGTTAGGTGTTAAATTCTGTTAACAGAATAATGATGATTGAAAATGCTATACAGTTTTTTAGGAAACTGGGCATAATGTTTTTATGTAACAGCAATTTCATAATCTTTCTGAAATAGGTTAAAAATGTGTATTTTTTTCGCATATATCCCGTGTGGTTTTATTTATGATGTGAAGTACATTTGTTTTTGTACTAGTTAAGAAAATTGCAACCATATGCTGTATTGTTGGCTATGGGTGGGAAATTTCAAACACGATTTCCAGGAGCTGCCATTCCAAATCGTTCTTTTATTTTTAATCTTTATAGATTTATATTATCTTGGATGACATCGGATATCAACTGGAAACTTTCTACTAAATTACTTTCTCAAGAAAAAAGGGAAAATCTATAGGAAAATTCTACTTTAACTAGAAGAAAGGGGGGGGATCCCACACTATTTCTTAGGGGTAACTTTAACGAGATAAGCGTATTTCTTAGTAATCTGTCACATTTTTTACAAACAAATTGTTTTAGTATTTACTATTTTCTTTCTTAGTTAATGTGAGTAAGGTACATTTCAAAATTTTAAGGGAATTTTTTTATTAAATTTTAATTGTAATTATGACCAATGTACGTTCAACTACTAAAATATATTCGATAATTACAAATCTATGGGCCGTTGAGACTATATATATATATATATATATATATATATATACAAATAATTAGGATGTAACCTACAAAAGAGGCAAGTTATAGCAGCATCAGAATATATTTATTCAAATCATGCAAACGCTATTCACAGTTTGTACCTTGCACTGTTTTTTAACATTTTTGTAAACTCTTTAGAAGAAGATGCCAATTTCCAGTTTTCTATTGCTCCTGAATACATTTTTCCCCTTTTTTTCTTAAAGATTTATAATTTTCTTTGGTAATTTTCCCACTTCTTTGCAGAGAATCTGTAAGAATATCATATAGCTTCTTCTTACGTACACTGTTACCGTCTTTCCGTTTCCTATCTTCGGGAAATTTATTCATAAAGCAAGAAAAGAAACATGAAGCACAAGAGAAGAAGACAATGATGGTCACATACATACTGAAGTGATGATGAAGTAAAATGCATTGCCAGAGTGAGGCGGCATCTGCAGGCACTTTGGTGCAACTAGCTCATTTGTAGCATGTCCCCTCCTACCCTATGTTTAATAATCTTTGGCATTAATAGTGTAGTTCGTCGTATCACCGATATTGCACTGGCATGTGACAGCACGAGCGCCGCTTATTAAGTTACCGCTTCGACGGTGGGAGTGCAATTCGATCTCTTTGTAATTGCTAATCATCCCCGAGAGAAGCTTATATGAAGTATTCAAATATTGCTAATCTCCCTGTTCTGTTCACAAATGTTCTGGAATAACGATCGCAACAATATAGAACGACGTGTAAAAATAAAAATTATTTTATTTGTTAGATTTTTCCTACCAACTCTATGTTTATCAACGGAATTAACGGACTGAGGAAGGAAGTCTGGCATATTCGCTCTTCTTTCCTCTCTTACCCACAGAGCATTACTTTTAAATATTTTTTCAGGCATTTCATCCAAATTTTTCTGAAGTTCTTCCTTTCCAAAGCGCCACCAATTATATTAATACTAAAGCACAGTATGGATGGTAATGATGTTTGCTCTGAATCAGGAGGTAACAAGATTAAGGCATTAAAATGGCAACACTATATTGGGGAGACATATGGCCATTTTAGTCTGTTCAAGAAAATATTTTTGTATAGTTAATAAGTGCCGAAAATTATCTATAGAACTATTAAATTTACGTTGATTTTAATTAATTATATAATTAATAAAATAATAACCATAACCAATATAATAAAATCTGTAACTTAAAATAATAATGTGGTTCAATTATTTTTGTGTCATATTTCAACTTGGTACAGGCCAATGCCTCCCCCTTTATTTAGAAGGTTTTCTCAATGATATTCGGTTTATAATCTTAAAGACATAAGACAGAAAAGGAAAAATAGCCTTCTTAAACTACTTTAATTCTTAACACTCTGCAAATTAAATCATATTCTCCATTTACTTATCGGACTATCATTGCAGTCTCCTGGATGGAAATTTCTTCACGTCTCTATCTTCAAATCATCACAGGTTTGTTAGAAATGCGATTCTCTCTGTTGATTCGTTTTATTTAAGGGCCCTCTTTAATATCTCAGGTCATTAGCACCCCATTTTATTTAGGGCGTAAAACTGCCGACAGATTTTGCTCAGAGTCTTCTTCTTTCAGGCTTGAGGTTCTTTTTTGTGCCGTAAATCTATGACACGTAGCCCATGGCTTTCCTTGCCTTCCAAAAGAAGCCATAGAATCTTTATGATCGATCCTGGCAGGGATAGAACCTGCGTTCTTGAGTTTACGAGCCCAAGCATGGTTACCACTACACCACCAACCGACACATTTCTCTATAAAGTACATATAATTGTATATAGGAGAGACGGTGAATATAAAAATATGTAAATTAAATAAATGTAGTGGTCCCTTTAAGTTTAGATTTGAATTCATTGCTTTATCAATTACGAGTATTTAATCGATATTACATTTGTCAGAAACATTTCCATTTGTGTTTATGGTCTTTTAAATTGCTTTTACATAATAAATGAATGAATGAATGAATGAATGATGTTTAACGCCCGTTTTTGCTACAGAGGCACCACAGGCGATGGACACTGATGATACATGAAGTGAAATGATATATTGGGAAAGGATTTATTTTTATGGAAGGAATCGTTCCAGGCCTAAGTTTAGGGTACCTCCCCGGCATTTGTCATTTGTGAGGACTGAGGAAAACCTGGAAAAACCTCAGTCAGGAAGGACGGTCCTGGTGGTATTCGAACCCAGACCTCCCGCTCACGAGTCCGAGACTTAACGACCTCGGCCACCCGTGGCGGTCATAATAAATGAGATTGAAGTAATTGTATAATATTCCTTATTTATTATTTTTAAACTGAACCTTGAATGTATGTAATTTAGAGATGAGATATTATAGAGTACAAAAATGTTTTTATTAATTTGTATTTACTTTCTAGTGGCCTATATAAAGATTATAACTTTATTTTGTTGTAAATTATCTTCTATAATGTTCTACACAGAATCATATTCTAAAGTATTTTGGGATGTTTATTGACTAAATTTATCGCAGCATGAAGAGAAATATTAAACTGAACTCTTTGCTAATATATTACATATTACCGAGATAGACAACGACAGCAAACATTAGATATTCGATTTAAGTTCGCCCTCCCTTTCGCATCATTTTTTATTCCCTGTATGTGACATACCTGAGCTCATCTACAGAATATTTAAAAAGTAAATATTAGCTGCTAAATAAAAATTATATTAAAAACATGTAGATCTACACCCAAACGTATTTGATTGAACATATTTCAGATGTTCTCTATATCTGATCCCGTAATACAATTAAATTAATAAACTAGATCATTTGCCTTACTAAATTGGAAAACTTTAAAGAAGTTAACATCAATCCGACTTAAAAGGTTAATACATGCATCCCTTCTGTGGTATACACATTTCTCTACATATCACTAACAGCAAAGACATAAAGAAAATGTATTTCTTTCAATTGAAATTGAGTAACAAAACAAGCATATAAAACAAGATATTCAAGTCATACACATAACAGACATTTTATAAGTAATACGCCAAGACATCCAATATTCCGTACAATTAAGTGTCCTTCAAAGCATGGAACATGAATATATATTGGCGTTTTTTTCTGCTGAGTTTAATTTTAGTAAGTATACAAATACTTTAATAGTGCACAGTAGTAGTGGGTAATGTCTATGTACCTAGTCTGGTTACTTCACTACTTATTGAGCCCAGGAAAATAGATTGCTGCAACTTTTAAAATAGTCTTGTACATATCTCTACTCTACCCTCTATGCTCCGTTATAAAGAGGAGTGCAAGGAATGCAAACTAGTAACTTGATTATTAGTAGGTACTAGAGGTGCCATCCCCTATATATATATATATATATATATATATATATATATATATAAAATGTTGAATTCGTTAATTCTGCCAAGGCACACGTTGCAGAACTCTCATTGACTTCCCTCAGAGGGTGTATTTTCGTCTTAACTAACCACCAGCGAAACACCCTGGCTTTTAATAAGTTTTAGTTTTTTTTAAGGACTTTGTAGTATTTAATTTAACCTTGAAATAACCAGCAAATTTACATTTAACTAGAGACTAATTATAACATTTTGTCAAGATGTAGAGTATTTTATACATACATATTAAGAAAATGTACAAAATCGAAATAATAGCAATTGAAAGTAAAGTATAACATCGTAGAACTTTTAAAATTCAACCTTAGGGGGAAAAAAAATGAAAAGTGAAAGTGAACGATGTATAAGTATCAATATCTGTTAATATTTAGGGAAAATATTGGAATACGACAAATGAAGATATACAGAATAATAATAGGCAATTAAAAATATTCATGAAATTCATGTTTATCAATCTTACTTTACGGAGGAAAGCTACAAATCTAGCAAAAATCCACAAAAGATGCAGTTTATATTTGAGCAGTGTAAAAGATAAGAGTTTGGGAATCGTGGCGGAAAGAACATTAAACTGATATAGGGCGAACAAGTTAAAAGCTTTTGTAGTGCAGGTGCAGGTGAAAGGAAAACGAAGAAATGAAAGTCCTCTCCCTGCCGCACCCCTCCACCAAAATAGCTGCATGTACCATAGTATGGAAGCTTGAGGGAGAGGATGTGAATCCGTGGAGGAAAACAAAAACGTTTTCGTTGATGGCAACTATTGTAACCTGAAAATATTCCTTAATATATTTTAATGTATTTAGTTGTATAATGTTGGCAATAGAAATACACCACAAAAAAGCTTCCAACTTTTGGCTATCACTTTGTTCATCGAACTTTAGCTCAGAAATTTCTATTTATAGAAAAGACAGATATTCTTAATTAATACTATTTACGACTTTTCAAAACAATCGGCATTTCCCACCAGCATTCATCCATCTATCTGTTCAACAAACAGTATCCTGCTTACATTGCGCAGTATTATCTAACAACATCTGTTAGAAGTCGTAAAATTCATTTATCGTTCGTTATTTATTTAATGATATTTATTTTGCAAAATTATTATTTCGGACACGTAAAAGTAACTAAGCTACGCTTTTTCAATGAACTGTAATGTGTTTTTCACTTTCACAATACATTAATGCAAAATACATTATGCATTACATGCATTATGTGTTTTGATGTGTGTCTTTTAATTTATTTAGTAGTATGGATTGATGTGACAAAAGATTTCCACATATAATGGTATATTTAAATTATTGGTTATGTGCATCTCCCCGTGTATAAAATAATGGGTATTTCAAGTATTTGTATTCATAATATAACGTCTAATGGCCCACGTTGCTGGTTGCTGCCCAGGAGTTCCGGCGTTCGATTCTCTATACCTGCATAGAAAATTTCTATCTTTAAGTGGTTTGGGACGGGATTCACCCAGCCTCGTGATGGCAATTGGGGAGTTGCCTGATACAGAGGTGGCGTTCTTTGAAGTACGAGACTGCGTTTCGCCGGGTGTCGGTATGCTGACCACATGCCCCCTCCCCCCAGCAATACTGCCCTCTAATGATGGTATTGCCAGAAGTAAATGGTGGAGCAACGGTCGTACCAAGAGGAAGAATATTTATAAATATATTTTTGACAACTCATACAAAAAGTAGTTGTATTAGCATAAGGCACTCAAACTATGAACAGCTTTATTCATGCTATAAAATTTTAGAGCATTCCAATGTTGCCAACGTCGATTTGAAAGGAATGTGATGATTATTAATCTATTTAAGTGAATGCAAATGGCATGATTTATTATGTACCACAACTTTGTTTTAATTATTAAATTTCTCATGGCAGTTTTAAATTACACCATATTGCAATAACATTAGTAATATTACATCAGCATTAAAATTATTTCTAATATTTATTTACCGCCAAGGGTGGCCGAGGTCGTTAAGGCACGGACTCGTGAGCGGGAGGTCTGGGGTTCGAATCCCACCACGACCCTCCTCCCTGACTGAGGTTTTTTCCAGGTTTTCCTCAGTCCTCATAAATGGCAAATGCCGGGGAGGTACCCTAAAATTTCCTTCCTTAAAAAAAAAGTCCTTTCCCAATTTATAATTTCATTTCATGTATCACCGGTGTCCACCGCCTGTGGTGCCTCAGTAATAAAAATGGGTGTTAAACACTATTAAAAAAAATATTTATTTGCATATGTAGGCATGTTGACAATCCTAAAACGATGTCAGATGGGAAGAAAATAAAATAGCTTCTACCAATCAAACGCAAGTTACATTTTTTTCAGAGCAAAAATGTAAACTTTTAAACAGCAATTTAGTGTAATATTTAAAGAAAACGCAATAGTATTGGAATTCCTATGTCCTAAAACCAGAAATAGAGTGGAATGAAGTTATTGTGGTATTGAATTGCACACATTAGGTAGGAGTACAATAGGTCACAAGCTACAAGTCACCCTCTTGACTTAACCTGTGTTTGAGTGTAGTTTAGCTTGATGTTAAGTGCTTAAGAATTTTGATTTTAGCAATATATATAAGAAAACTGAAAATGTAGTTTTAAGCTGTCAAAAATAGATTTAAAACCACTAAGCCGCGCTGCGGCATTACTCAGAGATTTAGGTTACTTTTCTTCCAAGCTTTTCCTCGTGAGAAATACGCATTACTTTGAATCAAGAAACGTTTTGGAATGACTAGAATAAATTTAATTTATAATAACTTGTTTATTTATAAATATTGGAGACACTCTTAATAGTAGTGAATGGTACACGTGTTAAGGATGGTTTTATTCTTTTCATGTTTGCTCAACTTGACCTCTAACCTTGTTTCACATCATACTCAAAAAATAAAATGCCACTTTTAGCACTTGTGTCGTAAATAACTGTTTAGAAGAGTAATATCACCTAATAATAATTATTTATTCTTCTTCACAACACTATAAATAATGCTAAAATTAGAACAATCTAATTCAATAAAGTTTTAGAGCTTTTACAGATTCAAGAAATGTTCCCAACATAAAATTAAAATATATCGTTTTTGTAAAATTTCTTACTTATATTTTGAGAATAAGTTGGAACCTGGTAACATAAAATAACTACATAGTGTAACAGTAAGTAGAAAAAATACTAAGCGTTAATGTATATATGCAGAAAAATATAACTGGAAAAACAAAAGGTATAGTTTATCTCAAAGTATAATAGAATAAAGACATAATTTTGAATAGACCATTGAGACTTTGAGTGAGTTGTAAAGAGCAGACAACAAAGCATACCAAAAACAAGGCAAATTGTTAATCTCATGCACTTACCTTCATGTTTGTCAACTGTTTCACTTCTAGCCATTCATATTCTTTGATGTTGCACTCTATGACTTTTGTTTATTAAAAATAGGTACAAAAGGAAACGACGGAACCGTCATATGTGTAAAAATAGTTTAACCTTTCACATGCGCTCTAGAGTTACCAACCTTAGCATACTGTGAAATCTAGTACATTTTTAGCATCTTGTATTTGGCATAATGTCTTTACTATCTTACTTAAAATCTTGCTTAGCAGATTAAACACATTTATACTAAGTTTATACTGGATTTTCTTTCTGTTACACAATTCTATTGCATAAACAACCATCAATAGAAATTTTGTTCATACTTGTATTAATACCAAAGAGGATGTCATAGCTATAAGAATCATATTATTGTTTTGAATGTGTAGTACATTTAAATATAAGAGCTGTTCTTTCAATGCCTTTAAGAACTTGAGCTACAGTTTCAGTAATTTGTATCTAAACTTCAAATTTACTTATGAAGTAAACTTTAAAATTACTTATGAACACTAAATCGCTAGCTTTTCGTGAATTCAGAAAGTAGATGTTGCAATTGTACTGGTGAAACGACTTTTGAAATTTTTCTTAAAATCTCCATCGATCCTGCATACTAGGCACCAAAAATAGCAATGAATGCTCTAGCGGTCACATTTTTTTTCTCAACGAAACCTGCCATATAATTATCACTTAACAAACAATTCGTGGAGTACGTTAACCAGCAAAATTGGGCCATTGGAGATAGAGGTTAACCTAAAGCAACATTTTAAAAAAATCGCTCTTGCGGCCACAGTTTTTTGCTATTTATCAGCAAAACACTGTATGTTTTTAACATAAATAGATAAAAATATTTTCTGAAAATCAGGGTAATATGGGATTTATGTGAAACCGAATATTTAAAAATAGCTCTAGTGGCAGCAAAATTTGGTATATACCATTTAAGGAAAATAAGAAAAAGAGTTTCTGAATACTAGAGAAATCGGACCTTTAAGAGTAGTGGTACAGCTGAAAACCAAAATTATAGTTAAAGCGAAATTTAAAAATCACTCTAGCGGTCGCAATGTTTGTATTTCGAACGAACCTCGGCATATGTCATTGAAATAAAACAGGAAAGATAGATAGATAATTGCTGAAAATCAGTGAAATGAGATTATTAGAAGTGGCGGTTTACTTAAAACCCAATATTTAAAAATTACTCTAGCGGTGCCAATATTTATTTCTCTACAACAAAATTCGGTATATACCAGTTAAATAAAATAAGAAAAATAGTATCTGAAAATTTGGGCTATTGGACCACACGCTCTTGTGTATTTCTCTCTATTGTTTTAAAACAAAGCACAAATTAATTGAGGGTATAAACTATAACGACGCATACCAGTATGCTTTATATTTAACAACTTTCACCCTGAAGTTAGCAAATGTGAAATATTAATCTGATATGTATTTGAAAATTATATTTGTATGTAAGAGCGCTCTGTAATACCCCCAGAAAATGTTTGCGTTGTATGTTTTTACTACAATCACATTTAAATTAAATTTCAAAGCCAATGAAAAAAGATGAAACTTTTGACTATATGTTGTTGATTGTGTATATTTACTTAGTGCATTGATATTTTTAATAGTAATATATTTTTGCTTCATTGAAACATATGACCATCTTCTTCTTAAATACACAATGTAATTGGAAACTCTCTGTTTACTTTTCTATTTTAGTAAATGTAAAGATCATATCAAGGGCTCAACTCTTAAACGTATTACATTTAAAAGACACAGTATAGCTTTGTCTAATCAGTGATCATTTTATTTAGTTAATAGTATATTATTACTTTTTGAAGTTTAATCTCTATAATAATAATAATAATTGTATAAATTTGATGTGATACTTATAGATTGCAAGAAATCTAATTATATTCCCTTAAAACCACACAGTAATGTCATAACTTATTTCATTTCATTAATTAATAAGGTCATTATTTGGACTTTATATTCATTTTTTAAAATTATTCAACTGAATTCACTAGGTTTACGCATTTCCTGCGTGATGGACTATTTTTAAACGTACTTTCGCCACTTAGATATTTTTATATGTTCTATATTTATTTCACCATACAATATAATTGTTTGTTATTCCCTGAAAGTTTATGTATTAACCAAATCGGCTCACTTTAGTCTTTTATAGTCTTACTATAATAGACTTATTTACTTACTACACTTACTATAATAGTCTTAGCTTACTTACAATTTTTCTTTCTTGTTTATTTGTAAAGTTTCTTAAATATATTTATGTAAGTATATTTATGAAGACCCGTTCGCTCGCACCAGTTGAGTGGTTCTGGTTTTAACATCTCAAAATATTCCTATTAAGTCTTATTCATATCTGATGATTTGATTGTACTCTTTGCTTTAGCGATTCTCTCTCTCTCTCTCTCTCTCTCTCTCTCTCTCTCTCTCTTTTCGGTTGGTGCAGGAATGCTTTCTGTAGGATGTTTGAACTGCATGTTTTTTTTTTTCAATGATTGATTCTGTTTTGCAATGAACTGAATAAACAATTGGTTAGTTTTACAAAATAATTGGCAAATGAAATGATCTAGAACTCTCCATTCATAACTGTTTGTTTCCTGGTTCATTAGCACTAGTTTCACATATGCCCTTTATTGCCTTCAATGCTCAGTTAGCTAAAATGTAAAAAAAATCTATTTATTTTTTGCATTGGTAGCATTTGTATTCTGCGAATTTTAGGTTTATAATATTTAATAGGTAATCAAGCAGAATAAACAGTCTACTGTTGCCATTCCAATAATATTTGTATTTATTTATTATTCAAGTCTAAAATACTTAAGTTTTTTAGTGTTTGCAAGACATACTTTGTCAAACGCTCGTGATGTCTGCTAAAATATTCGAGCGAACACTCCTGCAGACAATGCTTATAAACGCCCAAGTCTTCGGGTTAGATTAAAAGCGTTAAGGCAGTTTTTCTTAGCGTACACAAAACATTTGCCGTTTCCTGGTGCTCGAGTTTATCCGAGGCAAGCTGTAGCCACTAGCGAGGATCTTCACGCACGACGCACTCTGATATGCCATAACCGCGTCTCTTTGTACGGCCCCGGATTATGGGACTGGGAACAAACACGGAGCCACCTACTCACCAGTACCACGGAACAACCATACATAGACACACCGCGTTCATTTGTATGCAGATTGCAAACGAGATTAAGCGGGCCGGTGGCAAGACCCAAACAACACAAAATGAGAACCTCCTCCACAGTACCAACGCTTCTGCCTTACCCAACACATTCTAAAAATATCGTAATGAAATTAGTTCTCTAAAAGCATATTCCATGCAACTCTAGAACTGGACTACTTGACAAAGATAGCTTTTAGGCCACCTTCCTTTCGATCTGAGATCAAATGTTAGCCTTCGTCCGGCTACTGCTTGTGGAAGAGGACATTCTTGTTCATATAGGGTGTCCTCTATACCCCAAAGGATATGTCTTTTATGTATTTACTTGTATAAAATAGATATATACGGCTTCCAACCATTAACCTAACAATGTTCACAGCTTCTGATATGAAAGAATTTAATCTCAAAGTTGTTCCCTTGTTTACGGTTTCGTTCCTTTAAGTTATCCTGAATTTGTTAAGAAGTGCTGTATATACCGGTGAAATCACGTAAAACTTGCACCGCAAATATTTCTCAAATACAAGGTGCTATTGATGTACTGCTTTCACAGATTTGAAGTTTAGTCAAGAGCTAATAATAGCACCCATACGCACATGTTAATCATTAGTACATGTATTTCTTGAAAAAATTATTTTTTTCAAATAGAACCATTCCTATTTTCACCAAGAAATTTGCAATAGAGTATATTAGAACATCAATGGGTTTTTTTTCGGGATTGTAGTACAAATAGTCTACGAGCCGTCATAATATGAAACATTGAAATATCTACAGTGTCAGCTCTTAGTTATTATGTTCTTATATTTAATTTTCTGTTTTAATGAATTTTTTTTTCTGAATTTGCAAGAAAACATATATTGCAAAGAAGAAAAAGAAAATTGGCCTTCACAGGTTGTATTCAAAATGACGACCACCAGCTACTACAATATAAGCTTCCAGTCTGTCATGAAAATATTGCTGTACATGTTGCATTTTAGAACAGGCAACTGCAATACGTTTCTTATATTCTGGTGTAGTCTGTAAGTTCTTGTAGATAGTGTGTTTTAGCTTTACCCACAGGGGAAAAATGTATAGGGGCAAAATCTGGTGAATGGCCAGGCAATTCGCAACTCCTCTCTTCCAATCCAATGATTTTGAAGCAATCTGTAAAGGCAAATCGTAGTACGTTTTTCACTATGCGCTGGGCAACCATCATGCTGGTTCCTCCCAGTCTGCAGTGTGAACATTATCTAATAGGAGAATGACATACTTCTGGGAACCCAGTGTTCCTTCTATGATAAAAAATATCTATGAGAGGATGGTTCACTTTTCAACACATATTTAAACTCCATGAACTCTGACTTTCCACTTGAGGAAATCAATGAGGTTTATTTACTGACTAATACTGAATGCTTCTGAGGTTGACTTAGCCATGATTGTTGCTTCATCACTAAACAAGACACAAGATAAATCTGGCGCATCATGTACAAAAATTAACAGGATTCAAAATCGTTTCCATATAGCTCTTGATGAAGAGAGACACGAAATGGACGGAGCTTGTGACGTTGGAGAACGCGTAGTACTCTTGTCTGGTTAAGCCATTCCCCGCTAACTTGCGCATTTACAGCAACAGCAGCTGGAACATTAATTTCACCCTAATCTTCACTCGCCCGTTTCTGTTAGGTTACCGGTCCTGGTTGCCTCCTAAATCCAAAATCGTGGGTTCGATCCCGGCCAGGATCGATGAATTTTTCCGGGCGTAAAATCCTAAGTATGACTTCCTTCGGAAGGGAAGTAAAGCTGTGGGTCTCAGGTCGTAGATTTACGGCATGTAAATGACATGAAGCCTGAAAGAAGAAGCCTCTGAGCAAAATTTACCGGCTATTTCACGCCCTGAATTGAATGGGAAGCCGATGACCTGAGATGTTAAAGAGCGGCCGTAAATAACCCAATTCAACAAAAATCTGTTAGGTTTACGTTGTGTTACCCTTCCAGTTAGCCTTAATTCCTTAAAGAATTTCGCAAGTAATTGTCGAAATGGTTGACGTCTATTGGGATATCTTTTAGCATACAAATTATACGAAAGACCAACATTCTCTATATATAGATGTGGCTTTTTCAGCATCAGTAAATCCCATCGTCTAGCAAGTGCTAATTCTAGAAGTAACACAACGTACTGAAAATGAACTCCCAATGCAATCGGTTTAAAGGAAACAAAATGTAAACAACATGCTAACATTATAGGCTAGCAACTAATATTACGATAACTCGTATACTACTTGCACAATGGCTATTTACAAAATATCAGATTGTTCAAGCACTCAGATATCTGACGAGATGGGTATTAATCTCATTACAGGTTCGTAACCAACATTTAGGGCTTATAATAATCAAAATTTTGCTTGTTTATAAATAGTATGATAAACATGTGTTATCACTGATATATCAATTAATATAAAACTATAAAATTAGTAATATCATAAACTTTTACACAAGTTAGGAGTGCAGCTATACTATAAATATCGCAGATATAAGTGAATTACAAATACGTACAACAAATACAATGAAGTAGACGCTATCAGTACAAATAAAAGCGTGATTTAATGCATTTTATACATGGGCGTTAAAAAGTTACAAACTTTAAAATCAATGGAAAAACATTCATGGAAACACGGAGAGAAAGTTTGGTAAATATAGATCGTAAAGATAGTGTTGGTCGTAGATAGCTTTGGTATTCACACAAAGATCGAATACAATTCCTCTCCAGAAAATGGCCAGAACTGGATTTTGATAATTGGTGTTTATAAAACTTTTTTCGTAAACGGAATGTCTATTCAGCTGAAATGTTCACCATAAGCTACAGGGATGTCGAATGATAAGCTCCAATATTGTACAACAGTAATTAAATCAGGTATTTAATGCATGTGGATTACCTTCAGGGTCCAAGTGTTTGACTTACACTCATTCTCTTTGATCTTTTAGGGGTTTAACAATGGGACACTTAAAGACTTTGGTACATTTAATACCATTCGAAGACATGCTCGTATGCCGGGCGCTTTCTCTGCGAATAACAACAAACTTGAAAGCTACAAAGTGCATCTACCACAAAGCATAACACTGGAGAATGCTTGGAGTATATGAAAATGCATAGAACATCTACAGATAGTAACTTTTGCCTCTATAAACGTGTAATTCATGATCCATATTTCATAGCCTGTCTTTTGTAATTTTGGTTAATAATATATGCATTTGAGGACAGTAATTTTATAATTTAAACGCAATATTGTCACACCCCCAGGATTTTAGGAGATGACAGGGGGAGCTAAGCTACAATAAGATGGTAGAGCTAAAGTTAGTTATCTTTTATTATAATCACTCTGAATGATACCACATACAAACTAATGTGTATGACCTTTCAAGTTATTGTTACAATAGCAAGACAGCGTCCTGTTACCCATTCTGCTGCTTGTGCCCCCAGTCAGGGCTTACCTTGGAAGATGTGTCTTGGAGTGCTATCACTTCTCGGTCGGTCTCGCGGTCCTCAGCCTAGCTTCTAGGCTCTCTCTTTCTCCCTATCTCCACCCTGCAGGAACCTGCAGGCTCTTAAATAGAATCCCGTACCCCAGGGAGGGGGCCAGAGGCATTACCAAATATGGTGTGCCACCGCCCTAGGTTTGAATTAAAGCAGCCAATCACAGAGCAACACATGAAAGTTCTCTAACATCCTGGTTGACACATGACATCCTGAGGCCTACGTGACTTTAGCAGATTCCTCAAAGGAAACTGATGTCATGGTGAAAACCCTTGGGTTTGTCACAGGAAGTGACAAACCAAACCTTTCCTGTTGCACAATAATTTACTAAGTATCTCATGCTAATACAAAATAGTAAAAAATATGAATAAACCAAAAACTATGTTCTTTCCGAGACGTTTCAATTTCAAATTAAATGACATAAATTCACCAATATTTACCTCCCGAAAATAGCATCCGTGACACATCCTCGACGACTAATATGTTGTCGGCCTCGACAACACACATAACCCAATGGGGTAAAAGACCATACAGAAATATGAAATGCAAGCGAATACACAAAAGTCAAACCAGGAGATAACTACACAGATAATTTCTGCTATGTCTTTGTAGCCCCTAAATAAAAGAAAAACGTAGCACCAACATACTAAAAAGGAAAGGAAGGGAAGAAAAGGAAAGGAAAGAGGAGGGAAAAAAAACACTAACGGCTCTCCCGCGGCCCAACTAAGTTAGTTATGCCATAAGTCCATGGTATGCGCAACACACATAGGTTCAAATGCCCACAAACACACAGTATACACCAACACACGGAGAACACCCTGTATACCGCAAGTATTCACATGCTGAACGCAGCCCACCAGTATAGTCTTTGATACGTAGCCAACGTGAACTTGCAGGAAGAAGCACGACGATTGAAGGCCGAGCCGGAAATCCGGCGGAAAGCATAACTAGGGCACTAGCATGATTCACCAGGCCAGAGCAGAATAACAAGCTGAGCATATGTAGAAGTAATGTAAACAAAATATTCGTGTCAGCTCACAATGTCTCCATGGCACAGAAGTGGGCTCCGGTGTATCGCCGTTCTCTGGGCTAGTGTCGCGAGCGGCATATAGGCGGGTCCGCGAGCCATGCATTAAACCAAACAAACATGAATTAAAAATGAGGTACCAAATTGAAGGGGGGGGGGGAAAGGAAAAGAAATGGGTGTAAAGACTGCACCTAAAGGAGGGGAATCCATGAAATAGAAGGGAAATCAACAGAGCAGGGGGAAAGACAAGAAACTCAGAGGGCAAGGGGAAATGGAAGACAGGAAACCAGGGGAAGGTGTCAACCAACAAAATAGGTGCTACCAGTACTATCCAAAAAAACAAAAAACAGTAACACACTAAAACGCAATACATATATCATACAAAGTCTATAATAAGAGAACATTGGGATATATATGATAACACAAGTAGCATACAATATATATATATATATATATATATATGGGATGAGCTCAACCATCATCCTCACAATGCAAGACATGAGTGTTATATCGATTGTGGCGAATGACAAGCAAAGAGAAATTCTCTAGGTGTATTATTGTGAATTTGGTTATAATATAATTAAGAATAAAAATAAACAGATCAGGCTAAATATAGAAAATCGCCAACCCCGAATAGCACCAAAAGTGGGCCATGTCCTTGAAACTGATATAGCGCCGAACGATGAGCACTCATGTCGCATTAAAACAAAATAATTAATAACATGGTAGTATAAACAATCCGGATGCATCTCTCGGATTATACAAATACAAATACATATATAATGTCAGGAATATTATGCAAATATAAATGTTTACAAAAAAAAGAGTACCAAAATAATGAACATAGTATTAGAGGCATGCCGTAGTGGCGTGAGCATAAGGCGCACCGACTGGACGGGGCACAACATATGGTTGATCCGGAAGTCTGGGAAGCATGTACGGAGTCTCCTCATAGGGAGGTCGTTCATATAAGTGTGTGGGGGAGGAGGTCGTAGGCGAAGGTAAGGATGGTAGTGGAACATCGGTAAGAGGTAGAACATTAGTACACTCAGGTCTAGTAGAGGGCACCTGAGAAGAGGGTGGATCGGAGCAGGAAAGAGTGGCAGACCAGGGGGTCGTATCACGCCAGCAAACGGGGTACAATCCATTGGAATGGGCCAACCAAATTAAATAACAAATAATCATAATATTAAGACCAAACGATATACCAATAAAAATAAAAGAAAGCACAGCTGAGTAATCCGCAGGATGCGCTACTAGTAATGCATAGTCATGGCATCCTGAAGATTAAACATCTTATCACAAAAGGACGTGTTTAACATAGTAACAAACTGATTAAATAGCCGTACTTTCTGCAGGATACTGCGCATAGTTATATCAGAAATAAACATATTTTCTATGTGCTGTTTATCAGCTAACAAAAATTGAGAACCAAATATGGATCCATCCCCTCTTAGGGGATCCTTGTTGGATTGAAACAGTATAGGATGACTACCGTGGACAGTGCTAAATTTAGATAACAACCAATTACAAAAGGCCTTATTACTAGTATTAAATGTGCAATACTGAGCAACAGGTGGATTTATCCCACATTGTTCTGTCAAAAATAATACAGGAACCGAATTCTCATAATACGTCAAATTAGGCAAGACATAGAAGTCTCCGCCTGCTGTCACCTCAATCGGAACCGCCTCATAGGGCCCTTTTTCCACCTGAGGGAGTGCCAGGTTCAACAGTGAAGATAGTAATAACAAAAGTGCGGTGGCCATTCCCGCAATCATCTACACGATAAGCAACTCAATAAAATGACGACAATCCCCCCAGAACACGTATATATTTCTAATAGACACCACAAAAATACTATATCAACCACAGATATTAAGGAAGCGACCAGCGCGTCCCTTCACGTATTACCATACATGTATATCCTTGAAACAAAACCTCGTGCACGAATAATTCAATAAAATGTCTGTAGGCGTCTCTTTTAGGGGTTTCTTGGGGCCTTACGGCTTACCCATGAAACAAAACTTAATGGGGCCTCATGGCATACCCATAAAGATTAAATAGTACCAATAACACACCTTACCACCAAGGGGCCTCACGGCTTACCCATGGAATAAGGTGGCTGCGATAACGGTTATTAGGTGCTATCAATAATGTAAACCTGACACGCCCAAAGTAATACCCTAATATAATATGCCTTCATTCAACAATATTGTATTTATTTGGCTGTTCGAAGCACTCAGGGCACAAATGTCGCCCTGCTGTAACACTAATCCAAAGCTGGTGACGAGCAGTGGAAAAATAACAGGAAGTGGGAAACCATTCGGTTCCTGTAAGACTGCTCAAGGCCTTGGTTGTTATTGTTAGAAACCACGCACTGCCATATTACCATGAATTACAAGTTTCTTCAAACTGAAGTGGTCTCCCGTATGGATTCCAGCGGTGCAGCTGGCGTATGCCGTGGGGCCACAGGTGGTGTCGTTAGTAGAAGGACCCCATTCGTGGCTCGTCCATTAAGAGGACCAGAGTTTGGCCTCGCAGTTGCACGGTGTAGGCGGTATACCTGCCAACACAACTTAAAAGAGCGATAAGCAACAGCACACATAAAATGCGACACTCGTTGGATATATGACGAGTATGGCGATACTAAGTTATATTTACTATGCGAATGAATAGCAAGTTAAATCTATACCTCAACCGTCAAACAACATATAGATGTGATGAATTTCTAATTATGTTGTCTCGTCAACTTTTAACTTAAGCAATGTAAATTGTTCATGTCCCCCTGCAAGCTGCTGCATTTAAAAAAAGAATATAATTTATTGTATTCAGTTCAAACTGATTACAAATGTGCCCCATTACGCCGACCACAATACGCCAGTCCCCAATATTAACTTCAAGGCTATGCCACTGGGCATAATAGTAGGAAGTAACAAAAAAAATCCTACAACTAATTTATGGTGTACTTAACGTATTATGCATAAAATATTAACAGTTTATTCCTGAAAAGTTTAATAGAAACATTACAGCAGTTCATGACAACATAGAAATATGTTACAGAATTAACAATAACAAATGTTTGAGCTTAAATCTTTATTTAAGTCTATACAGGTATAAACGTTCTTTTACTACTTCTTTAGCAGTTTCCATTTTCCTAGTGGATGCATCTGAAACGTGTAATAATCATGTTGTGTACCAAATCGATGACCTACTTAACAACTCGGAGCACCCTCCAAACAGCAAAATGAAGGACATAATGCAAGGAAACAAATAACACAGGGTGAACAACAAATCACCATCTTTCTACAACATACTATATAACTACATTTAGACCAATAAGAGGAAACTTAGTTTCTTCTACGAAATGAATAATAGGGATATAATCGAGATACATGTACAATTAACTCTTTTGGTTTGGAGCCCCCATTTTGCTTAATGCGATAGTTCACTGGAGACGTTCGTTCCATTATCACATAGGGACCATAAAACCGATGCAACAACTTAGTCGTCTTTCCTCTTTTTCGAACGGGTGTAAAGAGTTTAACTAACTGTCCAGGGCTAAAGTGAAGTGCTCGCCTCTTCCTGTCGAAAATACGCTTATGCCTATCCTGTTGTCGCCGAATATTATCTCTGTAATATCGTCCACCGCTACTGCATAGGCTTGTACATTATCATCTAATGTTTGCTGGTATTCCGAAATGAGTTTCCGAATTTCTTCACTAGTGGGACTACTACCCGGATACTTTGCCAGCAAATCCATATACTTCAAAAATTACGGGGGTCCGCAACTGCACATCCACCCGGAATCCGAATGAACCCTAACATGCGCAATAGAAAATAAAAAAAACAACATGCCGCCATCCAACATAAAACAACTAAACCAATCGTAACAGTATCACATCTCATGATTATTAACCTCTGCTAAAAAGTACGTAAAAGGAAGGGAACAAAAACTGCAAGAAATAATGAACTACTCTAGCGAGGCACGGAGTCGAACCATACCTTTCCCAAACTGAAGGCTGGCGCCTCCACCATATGTCACACCCCCAGGATTTTAGGAGATGACAGGGGGAGCTAAGCTACAATAAGATGGTAGAGCTAAAGTTAGTTATCTTTTATTATAATCACTCTGAATGATACCACATACAAACTAATGTGTATGACCTTTCAAGTTATTGTTACAATAGCAAGACAGCGTCCTGTTACCCATTCTGCTGCTTGTGCCCCCAGTCAGGGCTTACCTTGGAAGATGTGTCTTGGAGTGCTATCACTTCTCGGTCGGTCTCGCGGTCCTCAGCCTAGCTTCTAGGCTCTCTCTTTCTCCCTATCTCCACCCTGCAGGAACCTGCAGGCTCTTAAATAGAATCCCGTACCCCAGGGAGGGGGCCAGAGGCATTACCAAATATGGTGTGCCACCGCCCTAGGTTTGAATTAAAGCAGCCAATCACAGAGCAACACATGAAAGTTCTCTAACATCCTGGTTGACACATGACATCCTGAGGCCTACGTGACTTTAGCAGATTCCTCAAAGGAAACTGATGTCATGGTGAAAACCCTTGGGTTTGTCACAGGAAGTGACAAACCAAACCTTTCCTGTTGCACAATAATTTACTAAGTATCTCATGCTAATACAAAATAGTAAAAAATATGAATAAACCAAAAACTATGTTCTTTCCGAGACGTTTCAATTTCAAATTAAATGACATAAATTCACCAATATTTACCTCCCGAAAATAGCATCCGTGACAATATATTTCTAAATAACCCATTAAGATGTATTGTGTATAACGTTTTTTATCTTGCACAGCCGTTTTTTGTGTAATTATATTGCTGCATTTGGTTAAATATATAGGTATATAAGAAACCTAAATCAAGCAAGAGTACATGTATTAAAACATAGCATTGTTTATGACACCATTTAGCACGTACATTTATTTCAATAAGCCCAACATTAATCATACAGAGATTTCATTTGGAAAATTCTCAGCCTGAAATACACATTATATTAAAATAAATTTAATTTTATTATACATTAAAGGGAAAGTTGAATCAACATTGAGTTTAAACTTTCACTCAATATCTAAATTAATGTTTTTTTGTTCCAATTAAATAATTTTAAATTGACTCTTATTTAGACTAGTAATTTTTTAAATGAATATCAATACATAGTGCTTAGCTAGGTTTAATTAATAAACGAAAACAGTTTCTTTTATATATATTTAACTTTGAATATTTCTTTGTTGCCATGAAAACCTTTATGGAAAATATTTGAAACTGGATGGTCTATGGATAGTTATGTATGAAACAGCTGACCAGAGAGAGGCAGGCACTAACTGTAAATGTTTCAAACGGAAACAATTATATCTGACCGAAATGATTACGTAATAAATGCACTGGATAAATAATTATTCAGGAACCAATTGCCAGCGTGTTTGTTTAATTTCATAGATTACCGCTATAATTTATGAACGGTTTAGCAATTAATCCATTATTGCAGAATTACGGGCAATGTAAATCCCAACGCAGTGTGTTTGCGGCAAGCTATGAGAATTTTAGGCAGTGGCATGTTTAGTTTAGACTTTTAACATGGCACGTGGTAGATATATTATTTCTACCTCTCTTACAAACACAGAATTTCACACTGTTATTTTGTAGTTCAGTAAATGTGCGATTCATTGATAAAAATAGGATTGGATGACCTTTCTTAATGTGACCTGCTTTAAGGGTACTGAGTAATTCAATGGGTTGAACACATTAACTTTTTATTTTTCTCTTAAAAGAGCAGAAATTTTCAGTTTTTCAACAATGTATATACATTATGGTGCCAATTTGGTGTGAAATGACTTTAAATTTGGTATTTAAAAATGGCGACCGCTGGCCTTGTCCACAACAAGCACGCCAACTAACTGTTGTAATAGTAAAGTTGTTTGGTTAATTCTCTTTGAAATATGGGTGACAAAATTTTAAAGCATTTTGAAAGTGTGTGTGTATATATATAGTACTAATGTGATGATAAATAAATTGGAATGTATAGGCCATATACACAAGAGGATGGGGTGCCGTCTCCGAAGCTCGAAGAAATCACTGGCAGGAAAATTACTGTCAAATGGGAAGCCAACTTCTGGTTGAAGTAGACCCACAGATCCAGAAATTTGCCTTCTCCAGCTCTACTAAGAACTGACAATAAGAAGAAGTGCAAAACTACTGTCAGAGAAGTGAAGAAGGCTATCTGGGCAGTGTACTTTCATATGTCCACTGACTCTTCCCCAAATGATGCTTGTGTACTGCAGGTCCTGATATATGGTGCGACAATCGATGTGCAGAGGACCTTGGAGGTGAGTCCTGTAAGCACACACATTCTCTCCCTGAAAATGTGCTACTTGTAATAAAGCCAGTCTTTAAGGATCTCTGTAAAAAGGAAATTTTAGAGAAGTATCTGCAAGGACGATCTCAAAACTCAAAAGAAAGTTTTCATAATGTAATACAGAACGCATTCCCAAAAACTGCTCATGTGTGTAATATCATTTTAAGACTGGGGTGTCCTGGATGCTGTAATCATTTTAATGGTGGATCTAGCAGCAGAATTGAAGTGTTGAATCATCTAGGGATTAAAGTTGGAGGCAACATGAAGATAATTCTTCAAGAAATCGACAAACGACGTGTCATGGAAACTGAAAATCAGGCAGAAATGATGACCAAACAAGCCAGAACGGAAAGATGATTACTGAAACGAAGTAGAGAGAGTAAAGAGAGGGCCAGTGATAAGGATTATAAAGCTGTAAAGTTCTGAGTTAATGAGTCTCCTATGCCTTATGTATGTTAATTTCCCGCAAGTTGATTTTTTAATACTTCAATTGCACTTTTCTCAGAAAATATTCGAGATAACTTAGTGAAAGTTTTACTCTACATTTTAATGACCATTTGTACAATTTTCAGCAGCAATTATGAATAAGTGTCTTTTACTGTTTTATTTTAAAAGTATTTTGTTACAAAACGTGAAAAATTTCTGATCACAATAATATTACAAATTTTTTTCTTTAACGAATATATGACATTTTGATCAAAATTCTGCAAGCAATTATTGTAAATGTTATTTACAATAACATATAACTTTTTGAAAGTCGTAGGTCAAACAGTTTCCAAGAAACTTGCGCCTTAATGAGTGCAAGCTAAATAAAAAATTAGTGCACAGTCAACTAAAAAAAAATCTTAAAAAATTATTATATAAAAGTAGTTCTTTTCTACTATATGCATTAACATCGTTTTAGTTAGCTTTATGTTATTTTAATATTTAATATAATTGTGTGTAGTAGTTTGAAAAGTGCAAAGTTTTAAATATATATATATTTAAAACTTTGCACTTTTCAAACTACTACACACAATATATATATATTCTGAATACTCGTAGTTTTTTAGTCTTAAACAAAAGATAAATAAAAGTATTGACATGTCTGTTCTTTTCAGTTTATATCTTGATTGTACACATTAGTTAAATAATAAGCAAGAAAGTTGATGTATGATATATTTCTCTGTGACTGATCTTTAAATATGACTAATCAAGGTGAAATGTATAACTGCAATTTTTGTTACATTGAACAAATTTTGTTGCTGCTATAATAATCGCAAATACCTGATTCTCATTAAAATATGGCATGTGGATCGTTGATAATCTCGTTATAAAATTATTAATTATTATATAAAATGTTTTTTTCTTTAATAATTTTTCTACCTTTGAAGGCAGACCAGAATCACAATTAATATCATGGTAATTTTTATACTATACATTTTAAATATAACTGTATATAATTATATGATATTAATGCATAGCATGGCCGTATCCTTGCACGATAGCGCCGCAGTTGACAATTGTGCAGAAACAGTGAGAAAATGACTGTAAATGAAGACTTGCCTATCTATCATATGCGTAGACTAAAATGCGATTAAGGGAGTGTATGATTGAGTCTTAAACATAAGTAGTAGTAAAATTAGACTCTGGGAAGTTTTAAATTCAAACAAGTAATTAAAAGATTAATAAAAATGACAACGAGAAATACTAAAGCTGGGGTTAAAATAATGAATAAATTAAGTCCAGGTTTCTATTGTAATAACGGAGCGAGAAGAAGGAGACAGCTACCGGCGACACTTTGTAATTTAGTCCTACATGGAGTAATAGATGAAATAGACCCCAAAGGAACTACGTTCCTCAAAACTAGTGAAATATGTGCCTACGAAGATGACATAGTCATCGTAGCAAGAGAAACATAAAATTAGTGGAAGTCTATAAAGGACTTGAAAGAAGGTCCAAAAAGTAGGATTAGAAAAGATTAGAAAGAAAACTAAATATGTGAAGATGACAGCAGATAAAAATAAAAGGAAATTAACAAATCTGGTAATTGAAGAAAAAAACATTTAAACATATATTGCAATTTAAATATTTAGGAGCAATTGTGAGTAATAATATAATGTATGAATATATAAAGAATTCAAACTTGGAATGGAACATATTACGCTAATCCACAATTACTAAAAACAGGCTGATTAGTACAGGGACAAACAGTAACACAAAACATTAATAAAACCAGTAGTAACATATGCTGCAGAAACATGGACCCTAAATAACACAGATGAGGAAATGCTGTGAAGAATTGAGAGGAAAATATTGGAAGAATTTATGGGCCATAAATATAAAGAGCAGTGGAGAATAAGATACAATCATGAATTAGAATAATTAATAGACAAAACATTGTTTGATGTTCATAAAGTCACAAAGGATAAGATGGCTAGGACATATAGAGAGAATTATTACGGAAGATAGAATTCCAAAAAGAACGCTAAAAGGAAGATGGTATTCTTGAAGATAAAATAGGGGGGGGGAACAAGATGTTTAGATGTTGCAATAGAATATCTGAGGAAGATGAAAGTTAGAGGATGGGAAAATAAAATGCAAGAGTTGTGGAGGAAATTGTGCAAGAGACACATAGGGCTGTAGAGCAGAGGAGAAGAGAAGTAGTAGTAAAATTGCATAACTCCATATGACCACAATACAAGAAAAATAGCGTAATACTATACTTTAAATTGATATAATCTGCATTCTGGTCCTTCTGTTGGGCTTCAGGGTCTACAAAATCTCAGCAGAGGACAGATATAATGAACTGGAGACTAGGCTGATCTACACAGTACTGAACGTTTTATAAACCTTCAACTTTCCCTGACAGTAACGCAAAGTCATGCCTAAGCTTGCGCAAGGCAGGCTGTGATTTCGATCATATTATCGGAACTATATAGACAGTGAGCCTATTCAAACAATGAATTTCGCACATTAATTAAAACACATGAGACAGCACACTAACCTCGAGTAGGCTCAACCTTGCAATTTTAATGGACGTTTTACTCCTCCACTGCGCTCTAGATTGACGATGGCTAAATGTTTACTCACTCAATTTAAGCACTAAGCTGCTGGAACTGACTGCAGGTCTTTTACAAATAAAATGTTCCTTTACACGCTGAAGTTCTTGTCAAGATATAAGGCCTTCTCTTCAAATATATTATGCATGAGAACTAAGGGTGTATGTTTGCCAATGCACTTCAGAGACAAAAGTCGCAAGAAGTCAAGTGAGGGAGGAGGAAAATCAAAAGGGCTAGAGACTAACAAAAATGTTTCTGTCCTGAAACTCTGGAATCATTTTTTGTAGCTAAACGTTTGCTGTAGGATTTCTTTAAAAGAATGCGAAACTTCTTCCTCTCTTAAAATATCGGCATTGTTTCACACATAAACACACAAAAGGAGGGAGGGTAATTTTTCTGACAGTCTTCCGCCAACATGGTATACATTTTGATTGCTTTTGGAACCTCGTAAGTAATGCCTCGGTTGTTGACTGTACCAGTTTTAATTTACATAGTCGTGGAGTAGGACTCAGTTCTCATATTTATGCTTCATGCACGTTTCTCGCAACTAATTTAAAAATTGCTTTTTTTTTTTTTTTTCCCCTCCCAGAATCTCCCGGTTGTACCTCACAACACACACTAATTTGGTTTTCAATCACATCATATCTCTATTTTGGAAAGAACGAGAAATTTTCGCTTGTTGGTCAAAATGCCTAAAGCTTTTTAAGGGACCTGTAGCCGATATATTCCGTGAAAACTCTGTTTACCTCTCTCTCTCTCTCTCTCACTCTCTCTCTCTCCTCTTCTGTAGCATTTCCAGTCTTCTGATATTTGCATACTATGGAGCTTTTTGTGAGCTGGAGCCTTCAGGACAGGAAATTCCTTTGCACATTGAGCGAACTATGTGCATATAACCAACGTTTATTTGAGGGACTTTAAATAAGTATAATAATATTAATTTATGAGGGAGGCATTTCAAATTACTCTCTTAAATAAGCCTGAAACGAATTTTTGGAATAATGAGGGCAAGTTTAGGATAAAATTCTTCTCATTTGGCGCTACAGCCCTGGTGACCCTTGATCTGCCGCAGCATCCCCTGCTTCCTCTATCGCTGTTTTACGATTTCAATGATGGAGGGCAAAATTGCAGGGGGCATGTGATCAGTATGCCGGCTCCCTAGGCAGTTTTCCAGTTATCCTCACCAGGCTGCGTGAATCTCTTTCCAGAAATCCCTAACTATAAAATTCCTAAGCAGGTACCTGGATTCGAACCTGGGCCCCCTGGCCGGCGGTCTGCAACCCTAACCACTAGCCCAAGGAGGTGGTCAATTTAGCATATAGAAATTGTGAAAGCTAGATAATATAATAAACATTTAACTCTAGCAGGATTACTGTTGGCAATTATCTCTCATACGCTAAGTTTTAACCGACTCCACAATAAATTTTTAACTTTAATAGTTTTATGTATGCCAAATTTAAGTAAATGTTTAAATTATTAATACTTTTATTTCCTAATAAATATTGCAAAATTAAATTAACAATTCTGTTTCCGTTCACTTTAAGAAACTGAATGCAATCTTAAAACAGGCGCTCGTTTTTCAATTTTCTGTGGTATGCAACAGGAAGCCTACAGGTTCTCAAAAGTAACCTTCACGGCTATTGCGGAGACACTGTTGATTTTAAACTGTATATATAATTATCTATGCAATAGTTCTAAGAAATATTTCAGGAATGTGTTCGTTAAATGGAAATTTATTTTTCCATTGTCTATTGTTAAGTGTCCATATTAACTTTTATATATACAGAGTGCGGCAGAAACAATGACCCAATATAAATCGTGCGCTCTTGTTGGTCACTGCTTTTTAAAGAACTGATGTTTGTACCATTACACACTGCAGCTCAAAGCGTATTCTGTACACCATATTGCATGACCTTGGCCGCTCGCTCCCCTGCACGTACTTGGCAGTTAGTATGGGGTGTAGGTTGAATAATCCCCGTGCGTTTACAATTGAAACGTTTTTCAAATGCGGTGATTGTGTTATAAGATTGCAGCTTTTATTTCGGCAACATTTCGACATCGGTCGGAACGGACAAGTTCCGTACGGAAGGCGGTTACGAAATGGGTCAGGCAGTTCACGACATCTGCTTGAAAAGAGAAGCCAACTGGTAGGTCACCTACGATTCGCACTCCATAAACATGGCAGCAGTAGGAGTTGCTTTAAAGCAAAATTGAACACGATCCATATGTCGGTGCTCGCAAGCCCTCAATATTTCGGATAGTAGTGTGCGTCAAATGAATGTCGACTAACTGGTCGCTTTGGACTTTGCTCTAGTGGCTTCTTGTTTATTGCAGAAACAAAAGCTGCGCTCTTACGACTCAATCATCACATTAGAAATACGGTTCAATTGCAAAAGCACGCTGTTCATTTGACCTGCACTCCATACTGACTGTCAAGTAGTACTGTGCAGCAGAGCGAGCAGCCAAGGTCATGTAATATGGCGTAAAGAAAATGCTTTGAACTGCACTACGCAAAGGAGCAAACATCGTCTCTCTAAGAAGCCGTGACCGACAATAGAGCACGATTAAATGGATCATTGTTTTTGCCGCATTCTGTATATTTATTTGTCTCATTATAAAAGTTGACACCTTTGAACTGTGGTATACTCTACCCATCAAATAGAACTTCCCTTCAAAGGGACACTATGAAATTAACCATACTGTACAGAGTGACCCAATAAACAATGAACTAATTGCGGTGTTTTGCCTATAGGTCAGGGCTGGGCTCGTATCGTAAAGTCGCGCTGACACAACCGTGCAACACTTTCCTCAACTATTTTAAAAGGTTTTACTTACCAATGAAAGTATGTGCTGAAACTGGCCACCTTGTTCATATATTTTAAAAATACTTTCTATCACTCGCTGTAGTTCACGTTGAGATGCTGGGTATTTCCTGGCGGATATTTTTATTAAATTCTTTGTATGTCTTTTATATGGTGCCCCAGAGATAAAAATCGGAAGGTCGGGGATCGAGGGGTACACAATTTTTACTAACAACTATTCCATTCTGAAATGTTCTTTCAATTTCTTTTATCGAAATATTCGCTGTGGCAGAGTTGTTGAAAGAAGGTGGAATCACGCTCCCTCTTGGTTAATTCTCTAAAAAAGGGAAGGGGGAGATTGTAATCACAGATGCCATTGTTATTTTATATGGTTTCAAATTTAACATCTCAATATAATATCCGATGTTGTCTAATGTTTGTTTATTCGGTGAGAACTCTTTATTGTCAGGTCTCTTAGACTGAACACTAGTCTTGGCCTGAAGTGTATTATAAAGACTTTGGATTGTTTTACAGCCTGGAACAGCTACACCCGTGAATATGTCATCAGATCGTCTTTGAACGTGACAAGTTGATTGATGAATTATAAATAAATCCACATTGTGCAGTAGAAAACACATACTGAGCCTTAATTCACTTCGCGACATTAAATACAGAACAAAATATACCGGTCATGATATACGAAATAATCACTATCACTTTATTCCGACCAAATGCGGGAAACACGTGTACACTTTCTCAGCGTAAAAATCCTGCAAGTTAACTTCGTAATTAACTGGATCACTTTGTAGAATCTATGACGTAACAAAATATGAATAGTACTATTTGATATTATCACACAAACAATTATGTATAAGTCACTGTTAACAGGTAAAGTAACCAGGTTTAGTGTTACTTTCACAGGGGAAAATCGTACTAATATAGTTAGTGTGTTTATTTCAAAGCACTTCAACAGGTTAGCATCATCTTTTATTGAACGAACCATGACGTGACAGCTTGGACTTTCGATGTTGCTGCAAAAGCTTGCATTAGTACACTAAGCTCTGTAGACTATGCAGAAAATGACTAATGAACTAAATTCTGCCTCAAAGACAAAACATGGCTTTAATTGATGAGAGCAGCGGTGAAGATGGTAGGTACCTGGTACCGCCCCCATGTCTCCTGGTAAATAAGAGGGTCTAGTGTCTGCAGAACATTAATTGTGTGGGTTCTGGTGCTGGCAACGGAATAAGGTGACGTTGAGCATCATCCATCATCCCATGTGCACGTAGCAAGTACACCACTCTGACCGAAAAAGCCCTTCATGCTAGAACCACCTCTTTTCTCAAAGTGCTCCACCGTGCCGCCTACAAGGATAAGGTTCATTACTGTAGCAAAATGCTTTACACGCCTTTCTTTGACATTCTAATAAACATTAAATATTTTCTTAGTGATTATGACATATAACATTACCTCTTTTTCTTCAGCTTGAAAGAGCTGGAAATTTTAAAAATTCACAAACATGTAAAAGGAAAGTAAGGATATAGGAACTCCTATTATAAAAAATAGGAGCTCCGGATGTGTGTATTTAGTGATTTATTATACTGCTCACAACAGAATACTGTGAAATTTAGACAAAAATGTTAATAGAAGTGGTGAATTTTAGCTCTTAGATTATGGTATTATAAATGCCAAATTCATGATCAAAAGCCTAATATATAATTCTGTTTCACATTTTAAAAGTTTGTACACGAAACATAGAAACATAAAATGGTTTATATCTGCATTAAAATAGGAAAATAAATTCAAATTTTTAAACACTTTACAGAAAATTTTAAAAAGCAAAATTATGTAATACGTACATAATACTCCCTTTTAGCTTTAAATATAAACTTTATGAATTTTAGAATATTAAACATAATATTCGTTTATTTTTTTCAAGAACGTCGCTCTTAAAAAGCAGAAACTTTGTTTGGAATGAGACATCCAAAAAATCTGAAACATATCAGAAAATGTAAAACGAAATTAAAACTATAACCATATAACGAAATTTTGGTAGAATTCAGAAATCTACTGCTTACGGATTCTTTTATTAACAGTGAGGTGTCCAAAATTTGATCATGAATGAATCAACTTTATTTAGGCACTTATAAACTACATAGAAGTAAAGAGAGTTTATTATATTTTTTAATTACCATCCACGTTAAGGTTCGATTTTGAGGCTAAAAGAAGCTTAATGAGAACAAAAGGATTTATTTTATTTCATTATTTGTGTTAAAATAATTGTAAAAACTTTTTCAATATGGTTGGATATATAGCACTGGTATTTAATTTATTGAGTAGATAAATTTAAGCGGACTACTTTCAGCCAATGAACGACCTCATTGATGTCGATTAACCAGCGATAACCCAATTAACATTGATAACAAATGATATCATAAAAACTAATAAGTGTAACGTATTTTTGATTCTATATTAATTTGTTTTATTTCTATCATCTCTATTGTGATTTGATTACTGAACGAGTAAATCGAAATTCATTTTGGTTCCTGTTACGTTTTGCCATTCGATGCGCTTATTTTGTTCCAATGCATTGGACTAATTCAAGGGTTACATTAATTTTCTCTGAATATTGATTTGTTTATAACAAAATTAAACACCAAAATCGTTCTTTCGTATTTATCTTGCTAATAAAACTCACAAAGCTGATAATTTCCCGGAAGTAGTTTAATTTTGCTTTTCAGCTCATGTTTGTTATCTTGTTCTCTACCGTTCGTTTGTATACAATAAACATTCGTTAAACTCAATTCGATTCCGGAAAAATATTATCACTTTTATTATAGAAGAGAATTTATGAAAGTAGATTTAAAGTATATAATATTTGTTATATATTGTTAAAGATTTTGGATGTACTAGTTAATATTAAAATCTTTCAATGCAGTTACTCCTGCAGTGTGCTAGGTACTTACTTTTAACGGTACTAGAGTTGGTTATCTCTTTAAACTTGCATTTCTAAATTTATAATAAAAATTTCGGAGTAAAGATGGTGCTATAACATTTCACTGAGATATTGAGGTGTAGATTCATATGTAATATGTATTGCACCATGTTTCATGTAAAATGTGTGTCGGTTCTGGTGACCTAGTGGTAACCATACTTGCCTCGTAAACCCAAGATCGCGGGTTCATTTCGGCCAGGGTAGATGGATTTTTTCGGGAATAAAAATTCTAGGTATGACTTCCTTCTGAAAGAAGAGGTTTCTGAGCAAAATTTATCGGCCGTTTTATGACCTGAATTGAATGGGACACAGGTAACCTGAGATGTTAAAGAATGTCCATAAATAAACCAAATGAACAAGTAAAATATATTTAATAACCTGCGTTCTATATCCACCTTTTGGTATCGGATAAGTTTTAACTTTAGGAATATGCTGGGAGAAAACAGCCCAGTACGGCTATAAAAATGTAAATTTTTTAGCACTAGAGAAGAAGAAGAATTAACAATTTCTAACAGTTGAAGAAAACGATATAATTTACTGAAAAATAAATCAAATATACACTACATATACTACATATAAAATAGAGTTACATTTTGAATAACAATTAATTGCTATACAGCTATAAAGACATTTATCATGCAACTGGTGGAAAAATATGTCAGAAATAATCATTGAATTCATTTTAAAACATTTAAATTTTTACATTCAAAGCATTGAATCTTTAACTTTTAAATTATACATTTTCAAAAGTTTGCCACATTTACCACTGGCAAACAAATATTTAGGTACAAGCATATTAAAATGCTCTGTTTTAACAAAGAATGAACGACTTTAATGGTGTGCCTGAATTCCCATAAGGTTCACACCTTGTCTTACAAATTTCTTGCAGAGCTACTTGATATCAATGGAACCTTAAACCATTATAATATAATACAATGGAAAACTTTACAATAAGAAATTTTAAAGATAAATTCTATCTGGTGATTGTAAGCTAAGAAGACTATATTTAGAATTATGGAGCCGAAAGTGTATGCATTCCATGCCACCGGGATCTCCTTGCCGCGTTTCGAAGGAAGAGAAGCAGAATGTAGTGAAGTCGCATAGTATGGGTAATATCTCCAATTTCGTGAACATAGGATTACTTGCCGTTACAGGCAGGACAATTGTGGAGCTCCAGTCCCGAGCGACAGCGGAGAGAGCCGAGCTCCGCAGTTCCAAACGTATGATAATAAAGTGTAAATGTTGCATATATTATTATGATTATTATTATTATTATTATTATTATTATTTTGTTAAACGTAACGTAACCTATGCGTTGTCCTCCTTAACTTTCTAGGTGCAATATGTTGTTCATTATTACAAAACTCAGTTTTTCACTTTTTACCACGCGTTGTCTTATTGGAATTCGCAATTAATTCATGTATAACTCTAACCTAAACCCTAACCTATGGTAAATCCTAGAAACCGGTGGACCCACTGCTACGCTCGCCTCCATTTAATAAATATAAATTGATAGCGTATCTGTGTGCTACTAAGTACGATGGTAAATCATTGTAATGGTTGCAAATTTCCTTTGGTTCCAGAAAAATTTATAGCGGATTGTGTGGGTTGAACTTAGCGAGTAAACCATTGTAATGGTGGCAAATCTCGTTTAACTCTAAAAGAAAAAGAAGAAAACAAAAGATTCAGGACGTTAGATTTCGAACTCTCTACGTTTGCACCAATAGAATGACGCTCTAACCATCTGAGCTATCAAGCCGTTGCGTTAAAATGTCATACTATCTAGCTATATCTCTGGAAGTAACACTACTCTGGGCTTTCTATTGCCCGGAGTGACTTGGGACTGGAGCCCCAGAATTATTCTAACGTTAATGAAAAATCATACCATTTACTTGCTGCAATGGTCAAGCAGCCTGCTCAGCACACCATGCTGACGTGGCTCCACGAGCTAAAAAGGGAAGATAATTAGCAATGCACCCAAAAAGGCACAATATTTAATCCTTTTAAACATATTTTCCAAATGTGTATATAGAGAAAAATTGTAAATAACGTTTGGAACAGTACATGCTGAAATTACTAAATAATAAAGAAGGTTAGAACAGTGATCGTCAGGGCTGCTGTGGACGGGTCAAAAGCGCCTCACGCTCATAGGGTAACGCATTTGTGACGTTACGTATTTGCCTACTACGAGCAGTGCATGGGTACTTATAAGTTTAATGGTAGTTGGGAAGGATAATTCTTCAATTTGAGGGTCTGAATAAGGTTTACTGTGCAATAAAATTTTAAATGAATTTTTAACTTTGCCACAAAAAAAAAAAAAAAGAATGTGAATATACTGGTGATTGGCGTGCAATACTTTATAACTCTAACCCCCGTTAGAGTTATAAAGTATTAACTTAACACCAACACTTGTCAATAGCCTAAAATACATAATTGTTTTGCTATTTCATGCATTGAATGTGCCATAATAAAATTAATTACACAGTTTGGTTATTGAAATAAACCCTAATTGATTTATTGCGTGAGGAGGATCCAACTATTTGCCTTTATTATAGATTAGAGTCATTTAAGCTGCACAAACAAAATCGCACCAAATCATACTGTTATCCGCTAAGTCATTGTACTTATAATTGATTTAATTACAATTTCAAATTCACACAATATCATAGCGCAAAAGTAGCAAACAATATAAAGAGGCAGGCGGAAACATAAAAGATTTTCATTCATATCCCAAGTGTAATTAATAATAATGCACCGCATGTCAATACTATTTGAGCGATATGCTCCAGTTGATGTCGGCAAGTGCTTACTTTAGAATCGTACTGGAGGGTATGTAGCTATGAAATGATGACTCAATAGCACGGAAAAGAAATGTAAAATTCACGAGGGGTCAAAGATAACTATTTACAATTTACTAAACAAACAAGTTTTGAGATATATATATATATATATATATATATATATATCTGCAACTAAGTTTTAAATTTTAATAATATGGAGAGATAATCGCATATTAAACTGGCGTACAACAAGACAAAACATACAGCAATAATAATGAATTGAACATTTTCACATAATTAAAGCATTGAAAAATTTTATACCACAAAAGCTCTTATGATGAATCTTGAAAAATCAAGTCCGTTAAATTGACAATAATTTATTATTACTTCTTGTACAAGCAAATTACAAATCCTAAAAGTCAGCAAAACTTTGTATTTTAAAGGCAAAAGAGTTTTAACTCCTTACCAAAGTATCATGACTTAAAAATTTGCTCTAGCAGTGCACATTTCTAAGCAAAACATAAAATTCACTTTGAACTAAAAGGGTTAAATAAATTTTGTTTAATTAAGACATATGCTAAGACAATACATGGGTCACTGGGTGGACGCGGTGAAGTATCTCCCCAAGCGATAGTATTCAATGTAAGCACTCAACCCTTATGGCTTCGTTGCTATCTCTTTATTAAAGAGAAAGGCAGTGTGTGGTGCACTGACTACATTGCATAGTCGGCATTCCTTAATTATATTACTGTATGATGCTTTGCAACCAATAGGGAAGCAAGCTGAGAATCAAACTATGCATATGCAATTGCACAGGGAAAGGAGAGGGAGAGATAAGCAGGAAGAAGACTAGTTTGTACATCGTGCGTGGAAAATAGAACAAGCCAGAACGGCGAAATACAACTTTTAAAAAAAAATTGTACCAAAACATGACATGGACATTAAAATATAAATTTTTTAATCCGTACATTATATAAATGTGTAAAACTACTATTTTAATATTTATTCGTTAAATATCACTTTTTAATGTATTCATTTACTTAAAACGTTAGCTCAGTATTTAATATTGTTATAAAACAAAGTATTTACATAGAAATTCAGATGTATCATGTAAAATAGATTTCCAATTGTGCAAATGCAAGCAAATCCGAAAGCACATTCTTTTTTCATTTGCAGTTCTTCCCCATTTTGATGTTATGACAATACTTTGGGCGAACATTTTAGTACAGATGCAAATGAAGGCACCATCGATTGGATTTACATCGGATGTTCCCGCAGAGGAATAAAGTACTCGCAAGTTTATCCTGATGGCGAATTCTCTCCATGACACAAGTAAAAACAATAACAGTGGAACTGAATTCATTCTCATTTGTGCACAGATAGAGGTGACAAAGACTTCAAGACAAAGAAGGGGAAAATCTGATTTTCCAAATAAAAAGAAGCGTATTTCCCTTCTAAAATAAAAGCAAAGAATGGTTTTAGGCTGAAATAATTCTTCTAAATTATAAACGGGGTTTCAAAGTAAAGATCGTTAACATACGAATCTAAAAATGGATGCTTTCAGCATTTACGTTTAATTACTTTTAAATGTAATGTTAATAACATGTTAATGTTTCTATGTTTTAACAACAAATGCAAAAAGCTTGCTCACGGAAAGTAGAGAAATCTGTGTTTGTTCTATGGTTTTTAACCATCTAAAAGGCAATTCAGTTTTATTACTAACATTGAAATAGTGTAAAGAAACAACGCTTCAAAACCCACAGTTGTGAACGAGATTGAGGTCAACCTCCCTTGACGTCGGGAGGCGATGTTTGCTATTAATTCACCTGTTTGCTATTAACGTCTTTAGATGGGACATTCCCTCTCAAATTGAACAAAAGGTTTTACAAATTGGGGTCGTATTTTTTAAAGTCAATTCTTTTTTAATACATAAAGCATCCAGAAATGACAATTTCTGCAGAATATGAATCTCCTTTTCCCTGTACATAAATGTTAAGCATTTGGCATTTTAAGCAAAATTGCGCCTTTATAATAAATATAAGTATATGGTAATATGGACTACAGAAATACAAACTAAAATTAGACATTGCCTTCTTTTTTAAGCTTTGTTAATGGCTTATAAGAAATATTTATTTATTTAATCAAGAGATTCTTGTGTAATTATAAAGTACTTTAAGGAACTGCATTAATTTTAAAATATTAAAATACACATTAAAAGATTCTACTATAAATATATTGCTTTTAAATATCAGTTTTAAAAATATGAGTTGCTATCAGAAACAAAACTTCTTATACAAACTTATTTTAGGTCGCGGGGGAAGATTGTTGACATATTGCATATACACGTCTTTCTTATTGAAATGTGGGCTAGCATTGTATGTAATTAATTGTTTAGCACACTCCCGCTGCACGACCGTCACATAAAGTGACTGCAAGTTGATGAAATAAAATAATTGCAAACGTAATCCATTAGGATGAAAAATATGTAATAAAGAATTAATTACATCATACATCAGAAGCCTCCAGTTAGTATTGATTTGGTTTGTATATTCCGAAATATTACGGAGTCATTTTCTTTGGAAAGTTAAAAAATCCCCTTTGTGCCTTTTGCCCTCGAAAAGTTTCCGCTTATCGATATTTCCTCGTTTATTTCCTAACTATTGTCGCGTGAGTATGGTGTCCTTACCTGAATTTTAATATGGTTGTTTACAATGTAACTTGAAGCTCTCGATGGATTATTATTATTATTATTATTATTATTATTATTATTTTATTTGTTTTATTTATTAATTTGTCGGCACGAGCACTTGTCTTTTCCTTCTGAGCTCGCGCATTGGCAAGTCTTAGGTAAGAAGTTCACTAGGCGGAAAGATCCCCTGCTATTTGCGGAAAACAATTTGTAAGTCAGTAGTGTCGTTTTCTTTGTATTTTTTGTGGAAAAGTTTCGCAGCATACACTGTGTATAAATAAAATCTTCTGAAATATTATTGTTAATATTTTATTCTTTGTTTAACACTATAATTTTCTTCATGTAATACTTAATTGTTTCATGTGTAATACACAAAATTTATTTGTTCAGCTTATCGTAATATACATTTACTTTCAAGTTAATTAGTAATTGTACAATACAATTGTTAATGTTGCTAAATCCTTACTTTCTTTTAACGAACACACAACAACCAATTCTACGGATCCCCTAGGCAGTTAAGTTTGCCACAAGTCTTAAATTTTGTAAATGCTGCCCCAAGTTACAGCTTACTGTCTCATATCTCTGTATGCTCACAAAGTTTCGCTTAAACACAAACATACGCGGAGTATTGCATGGAATAGTCCATGTATAATATTTTCTAGTAATGCTTTTCTGGCAGTCTGAGCAGTGGGGAAAAATTCTAGATTTATAAATTGGAATTCAAATGTTTTCAAGTTATGATAGGCCTTGTGGATTTCCGGGTTACAGTACCAATGCCTTGTTCACTGAGTAATTGTATACTGCACCATGGTACAAGGAAGCTTTTTCCATTTTTGTGTGCATACCTTGAAGATCTCAAATGTTGGGTTTCTCCGAGAGCTCTACTTCTAAGAAAGGCTTGAATACTTAAGTACTTGTACCTAAGTTAAGTTTATTTTAAGAATAAATATTATACTTCATGTTTGAAGTATATTTTTAAATGGGAAAAATTTCGAAATTATGATTGGAGCAACTGAATTTTTTCTTATCTTTTTCTCATTTTATATCCATACACATGGTTAGTGTGAGAAAGTAAATCTAAATGTGTCTTATGTAGTAATTAGGCTCATATTTTGTTTCAATTTCAACACATTGCTTGATTTTACTTTAAAAATGATTATTTCTGAAGCATAAAGTTACCAGACATGTAACTATACGATATAAATTTCGTGAAACTGCAATATATGCATATATCAGTTTTCGCTTTCAGTGATGAAGATGTATCAAGACAAAGCTAGCAGGCTAAATGAACTACACGGCGCGCTGTACTAAAACTATGTAGCTGTGCCTTATTTAAAATGCAGTGCATTATTTAGATTTAATCTCCAATCCCAAGTGACTATTGCCATCAGCACATGGTTGTTTACCAGCTCTACAAAGGGAAAACTCAAAGCTATCTCGTTGAAAAGCTTGCTATTGGAAAATGTGTTTGCTCTCTTCCACAGGATACTTTGAAAATGTTAGTGATTCAGAATACTGCTTTCACCTCTGAGTCATTAACAGCATGTACACTTATTGTAAATACTTTTTAAACATCTTGAATTATGCAGCGTATACTTGCATCCCCCGTCATAGATATTTGTACTATGTCACGCGAGAAGAAAACAAAGGGTTCTCTTTTGAATTTATCAAGTTGGACTTTATAACATTTTAATAAATTCACTTTTTACCAAATTAACAGTGAGTAATTAATATTTCTATTATAATTATAATATGCAGCAAATGTTTCAAACGTTTTCCTAATAATTTTACACTGAAACACATTAAAATACAAACAGAATATAATTAATTAACAAACTTTCCCTAGAAGCTTCCATTAGATTACGAATATAATTTGTTAATATGTGGTTTTAAACTTACTTTTTAGAAAGCAGTAAAATTACGATGAACATTTTTAATTATGAAATTTATTATATATTATGCTAAATTACGGTTTAAAATATAATTTTATTTAATTCACCTGTTATTAATTTTCTCATATCCTGGCATTTTTGCTATTGCCAACATTTATTTATGCAAAATAAACCTTAGAAAGAAGTTTAATAGTTATTATTTAACATAATTAATTGTATTGTTCCATAACTTGATTTCGAAAGCACCATGAGGAGTGTATATATTGGAAAAACAAATGTAATAGATTAAAATATATAATTTATATCCGTTTAATTAACAGACAAATAATTATCCAATTTTCGTTAACACTGAAATGTCGTGACATTTTTAACGTTACAAAATGCAGTTTCTAGTTTTAGTACGAACTATCTAAAAGGTACATTATCTGGCTTTTGGAAGAGTTTTATGTATCATCACTGAGTGGAAATCACGCTTACCCACTGAAAATAAAATCAATCTCCCTCTCGCTCTCTCTGGTAAGTTCAGTCCATATTCAGATAAATATATGACCAGTTTTCACTAACGACATTCAAACAAACAGTATTTTATATGCTTTTCTCTCCCTCATCGTTAACAGTGAAACCAATACACGTCCCAGCACAATACTGACAACATTGCGTGAAAGGTGATTAATATCTTCACATGCTTTGCATTGTTCGTAAATTCATCGCTATGTAGTGAAACAGGTTTCAGTTTTCAGTCTTGAAATTTTAAAGCATTTGTTTTTAAAAAGGAAACCTCGATATACAGAAATGAAATTAATAGAACTTATGTAGCTTTTCCTGCTTAGCTTATTATCTATATAAAGTGGGCAGAATTCTGGGTTTCCCATTGAAGGATCTAAATAAACTTCCGGGATTCGCTCACTGAAGTATTTTATAAGTCTTTTTCATTTTCCACAGATTGGTCTCCCTCAGTTTTATATTAAATTAAAAACAAAAAGTTTAACTGAGTAAGATATCTGATCTTAGAGGGCACGTGTTTATTATTTCTTTCGATTACATTTTTTAACCAGAATTTATTTATGCTTTGAGTGGGTAGTCGCAACGTAAGTTTATCTTTTAAAGATTGCATGCCCAACTAGTGTTGTGGTACATGCAAGAGCGTTAATTCAACGAAGAAACTGCAATAATGAAAACTATCTTCATACGAAGATTGAATTTTAATACACTGGTAGCTTGTAAATCTGCTACAAAAATGTTAACAAAATAAGTTGTGAAGTGAACAAAAATAATTATCAAAAGAGGTTCTGAGATTGACGACTAATTCACGACCGTAATGACTGAGTTTACCTGCAAATCTCAGACCCTCGTGTGATATTTACTCGGGCTATTACCGAATGAAACAAGAATATGGATATAGTTTCCCTCAACTTGGCTTACAAAATTGTAATAATTGTATATTTATATTATGGATACCTTTTTAAGCCATCTTTGCAACAGACGAATGTCGATTGTCAGTAATGCCAATAGAAAATATTCCAATACTGGTTTAGGACAATTTCATGAATAGAATAAAAATAAAAGTAATATACCGAGAGTGCCAAAAATGTATACACTCTTTCACAGTAGATATCTATTTAATATATTTCAAAGTTGGACCGAAAAACAACAGTAATGTGTAGTATGATGTTCTGTAAACAGACGTGACTCCCATACATTATGATAGCGTTGCTAAGTAACAGGTAAATCAACAATGAACAAATGACTGATGGTGTATGATGTTCTGTAAACTGATGTGTCTCACATTACGTTATGCTAGCGTTGCTACAACAAAATGGAGTCGAGATTATCGTTTGAACAGGGGAAAGCAAATTTGAAGTATCCAGTATATTGGATAGGACGAAGAGGTCCGATTGAGTTCCCACCGCGTTTTCCGGATCTAACTCCGTTGCACTGCTACCTATGGGGAACTGTTAAGGATGTATTCCATAGAAAACCAGCTACACTGGCAGCACTTCGAGAAGAAAATGAAGCGGCATGTGCAGCAATTGCTTAGGACATTTTCGTAAATATTGTTCAATCAGTAGTTCAACATACTCAGTAGTGTATCGACGCCGATTGTGGACATTTTGAGCAACTGCTGTAACTGTAACTGTAAAAGTCTAAGATGATTAGTGCTCATCATTTTCTGTTTGTGTGAATTCAGTTTTGTTATGCTGACACAATGTTTTCTTTGCTTGAAGCGTGTATACACTTTTTGGCACTCTCTGTATAATTTTGAAAAAAAAAAAAGTATTATGTATTCTATGGTTTGGAATTCTTATATAAGATCAATGTCCACATTTGAAGCATCACTAAAGTGCTTTGATTAATCCTCCGTTTGTGTTATGATTGTCGATAGTTTTGTTGCTATCAATATCATCCCAGCGCCTGCTAGCAAAAGTTGTCAGTGACGCATGCTCAGGGATTATAGTGCCGGAATAGAGTTGAATATATTGGCCAAAATACAAAATTCACTTCGGGCAATAAAGGAATTTAGTAAAAATTTACGGTAATTTCACTGCGATATCGGGCCATGATTGGCAAAATTGAAAATTTTGTTTCATTTCATTTGATTTTATATCGTTACAAAACTGAAATAGTAAAGTAAAACAGTAGTATAGTTCTAATTGAAGAATTTAAACAATTATAAAGATAATTATGTAAAATAAATAAAACCTTTTAATTATACTGACAATAATTTATGGTAAAATTCTGCGAGGTATGCCGAAGTTCTTCAAAATGCAAAATACTGATCTATTAGAATTTAGCCTTTGCCTATCTGAGGGTAATATAGAGGAACCTGAAGGGAATATACAAAAACGCCTTCATAAATTTTACATTTTAAAATCGTACAATGTTTGCCAAGAGTGAAAAAAACCTTAAAATTGCAGTAGGCTTGAAACCCTTCTCCCTTATGGCTAAGTTATTTCTTCAGGTTTATGTATAGGAAGCATTTATATCGAGGATAAATCTGGCAAGTATATTGATTTTAATTTCTTTTGTGTTTCTGGATTGTTCTTTCGGATTAAGACTTTTTCTTCACAGAATGGTGTTCTTTTTAACTTTTATTTGATATTTAAAGAGATCCAGCAATGACGCATAATAGTGAAGTGATATTTTTATCCAAGAAGATTGTGTTATTTTTGTCTTTTACAGGGCTTTGCTCTTTTTTTTTATTCTTGGATCTTTGGAGTGTAATGTTAGATCCATGATTCACCGATTATCATGAAAATCCCTTTGTAATATTTGATCATGATCATATAGAGAGTGCTGAGAAATTAACAGTCAAATTTGGTTTTATAGATTGCGAGCAAGCACGGCATTCTTTGAGCAAGTGAATCATTTTACTGCCAAGCTTTCGTGTCAAGTACAATTTTTGTGCTCATATAATCCCAGAATTCTCAATTTTTTAATCTTATAAGAATTATATTCAGATTATGTGGACTTTTACAATTGTTTTGTTTGGTCATAGATACGAGTTGTATTTGACCTATTCAAACATATATGTTTTATGCTTGAACGAATTTATTTAAATTCAAGAACCTAATGTGCAACTGTATCATAGGAAGCAAATATTCATAATTTATTTATATTTTGCATTTACGCGTTTCAAAATAAAATTAACTTTTACAATGAAACGTGTTTTATTTTGTTTCATACTCATGGTTTTGCTTGTGCGATCTTTCTGAATATTGCAAAATTTATTGCTTCAAATATCGTAAATTGAACACATTTGTATTGCTGTGTTTATTTGCACTAGTAACCTTTCAGTCAACGCTGGCGTATTGGAAAGTTTTAAAAATTAACTTATTTGCTCAGAGTTAAGTTAAATACCACGAGTGAGTTTAACAACGTTAAAATGTATACTAATGTATATTTTAGAACATTTAGGGGGTGAATTGTACTTTAGTTATCTGAATAAAAGCTTAGCTAATATTTAAGCACGTTAAAATACGAAAAAATAAATAAAATTAAAGGGAAGTTCCAACAATACGCAAAAGTACAACGTGTCCACCTGAGAGAGTTAGACAGGCAGTTGATGAATCAGTAAATATAGTAATATCCTTTTTAGATTTTAATGTTGTTGTTTAAATACTTAGGCTATTTGTAACTGTTCTATAGAAAATATAAATACTGCAGACGATTCACCATACTTAACATAAAGCATGTTGAACAAAAGAGCAAAAAGAAGATTTTACTTCGTCTACAGGCTGTTAAAGCAAATGTTCATGATGAACACTTAATACCGAGGGTGCCAAAAATAAATACACACTTACACAGAAGATAACTATTTAATATATTTCAAAGTTGAACCGAAAAAACAAAAATAATGTGTAGTATGATGTTCTGTAAACAGATATGACTCACATACATTATGATAGCGTTACTACTGACAGGTAAATCGACAATGAACAAACGAAGCCAAGATTATCGTAAATCAACAATGGACAAGTGAAGCAAAGATTGTCGTTGATGTTCTGATGTTGATGTTCACATCACTCACATGTGACTCACGTGGAGTCAGGATTATCGTTTGAACAGCGGAAAGCAATTTTGAAGTATTGGAAAACCAATTGCTTTTGAAGAAGCAGTAACTCGCCCAATGTACCTATACATGATATACACATCCGTCTTACCCGTCATTCATACACTCTATGAAAAAGAGAAAATTTACTTCCAATAGGATGATGCTCCACCACGTTACCGTCGAGATGTACGTGCGTCCCTTGATGACAATCTTCCAAGGCACTGGATCGGACGATGAGGTCAGATTGAGTTTCCACCGCGTTCTCCGGATCTAACTCTGTGGGATTTCTACCTATGGGGAACTTTTAAGGATGTTGTATACCGTAGAAAATCAGCTACACTGGCAGTACTTCGGGAAGAAATTGAAAAGGCATGTGCAGCAATTGCTGAGGACACTTTCGCAAACGTTGCTCAAACAGTAGTTTAACGTACTCAGAAGTGTATCGACGCCGATGGTGGGCATTTTGAGCAACTGCTGTAACTGTTGTAACTGTAAACCTCTAAGATGATTAGTGCTCATCATTTTCAATTAGTGTGAATTCGGTTGTGTTATGTTAACACAGTTTTTTCTTTGCTTAATGTGTGTATACATTTTGGCACCCTATATAATAATAATAATAATAATAATAATAATAATAATGATGATAATAATAATAATGGAATATAAGAATTGCGTTTTTAAATAGTGTATACAGGTTGTATCAAAAAGGTATGTAAGATCTTGGTAAACACTCCTCACATATCTCGTATTCAACGATATGACCATGGGTTTGGAATTGCTTTTATTTCCTCGTTAGAGCCCTTTTATTACACCTATACACCATAGCAAAATATTCAAAAATAAAAATATAAGAAACAGAAAATTATATGAAATGTTCAAAGTGTCCGTTAACACAAATACAGCTATCAGCTCGCCCTCACATACCCTCCCTGATGCACTGATGTACCCCCTGGAGTATCTCGTATTGTCTTTCACAGTTAATCCACAGATCATATGAGCATCTGCCAACTCCGCATTTGAAAACGTCATTTTACTGTACCTGGAACGAGCTCCATAAACACACAGAACTGACACTACATGCTCGGTGATACTTCAAGCAATGGAGTGAGTAGCATAACAAGAGCACTACTTGGTACAGAAATACCATAACAACGTTGAACTTAGGAACTAAGAGCAGTTAAACATTCCACTCCATTTAACCAGTGGCAAAAGCAAACATTAGGTAGGTATTAAGCAACTATTCTGTTGTGGGTTATTGCTACAGGACAATTTTGGCATTGTTGGCACTGTTGGCATTTTAGCTTGCATATCTTACCATGTAAGCGAAGTTGTAGACAAAGGGCTCTAACAAGGAAATAAAGCATTTTCGGAACATATTCATATAGCATATTTGCACATATATGCAAGGAACTTTTCCTCAATTTTTTTTTTTTTTGGAACTGTTTGGCACGTTCGTGTTTTTCGTCAATTTTATTATCATTTTAATTAGTTTCACTATTAAAATAAAAAAAAAAGATACTTTGTAACGTTATTCATTTGCTGAAAAAAAGTGTTTTACTTGTTCATTGACAGTACGCACGCTGCCTGTAGCTTAATTTTGCTCAAAAATGATAAAGTATTGTTAATGTTCACTCAATTTTTGTTTATTACGATCGAAACCAAGATTCAGCTATGCTCTATTAAGTTTCGTTTCTTAAGGGGTTTTTAAATAAAAATATGTCACATTTGTGGTGTCAGGCATTACGTTGCTATTCAGCAATACATAAAATAGGTTATTCGGAATATGTTAAAGCAAAGGCTGCAGTTTGAAAAAGTATATTGAGGATTAAGATACATATTATGGTGGTATAGTATTATAAAGCTTTTTTCGATTTCTCTTATGTCTACGAAGATTAGGTCAAACGGAGTACCCATTTCATTCTTAGAAATCATGCTATTTTATTGCATCTTCAAATATCATTCTTCGATTGACATTCACTTTACAAGTTTCTTTCAAGTTGTTTTATTCCCCTCTAAACATGTTTTACCTTGAGCTTTGAACGTTAAAATTTTGTTTTAAATATTTAGATATGATTTATAAATTATAGCATATAATATGTTTTATTATTGTTTTTTCATATTATTATTGTAATATGCCCATATCAGTCAACTCAATTTATTGTGTTTTCTATATTTTCTTCAGAATATGTATTAATTCATAATTGCTAATTGCAATCATTTATATTCAAAATATTTCAAACTTGTTAAATGCTTTTTCCGTTAAATACTTTTTCTGTCAATATTTTTACTGTTTTTTTTTCCCCATTGACATTGTTTTTCCAGAGGTTATTTGCATTGCAAGCAGTGAAAAAACATTTTTATCTACTTTTATACTTCTCAGCTTGTGGTATAAACAATTTCTTCCCTCGTGATGCGTAGTATAAAATTGATTCATAGCAAGATAAAAGAATTTAGAGAAGCTATTTGGCATATATTTGATGAATTACGTCTAGAGATAATTTTTTCATAAATATAATACCCAAATTTAAACATTTTAAAAACATACTTATCAAAATGTTTTCTAAAAAGAAAAGTAATGTGGTAAGCCATCAATTTATTACATTTCATATGAAACACATAAAATTACTTTTGTATGTTAAGACAATGACATTTGTAATTAGCAATTATCATACAGATTCTAAATTTATATTCGTATTTTAGCTTGAATTTATTAATGTTCTGCTTCTATTTGCTCAGTAATTCTCCTGCAAATGTCGTGTTTTCATTAGCTCATTGATTCTTTTAAACCATATTTTCTTTGCAGTCCCCTTATTGTTTTATTTCTGGATGTGATTCGCAATTTTTATTCAAAAATATTATATTTAGTTTCTGTAAAGTGTGAAACAGCATTTATTAAAGAAATGTTTTTCCTCTAATTATGCCATTTTTAATTCTATCTAATTTAGAATATCCAACTAACGTTGTTAGGTAATCCATTTCTTTTTAATGGTTTTTTCTCTTTAATTGGGCTAGTTTCTGCACTTCATGCTATTAAACCTCTTTTAATTGATTTGCATTTCTGAATTTTTGTTTGTATTCAAATTTGTTTAACCCACAAACCCGCAATTCGTATTGTCATTGCAAACTACTTTTTGCAGTTTTCTCTTAGCTTGCAGATTCTTTATGTATGCGAGTTAGTATCGTGATTTAATGTGGAATATGATGGGGGTGGATTTGCTTAAATTTTTTAAAGAGAATATTCAGAAATTTTATTTATGAGTCTATTAATGTGATTTGTTTTTTAGGATCAGATTTAAATAATTTTATTTTTTATATTAAGGTTATTATTTCATATATTTTTATTCTTAGATGCTTAATATTAAAGTAATTCTTTTCGCATCAACTCATAATCTTCAGACATTAAAAAATTTACATTAAATTTATTATATAGGGTGTTATGCTTTTATTTATCATTAATCATTATTCCCATTTACTTTTATTGGTCCACCTGTATTCCAATTTTCTAATGCATAATGTAATTAATATTTACTTTTAAGTGGTGTGATCTGTAAAGGGTGTACCGTATACTCCAAATATACACGCACATAAGGAACAAGAATTGAATATATAAATTTTGTGTCTGTTCTCTAAATTTGTGCTTTCTGCTTTTGAAAGCAACAGAACTAAGTTTTTGTGGGGCTTAAACGTAATGAACGCAAGATAAGATGCATTCTTCTAACTTGAAAGGGGTGAGAGGGTACCACAGTACTAATTGTACCTGAAACATCGGTTACTTCGCTCCTAAACGTACGTCACCACCTATCTCCGTAATTTTAAGAATTAAATAAAGCCAGCGTTTTATCCGGGAATAACCATTACGGCAGGTACAGGAGTATGTTTATGACCCTCAACTCCAACAGTGCTTCCAACGTACTTTACGATGTTTTCCGGCAGACAGAAACGTGTAGGAAATCAAACTTTGCACATGCGCAACACCCTTATCTTTTTAATTTCTCAGTAACAATTAAATGGACGGCAGATATAAGATCACCGTAAGGATCTACAACTTCATTAAATGGTAACAAAAATTAACACCCTTTTAGAGTAAAGGAATGAAAATGCAGAGTGTCCAGTCTTTGTGTAGGAATTAATCTGCAATGGTCTTTACTACTTCGAAGGACCAAAAGAACGTAAGAATTGCTGCGGAGAGATTATTAGAATGCAACATATACAATGTAATTTCAAATATAAGATGAACTGAAAGTGAAATTAATTCATAATAGTTATAATTTAAACATTTTTTAATTACGGCTGCATGTAGAACACTAAAATATGAGCACAAAAACGAGACGTGTTTACTCTCAATGTAAATATACGAAACGCTACTTTTTCTTCTATAAAAATATTGTTCCCATTAGGATTTAAAACGTTCATTGTTAAAAGGGCGTGTACACGCAATTTATTTAAGTTAAAAGTCCAATTCATTTGCTGAAATTAAGTTCAAAATACAATGTTTTACGTTAAAGGGCTGGATATTCCAGGCTTGGTCTTTTAACAGGGATTAAGTATTTTATTTGTACTCGCAGTTGGCAAACCTGCATAAATTAAACTCGCAACGTTTTATGGGTGCAATGAAAATAACTATGCGATTTCAAATTTTCCTTTGAGTCTTTACAGCTCCATCTGATTAAGGAAAATAATTCAATTATTTCCAAAATGGAGTCCTAGCTTCATTAATTTTGGTAGAGACTGTGCCCATATCTTAAATTGTCTATGAAAATGCGTCCAATTGATAAAACTAAATTTAGTGAGCAACACTTAAGTTTAGCGTGTAACTTATTAAATCATTTTAACACCAAAACTGATGGTAAAATATTTAGGGTTCTCAGGCATATCTTGAAGAAGGAAAAAGTCAATGATGGAGCATTTTATGAAGAAGACATAAAATGATGCTCGTAATAGTAAAAATAAATTGTTTTAATTGTGTATAATTAATTTCTAAAACTAATGATATACCAATCACAGTCACACTCTATGAATTCATTTTTAGTATTGATACTTTTCTAAAGAAAAATAGAATGTTTGTTATAAATTTTCTTGCTAAATGTTTATATCTGCATTAGCTGTTCGTATGACCTTGCCATCCTGTTCATATTGAAAAAACTTTAACTCGAAATTAACATAAAGTTACTGCCTCACATCTCGGAATATCTTCTGGTAAGATTTGCAAAAATTCTGTGACCTCCACCTCCTGCTCTTCTCATGGCGTGGGTTAATATAATGCCTGTTTCGGCTGTACTTTTCCTGCTCCGTTTCCTAAGATTTAGATATCAGTCTTCTTTTGGTTTATTTTCCAATATTTCTTTTCAGATCCTTTCATCCGATATTCTCTGCAAATGATTTCTCCGGTTTTCTTGATAAGATATTACTTCATTTACTGAATGTGGCCCCAAAACATATCATTTCTGATCCTGCCTCCTCTAGTATAATCTTGAACTCACTTTAAAATATCATTTCGGAAGACTAATATACTTTCCTCCCCCCACCCCCCGTAACTTCGGTTTTCTTCTTTGATACCAAATGGGAAATAACTTGCCGAATAATGTTTTAGTTTATTTTCAATTTTTATTTTGTTACTTAGTTGTCTTAAAATGTCTGCACCATATTGTAGATATTTAAAGTTATTTTAAAAGAACCATTAGGCCATGAGGAATTTAATTTGATATAGAAAAAATTAATAAATAATATGTTTTGTAAATTAGTGGAGGTTCTGAAGCACCTATATTTTGACTAAGATTTATTTTTGTGCTTTTTAATAAATCCAAAACTTTAATAAAAATCTGCATTATTGAATACAATGTCAGAGTTAATTATGTTTTTTTTAAATTTTAATTCAGAGAAATAAATAGCTATAATGAATTGCCTTTAGTAATTCCGAATTAAGTTTTTAAACATAAGAAATCTTTTTGCAATTTTGGGGGGCTTTTCATTTAACAACCTGCCAACTTTCAAGGTGTTAATTGACGAGGCAGTTATTATAATGCATCGAGACTTCCTGCTGATTAACTTTTAAATTTTATTTATCTACTTGTGGAGGGAAGGTGGACTGAACTGAAGAGATGAGCAGCTAAACTATGCTGAAAAAATCATGATCATCGTTTGTTCTTCAGAAAATAAACAAAAACAAATCATTAAAGATTTAAATACACGAATTTATATAGTTAAGTTGCAATAATATATCAACAGAAACCGAAATGGGGCACAATAAACAGACATATGCTGTCAGTGTTTCAAATAACATAAACGAAACATCCAAAATGGCGAAAGTTCGAAGAATAATAAGTTAGGAAGTTGGCGGAGTTAAAGCATCCACAACTTCTCCATAATTATGTTATCTATACTTATTTTAGCTTTTAAAGGGGTTATTTCCTTAAAAGCAAGTACTTTTGATTTTCCTGTTGATATATGAAAATTCTATTCTTTGCATAATTTTCAAAACTGGAAATGTGAAGAGATTCTTTGTGCAAATCAGAATCTGCCTCAAAGGAATAGCAAATATGAGGAGTATGATTGTATGTAATACTTTGTTTGAATATAAGTAATATCTAGATAGAAAATATACGAATTTCGTTCCACTAGTTTGAGACATGAAGAAGCATAAGTAGCAAGGGCGTAACATGGTCTATTTCTCAGTGCCAACTTGATCGGCGCTACCTCTCAACTTGGAGTGGCCATTAGCCTGTCAACACCACCGTTTTCTGTGGGAGACAATTTAGAGCCTGTCGCTTTCCTACTATAGAACTTTAGCAGCAGTTCCTATTTCTGTGGCCCTTCTACATTTCAGCTGTGCTTTTCGGTTGTGGAAGCAATTTGCAGAAAGAGAGGCAAAAGTTGGTCTTACTGCACGTTATTTCAGCAGTCCTATCACTTCTTACGCATCTGATTAGCCCAAGTTTGGTGATGCAGATCATCTCAACAAGAATAAAGTTCATCCTTAGTATTTGTGCCTTTCCTTTTACTGGAATATGGAATAACTTAGGCACTTGATAATGCTTCCTAGAGTTGAATTGGAAATTCTATAACATAACTTTCCTTCTTGTTTACTGTTCTTTATGTCGCAGGGCAGGTTATAAATACCTTCAGCAGCATTCTATGATCTCTATCACGGCGAGATACATTCTTAAATATTTCATTCACATTTTAGGTTTTCTTTTTCACATATTCTTCCTCTGGGCATACCTGTACATGAATTTATTTCTACCTTATATTTTTCAATTTTGCTTATGAGGTTATTTGAGCTATGGGCCGCCTGATAGTAACTGCTTACTGGGGAAGTGCAGCCCTCCGTAAAAGGAAAAAACGGGGATAGCGTCACCGCGCGTAATGTTAGCATTTTATTTGAAATATTAAACACCAAGACTTGTAAGAAAGTTTGAAAATAATACCTCTCAGTGGCAATACCTTACTGGCATTTCACAGGAAATGTTATCTAACTTTTCTTCTTTAAGAGCATGGAGGTTTAGTAAAGTATTTTGTTATCAATAGATCCTGTTTTAAAAGTTGGCGAACATTTCTCCACTTGGAAATGATCACCAGGATAGTATCTTGAGAATCGCTGTATCACTTCTCTGCAAGCATTCGTTTTCTCTCTCTCTCTCCCCCCCACACACACAAAAGCTCATTCTTCAAGATTTTATATATAAGATACTGACGTAGAACAATTAATACAGAGTTTGTATTACATGCATTACTACATGTATAATAGGCCTTGACGACTGGATTTTCACAGTCTGCTGGTCCGTTGCTCAGATAATTACATTCTCTAGTTGCTTTTGCTAACGATATACAGATTGTGGCACACATGCTTTGGTAGTACATATGTTGGTAATATAGTTAGTGAACATATATACTACAAAATAGAATAGAATATAAATATTCTAATACCACAGACGTGTACTTAGTTATTGTATATGTTGGTAACATTGTAAACATTGCAATGTTCTCTGGGAGAAGGAGTCAACATTTATGTTAAATGTATGAATGTAGGGGGACGTCAGCGCATGCGTAGTAAGACATGACGCTATGGTTTTGCAAAATTTAGTCGGCTTCCTTTTTCTCCGAGACGTTAGATTATATTTGGTTTATTAATGGATGCTCTTTAACGTCTCTGGTATTCAGAGCTACATTCAATTGAGGACGTGAAACGGCCGACAAATTTTGCTCAGAGGCCTCTTCTTTCAGGCCTTTATCGTGCCGCAAATGTACGACACGGGACCCATGGCTTTACTTCCCTTCCGGAGGAAGTCATACTTAGGACTTTTACGCCCCAAAAATCCATCCTTACTGGCCGCGTTTGAAACCGCGATCTTGAGTTTAGGAATCAAGTATGCTTACCACTACAGCACCTGGACCGACTCTCCGAGACGTGAACGTGTCTAGGTTTTCGTAAGACCATCTAATTATAGGATGTCAATTGTTAGTTCGATATGTAAATCAGGTATCAAATAAACTAACTTTATCATGAAATGGTTCGTATATCTTGGTTTATAGCGATAGTTGACTTTTAAATTATTTTATTGGAGATATTTAGTAGTTGATTGAGCAAAGAATGTGAACGATTAGGAGAGATTAGGATCTGAGTACACCCTTCAATGTCGCATTATTAAGGCAGTTGAACAGTTAGTGAGCCAGTGCTCTTTCATTTAAATTATTTATCGACATAATTGGTGAAGTCACTGGAACGTTACTTAATAGCATGACATTTGGTGGATGCGCCGGGCATAGTAGCAGACAATTTGATATGCAACATATTTGGTTTGAGGCGCCGGGCATAGTGTGATATTTATTATGGCTTCATGTCTACTTTATGGTTATAGGTGCATATTGCAGTACAAGAAATCCCCCCCCTTTAGAAGTTGCAGTTCTACGTCTGTATTTTACATTTTATAAAAAAGTTGTGACATTATAAAGGGTATCTGTACATTTTCGATGCATTTTGATGAAACAAATGAAAATTGTTACATTTTATTTGCAATCGATGGAAATTAGTACATTTCGACAAGGTCACCCAGCACACCAGCAAATTTTCCAACTTTTGTTTTTGTTCGGAACACTGTTTGTAATATTTCCGGTGTAATATTGTTCAAATTCGATTTTTCAGTAATTGGAGGTTATTTATTTTTGTTCCATGCACTTAAGGTTTGAAAAACCTCAAAGCGAAAATGCCAAGGAGGGTTAAACAGGGTGGGCGCGCCACCCATCTACCAGGAAATGCTATTCAAGTTTGCTTAGACACACGCGCAAAAAGAAAATCCTCATCCTGATAAAACATATAACTGTGAGAAGGATTATATTAGCAAGTAATTGCGGCTCCAAAAACGTTATAGCATATCGGCAAAAATGTTACCAGTAATCGTTTGAAGGGCGTGTGATACACCAGCCGCCTGCTGACATGGCAAGTAGATGCACCTGTGCTTCATTCAATTGCTTGCTGAGTGGATCTGCAGATACCCCGCGATCTGTTCCCTAAAAGAAAAATTCTTCTGGATCCTTAATTTTTTTGAAGAAATTTCGTTTTTATTAAAATGCTTGGAAACTTTAGAGACAATCTATATATAAAGTTCACGGTTTGATCTTTGACAACTTTGCGGGTCATTTTTTTTTAAAGCAAGTTAAACACATTTTTAAAGTACTCATTTCTCAAGAAAGTTGGCTGTTTAACCATTTCGATTGTTTTGTGTGGAACGACGCGTTGTCTTGGTAAAACAGTGTGCGTCATTCTTATCCGTTTTTCCTTCATTACATCCTTAAACAGTCCTTATATCTTACATAATCATTTACTGTTCGTTTACTAATTTCTGAATAGTCTAACACGGTATTCTGGAACAAACAGTGGCGATCACGTTCTAACCAATTCTTCAGCAGTCGTTGTCTATTGCTTTGATTGCCGCTTTGACTAAGGTATTTAATGATCCAAAATGTCTTGCGGATTGCAATTAAGCATCGCAAAGTATTGCATTAAAAAGTGTTTTCGTGTGCATTTTGGTACTTATTTAATAGATAGGGGCATCCAGCTCTTTTTCACGTGTAGTTTTTAGTGGATATAGCGCGAATATTCAATCTCGGCTATCTCTCGTATCGACGGCATTCCATTACAGTATCAGCTTTTTTCAGTGACAGTTCTTATGATGACCTTATAGAACTCTGAAGACTTTGTATTCGGTGCGTGTACGGAGACGTTTAGACTAATTTATCCAGAAATAAATACCTTTCACCTCCAGTACAGCCTTAAAAAATTCTGTTTTTTACTCCATGGCCTACAGTTTTCTTTTTCTAATATTTTTCGAAACGATTAGATGCCATTGGCAGGTTTTCAACGACTTTCGTATTAACAAAACTCTTACTGACATTCATTTTCTAATTTTTGATAAAAAAAAAAAATAGGAAGTAACAGTGGTGAAAGACACTGCTGATAAATTCTCTATAATGTTTTGATGGTATATTTTCTTCTTTGTCCTTATTTTAACAGTAGTAATTTTAGACGCACTGCACGGACTGCTTCTAAACATCTCATGATACTTTCTGTTAGCTTTTCCTTAGCCAAGACTTTATTGCTCACTTCTGCACCCCAAATATGCACACAGTTCTCCTCTTTCTAACTTAAAAATGTATATCCAAAGATTTATATATATAAATATATATTTATATATTTTATATATACCATATATATGGTTTATGGACGTTCTTCAAGATATCAGGTTATCAGCGTTCCATCAGGCTTACGCCCGAAAAAAAAAATATCGACACTGACCGGAATTGAACCCGCTAACTTGGATCTGCTATGCAAATATGGTAATCACTGAACCACCAAGACCGACTATCCAAATATAGAGTGGTGTGGAGAATGCAGTACATGGATATTCGTAATAAGAAAATTAATGGTCGATTTTCCATTGCATTTGATATAACATTGATTAGCTCTTACATACGAGTTGAAGTATTTTTTTGTAAGAATTCTTGGTAAAACTGAAAGAAAACACTGAAAAATTGAAAGAAGGCTAGTACGAAACTAATTGTATATTCGTAAATTATGCAAAATACGTTTAAAACAAGAGCTGTCCTTTTATTTTTCATCATTAGTATCTTTAAATAATACTTCTATCAATAAAAATACTTTTGTTTTTATATATACTCAAAATCAATGTAAATAGATTCATTGACAAATACTTCACTATATTTACTGTTTTAGATACTGACTATTCTTATTTGAAAAGCGGATAGAAACTAGTGCTTATTTTTCTCATAATTACAAATAAGGAGATTATGACAAATTGTTCGTTTAATACAAAAATACATATAAGAGAAAGTAGTTGTATTGAAAAATAACTTCAATATCATAGTATCGTTTCGATATTCTATATGTGTATGTGGTAACTATTTAAAAACACCATAAACATTCGTTATTATGTAGATAAAGTCAAACATGACTACAACCGACACTCATGTCATAGACAACGGAAGTACGACGACCGGGAAGGATATCTTAACATTTTATTAGAGAGAAGACATTTTCAACATGAGAACGAAATGGTGTGCTGAATTGAAATCGGCCTAGAAAGTATTTGCGAGCCAATTTTCGCAATTGGTAATAAAATATGAGTTGGCTGTCTTTTACAGGCCTCTCTGTTTTGTTGAGATGCTAAGTTAGGTTTACTAACTATATATCTATGTTAGTTTTTTATCAAACGATCTAGTGCAAATAAAATAATATATGAACTGTTGTGAAAGTGTAATACTTTAATGTCACCGTTATGACTTTTAATGCGAACAATTATACTGGTAAATTTACTGCCGCGTTGAATATACTGGTCTCATCCTGATTCTGTACTATTTGGTTTCGTACTTTATTATTATTTTTGTTGATAATTGTACTTAGTGGCCTGTTTTATCTATTTCGTCTAAACATTCCTTATTTTAACTGTAGCCTTTTTTTTATAGTTAAGGATAGGAAAATATTCACGTTAGATTTTCGTTCGCAACTTAACGTGAAATAATGGTCTCTTAAGGCTGACTCAATTTGAATTACAGAATGCGAATCTCATATTTTACCCCCAAACTAACTCCCTCGTTATATTTTGATGCTGCATTCAGCTTGTTTTAATGTAATTAGGTTAGTTTGTACATTTTTTCTCTTCCAGTCTACTCAAGTTAAAAGTTAGCCTATAGAGTTTTAATGAATAACATGGAACTGTTTGCATCTTATATAGAGGGTATTAAACAAGCAATTTGAGATAGGGAACCTAGGGCCAAAGGTTTCAGTCTTACATATTAGGGCTTAAAGCTTCAAAGGAATATGCACGCCACTGGCAATTTTTACCTTAAAGCATCCCAGTTCACATAAATGTACCACCGAAAGAACCTTCATAAAATATATTCGTTAAATTATATTTGGAACACGCGATTCTTGCTAATTAAGTTCTACATTAGCCATGCGGAGCCAAGCGAGAAGCCAGATGTATTAGTTTTACATGAGGGTGCTGGTTTTGTAAAAACTAGATATCAAAATTCTTAAGCACTTAACATCAAGCAAGGTGCACTCAAACACAGGTTAAGACCAACCGCCCGGCAAGCAATCAAGAACTGATGAGCGACAAGCATAAGGAAAGAGATTGGCTTGCAGCTCATGATCTATTGTATCTCCCACCTGTTGTCTACAGACCAATACAGCCTTAACTTCATCCGGTATTAGTGCTTAGAAATTCGATGCCTAGTAAATAGATTCTAGGTGTGAAATTTTTTCCATACTGGTTTACCTTGGAGCACTACTGAAAAGTATATTTATTTATGTGAATGATTTTCAAAGATTACTTTTTTCATTGTTTTTTGGGGGGAGGGTCGTTGTAATTAGTGTATGTAAAACAGATTAATGCCTGTTTTGTAAAACAATGCGTTTGACAAGACATGAACTTTAAAATAAGTTATTGTTTACATTTCCAGAGCTCAGTAGTTCGTGTTTTGGGCACGAAACCTGTTAGACCTAAGAATGTCATATTTCAGAAATATTTATTCTTATATATTGAAATAGTATAAAAATGTGAAGTCCATTGTTAGAATTGTGTCTTGATTTCACAAAAAATCGTCTGTCTTCATTGCGCTTACAACTAAAATCTAAATATGTAAGTATCATGTAATCGCTTACACTTTTTCTATGCTTTATTAAATAAGCTTGCTTTTTATTTCAAACGAATTCGTATTCTGTGTACACTGTGTCAATCTCTTTAGTTCTTAATTTTCCATATAAGCTGCCTTTTAAGGCTCGAATATCAAATATATCGTGCGTTGCTAGTGAAGCCTGGTCTTTTGATTAATACTAGGACAGTTTTCATTATATATGTAGGCTTAGTTCTTTGATAAAACAAGTAGGAATCATATTCGGGAGTGTTTGTTTTACAACTTCTATACCGCAGCAGTCGCCTCCCGATGTAAAGCTGGTGTTCGTATCAACGCAAAGGATCGAAAGTCATAATGGCGGCATATCCTGTCGACACGACGGAAGCATATTTGTTCAGCTCTTCGCTGCCATCTGGTTCTCCGCAATGAATGGTCGCTGTGTTTTAACCAGAAACGCCGGGACATGACAGGGACTCTTACATGCCAAATGACGTGTCCCGCAGTGGAGAAGGGTACGGCCGTCGCAACGTTTTGCGGCTTCTGTTCTCAACTACACGCTGTGACCGAATTTCTTCCTGTGAGCTTTTCGTTATCACCCAAGTCTTGATCAGAATAATAAACATTTACAATATATGAAAAATACAAACTAAGGGAACAGAATTAATGCTAGCTTTTGTTATTTAATTAAATGGGCTCCTCTGGCTTTGTTCATCAGATGCTTTTAGATGGGGATGGAGTTTAAAAGTAAATAACATTCAGTTTTTCTTGCCTTTGATTGCTCCACAAATACATACTTGCGTAAAGCGTGAACAATAGAACCGCAGAACAATGGTGTTCGGGAAAGCACGGAAACGAATAAACAAAGGCTATTTTACTTGTTAAAGATTGCATATTTTATTCTATTTATTGCGAAGTTTACACAAAAACAAGTGAATTAAGAGGAGTGAGTTACATTTCGGGTGGCTTATATGAAAGCCCCCGAGTATAACTTACTTTTAAAATCCGCCAAGGGTGGCCGAGGTCGTTAAATCGCAGACTCGTGAGCGGGAGGTCTGGGGTTCGAATCCCGCCAGGACCGTCCTTCCTGACTGAGATTTTTTTCAGGTTTTCCCCAGTCCTCATAAATGGCAAATGCCGGGGAAGTACGCTAAACTTAGGCCTGGAACGTTTCCTTCCTTAAAAAATAAATCCTTTCCCAATATATCATTTTATCTCATGTATCATCAGTGTCCATCGCCTGTGGTGCTCTATAGCAAAAACGGGCGTTAAACACTATTCATTCATTCATACTTTTAAAATAAAAACTATCTTCATTCACACTGAGCATCTTTCAGCTTGAAGAAGTTTCAAGATATTCGCTTTCTCCTACATACAAAACTTAACACTTTCATTAACAATAACAAGAACAACTACAACCTAGACATTAGGCATTGCTCGGCTTCAGAATTCCTATTCTAGATGTGTTTATTAAAATATGGTTTTGTAAATTTTGTTTATATTCAGGAGTTTCGTTTTACTAATATAGACGTTTCTCATAAGCAGAGAAAAACATCATCTGATGATAAATTCTCTTCACCGAATACACTCCGAATTTCTTGGAATATCGAGTGTTTGCTTCTACAATTTCGTCACGGAGTTATTTTTTTGCAACGTTCATTTCAATTATGTACATCAAGTATATAATCATTTATATATGTGACAGCCTTAGAATTGGGTTTGGCTCTAGGGCGACAGGTCAAGCATCAGCCGGTAAAATGCTGCGTAACACATTGGAAGCACAAGTAGATCTTAGAAAAGGCGTTGAACATTTCCTCCTTCCGCTCATATACAAGCTCCATATCGCGAGAATATGTCTTTGCTCAATGTTTAAGCTCATAAACTGAAATTATGCTTCTTTCATGTTCAATATTAGCTTGGAATAACTCTAATGGTATCGATTCGTACGACAAACTTTGTATTTCAAATTAACCCAAAAATAAAAATCAAAAACAGTCAAATCGAAAGAGAGCGAGGGGCGCAAACCAACACTATTAAGTTCATCATTGAACTTCTCATTTGCTGTATTTAATGGTTTTTGAGCAGTATTTGCGGTTGCAGATTCCTGTTGGAATAAACCTTGCCATTTTTTCCCTCTGAGTAAAGTAGGTTAAGATTAGATATTGATACCTATCCCCAATTATTGTCTAGTACGACTAGTATCTAATACTCCATGCATCCCTGTCTGAGTCACGTGTTCTTGGTTACGGAAGACTTCAGGGCCAAGGGAAACGGGAAGGAGAGCGAACGGAAGTATCGGCCAATGCAGCTGCACTCTTTCAGGACGCATATACTATTTATGCAGCACGCATATCATTTAATGTTTTTATATTTTTTTAACATTTCCATATAAAGTACAATCGGTGTTAATTTGGTGAGCGCGACAATCAAGTAATTGGCTCAGCTCTATCAACCCAAATAATACATTGCATTAAGTTATTTGAAATCATGCTAAGTAAAATTAAATCCATTAAATGTATTTTTGGAATGCAATGGATAAAGCAAAATTTCTGTATAATTGCAATTGTAGTAGTTGTCACACAATATACACTATGTCGGACACTAAATGAGATTGCACTTGTTAACTTGCACTGGAAGATAATATTTATCGTAATTCCGAAATGAATCATTTCTGAACCCATTGCGCTAAGTGTAATTTATGACGAGAAATCATCTAAGTACCTGACATCTTATTTTTTCAGATCAGTTTTATCGCGCTTAGGCTTTATAAATCACAGGACATATTCTGATGATACAAACGGTGATCTACAGAAAAAGAATCAGTTGTATATAATGTGCTATTTAGTTTAAGTACGAGATGATATCTAGCGAAACGCAGGATGGGGGAATTTGAGGCGCGAGTTGGTGTGTCGCGCGGAAGCCGAGGCATTATAATTGGTAAATGCGAAGCGATAGTAGAACGTTCACAATGGTGCTAAACGATTTGTAATAAGCAAGACTACAATCATTAGTCAAATTAAATTGGAAATTTTTACAAGTTAAGTTCAGTGACATTAAAACAGTTCACAAAGTCGAAGCGTATTTACTATAAATGGGATCGGGCATGAAAGCAACGGGTAGCAAATGACATAGCACGATGCTCTACTATACTGAAAATCTAAGTCTTAAAAAAAAAAAAAAAAGGTCGGCCACTAGAAGATAATTAAGGGACAACCCTCATTATTTACTATTATTAGTAAACTCGGAAATTTATATAACTATAGCTACAGAATTTATCAGGAGAGAATTTGTTGCTCTATTGTACATATTTTTACAAATAAAATTCTAAAAATCAAATAAGATATGCACCGTTATTAATTTCCAAGTCGGCATTTAATATCTGCCGCTTCAAATGTCTTAAATTTGTTACCAAAGAACTTAAATGAAAAAAAACAGTATATCTTTTAAATCGTGTTTATTTAGAGCATTTTCTGTTCGATCATTAGTAGATATTACATTTCCGGACTCTACATTTATATTTAATAGCATTTTATGCATATATTACTTGATTTTTAGAATTTTATTCACTAAATAATAAAAATTAACGTAACTGGAACTTCAGATTCTCTCAAGATAAAATGTCTTGTTGATTATTGATTTCTAATGGACACTAAAATTTAGGCCAAATATGCTGTAAAAATATTTCTTTGCGCTGTTCTGATTAATTTTCAAAAAAAAAAAAAAAATTGCACATAGGTGTGATAAAACGAAAGTGACAAAGTGGAAGCGATAAAGTTGTGGCGATAGGCAGTTGTGATTGATTGGAACTCCTGATATTCTGATATAGAATTGATCACCAATTTGTGAGTTGAATAGTCATAATAAAATCTGCAGGTTGAGTAACATTGAATAACCGAGATTACAAATGCTGTTAAGGAATTATTTGCAAAATTGTAGATTTAATGAGGAGAATTCTACTTGTTTAGATGAGTGAAATGTTCGCTTGGCGTTCCAACCCAACCTTACAGCCCCCAGATGGTAATTCTGCGCACTGTTAAGCGCAACGTTCGCTATTGTACACGCATTGTGGCTAAGGCAATTGCTGTTAATCAAAGCTCTCTTGTCCAAATATCTCTCTGATGATGCTCTTAACCGTTGTAGTAGTGAATGCATGCGTAGGCCACTTAGAGGCGGAAGCTTCAGTTAGAGAGCACTATAGTAGCATCTCTTATGTCAAGATGGGCTTAATCAATATTGGTTGCAAGGCTATTTGTTAAATTATATATGCTTTACTTCTTTTTGTAAATTTACTAATTTATTTCTCTGGCGGTTACTGATTCGTTTATTCATTTGAACTGCTACGTATGGCTATTTTATAATCCGATAATAAAGATTCGAAAGCCTATATAAGACCCAGGCACCATACTCTTAAAGTTTTTGTGTAATATAGTAAAATGTATTTGACTACATATGGGGTAACGTTGCATTTTATAATGTTCTTAATGAGTAGGCAAAAACGGTACAGAACTTAAAATTATTTTAATAAATTTCGAAATAATGAATAGAAAACTGCAGTAATAAGAAGGAGGAAGACAACACTACGATGATGAAGTTGTTTCTTTAATATTACACAGAGCTAAAGGTAGGAGAGAATGTTTTTCAAAGGCACGTTGAAAAAATAAATATTACCCAGCTCTTTCAATAACACAAAGTATGTGTACTACTTTGTATTATTTTTTCTACCCCTTATGGCCTTAGGCGTTGGATTCTGTTTCATATTCTTCTGCTTTTTCCTAGTATACTACAGTTTAGTAATTTAACCAATTTTGCTTGCCGTTTCCTCTTTGGATGATCAGCTAATAAACTTGACAATGTGATTGCAAAACTTTTCTATATCTTTAATATTCCACTTCATCTGTCATAGTCGGTCCTGATGGTGTATATTTGCGTTCTAAACCCAAGATCGCGAGTTCAATCTCGGCCAGGATCGATGGAATTTTTGGGCGTAAAATCCTATCCTTCGGAAGGGAAGTTAAGTCGTGGGTCCCGTGTCGTACAGCACGAAAAAGAACCTCAAGTTTGAAAGAAAAGACCTGTGGGTAAAATTTGTCGGCCGTTTCAAAACCTGAATTAAATGGGACGCTGATGACCTGAGATGTTAAAGAGCATCCATAAATAGATGAAAATGTGAAGAAAAATTCATCTGACATACTTCTTTGAGGAAATTTCAAAGTGTTTATTATTTTGCTGTTGCAACTACAAAAGTATCTTCACAGAACAAACATAAATAAACGCAGATAATTTAATATGAAGATTGAACTCAAAACTCTGAAATATAAAACGCAGAAGGAGAATAAAGTAGTCCTGAATTAACACACTGAATAATAAATAAACTGAAGAATTCAAACTATATAATCAATCACAAAATATCAAATATTTGACTCAATGAAATTTCGTTCAAAATATTTTTTTACAATATTCTAGTCTAGCTTATACTGATCTAAATAAACAATAACTGTGAATAAAAAGCATTATTGTAACCCTGTTACAATCATACTTCAGTCAATATAGTGTATAAATACATATTTAATATGTTCGGCTAAAACAGCTTTTGTTAAAAATGCATGCATAACTAATCCTTCCTCATTCCGTTCAGTTATAAAGTAATTTTGCGTTAAGCAAGCATGTCAATAGCAATACGTATAATAATGAATATAAGAATATCACTACATCAACTTTAGATGACTTTGAAATAGGCTTTCCAGGCCGGAATCAGTGCTTTTCACATAAACAACACTTCAGTTGTTCTCTTGTGGCCTTCCTTTCATAAAAATTCTCCAGTAATGTTGGGAGTCATAAGATGACCTGCAAGCAAATAGGCAGATAATTATACTACTGAAAGAGCTATAAAATATTGTCATTCTATTAAAGTAAACAATAGACAACCATGAAATGTTTGACGGGATGAAAGTACAAATAATGCCGAGATACCCGGATAAAAACCCATGGTTTCGTGAACGTTGAGGAGTTAAAGTTACTTTATCATACGCTGCTGTACTAAATATACGTTTTGATGTGGAATCTATCCGTAACTTGTCAAATGTCGATATGATAATTCACCTGCCTCTCAATTATGTAAATGCAGCAGTGATTCTGTCCTCTAGATATCCAGATCCGAAATATTTTCACACAATTTCCAAATACATCCTCATAAAGAAAGTGAAATTAGTTAAAGTATTTGCTTCAAGGGCGTAAATAATTAAGCAATTAGCTATTGCTAAATTCGTAGTTATGGTGCATTTTTTTTTAAAAAATGACGATGCTTTATTATCTAGACGTTTTGTTGTCTTAAATTTTTATTTTGGTTCTGAAAGAATTTATAAGCGAAATATATAATATATTAATAACAAACAGTCAAATATTTCTAAATATTTCAATATATATCAGATACCATAAAAATGGATATAGGTCCTAATTACATCAATTTTTGAAAAGGGGATTCCTTTGTTTGCAATAATTAAACAATATGTCTCCTGAACGTGCCATACAAAGTGTGTGCAAAGGTATTGGCAGCATGACTGCAAGTCATTTCAGAAATTTTGTTTAATGAGGAACAACGTGGGTTTAGGAAAGGAATTCGTAAACAAATTATGTAGAAATGAAGTGAAATTAATCTTTAAGTAGGTTTACTGATTGCTCTAAGGTTTCCGTGTGATGTCTATGGAAAGTTGTGGTTTATTTGGTAGATATTATGATAGAGCAATAATCACATCTTGCCCCTTATCGTCAATTTTTGTATTATTTACATTCATGTAGCAATTAGGCAACAGCAAAATTCGGTAAGTAATCTTTTAAATTAGGTTAATATTGTTTTAATAACTGTAAATTTGTTGACGAATATGTGATCTTTCATTTTGATTCAGAAGTTTTAGAGAAAGTCACGTATGCACTAAAAATTATAGGAGGTTATAATTAAACCATATTTGCACTAAAACTTTACAACCATTGTGGTTGAGGGAAGTTTTCCAGTTATTACAAAATAATATATGTATTGAACTATTAATTGTTGGAAAATTTATTGAATACTGTATGTTGAGCAGAAAATAAAAGTGTAGAATATGCAGAGAAGCATTTTTAAACATGGGTAATGTTTTTTTTTTTTTTTTTTTTTTTAGTAGTGTTTAACGCCCGTTTTTACTACTGAGGCACCACAGGCGGTGGACACTGATGATACATGAAATGAAATGATAAATTGGGAAAGGATATTTTTTTTTTTTTTTTTTTTTAAGGAAGGAAGCGTTCCAGGCCTAAGTTTTAGGTACCTCCCCGGCATTTGCCAGTTATGAAGACTGAGGAAAACCTGGAAAAAACCCCAGTCAGGGAGGACGGTCCTGGCGGGATTCGAACCGCAGACCTCCCGCTCACGAGTCCGTGCCTTAACGACCTCGGCCACCCGTGGCGGTATACATGGGTAATGTGAGTTATTAAGAAATACCAATCAGCATTGTCGATATATGAGAAGTTAATATTTATAAGCTAAAGGTAAAAGTATAATAATGAAATTAACTAATGGTTCGAGCACATTAATCGTATGGAACTGCATACAACAACGAAATAAACATGACAGTATAACTCACAGGAAAGACGCCCAAAATTATGTCTTTGAGCGGGCACATGCTTTTAGTGTAATCCTTGTAAACAAAGAAGAATTAACAAACAATTCCTAAATGTACATACAAATCTTTTTTATTACTGCATTTAAGACTCGGTGTTTTGCCTCTACACAATGATGATATTATTAATCAATTACCGCACAATTTTGAGAGGAAAGTCACAAGGAAGATCTTGCAGGTCGCTATGAAATACTGATAAAGTAGCGGATATTCCGCCTGTTCTAGGAATATGGCTGGGTAAGTTTCTCTCCTAACACGGAAATTGCTCTGCCTGTTCTTACCCGCCTTTGTTTGAGTCCCGACCGTGACACGCCATTGTGTTGCGTGTATCTAAGTAAGGCACCTCCTTTTCACTGCAGCAAGTTTTCCTTTCTTTTATCTCTTCTTTCTGCTCCTTTCGAGCGTTAACTGGTCTGTATCTACTGATGGGACTCCTAGTTGATCAATCAGATGAAAGAGAAAGATTTTCGCTTTTTTCATGGCAATTAGCACATCCACTAAAGGTCTTTAATAGAATCTTTGAGACAGTAGCCTAGAGTCATTTTCTGAACGAGCATTTATGGAACAATGTCAAACTTTTGTTTTTATTTTTTCCCCCTTTTACAGCGGAAAAAAATTGCAAATATGATGTAATGTTGGCCAGAGCAAGTTAGATTTAGCCATCAGCAGGAGACATTTCTGTAAAATTAACTTTTTTTCATTATCCTAAAGGATTTGACATAAGAAATTCATGTAGAGTAAAACTGTCATTTGGTCATGCTATAAACTTCAGTAATTTTCAAAATATGCAAAATAATAAGCAAGGTTTTTGTTCTGTAAATTTCATACTTTTGTATTTTGTAGCAGGGACAGGGGTTCATAATTATTTGTAGCTCCCCCTATACAACTGGGGAAGAACACTATGGCAATAGGTACCAATAAATACGGCCTACGAAAAGTTTTGCGTCAAGTCAAAGCAAATTGTTAGAGAAGCTTAAAAGAATATAAAGGAAAATTTGAAATTATTCTTTAATATAATTAACTATATAAATCTATTCAAAATTAATAAACATTAAAACAAATAAAATTCATAAAAAATAATTTCGCGTCGCAAAGTTTGATGCAACAGAGAATAGCATAATAAGCATTTTCACGAAGACATAAAGAATATTTAATTGAAGCATAGACCAAACCAGAATACTGCCACTAGTGAGTGAGGACAAACGGTCTAACGTGGAAGGAACTGTGCTTAGGCTGTGTATGGTTTTGTGGTTTAGATACGAGTGACAAAGAACATAAAGTTTTAGAAAGTGCTAAATTTGTATAATATGATAGTTAGAATTTAACAATTACGCCGTCTATAACAATTTAATTATAAATTATAAACATTCAACAATAAGATACATAACTTATATGGGGGTCAGATATTATTCCAACATTGCACTCAAATGATACATCGTTTTTGAACTGTAACCCTAATTTGCCCATCTCAAAATAAGCTCTGTCTTGACAATGAGTATTTGATGTAAACTCTCTTACAAATCTTCCCCGCTAACCAAACCAAGGTGGAAGAACTCGTTAAGAAAACAGCTCCAACTTGAATCATAAAAGTAAATACAAGGTAAAAATCCACACACAATAACTTAAAAAAAAAAAAAAAAAAATACGCGAGAGAGAATATAAATTTTAAGAAAATTATACATAAATAATTCATTATATAGATTACTGCTCTTATTAGAGAAAAAATTCGGTATCCTGATTTACCAATTTCGTATCAAAATTATCGAAGTATGTAAGCCTTGCTGTAGAACATCGTCGCAGAACGGCGGAACACGAATTCCCACCTAACCAGACAAAACAGCAAATAAAGTCGTCCAAAAGTTTATTGTGTCAAAGACAGAACCCCAGTGAATATCTACAGTGAAATGCCTTGCACTCGTGACGTTTATTTGGGATAAAATGCTATATTACCACCTGCTAGAAAATTTATCTCATCCAGTATTTGTTTACAAAAAACTTCGCATTGATGTTTGTAATTGTCACTAAGGGGAGATGTACTGAAAATATAATGAACATTAGATAAACCGCCCAGAAAGGTGGCGTAATGAGGAAGAAGAGGATAACTTGATAAAATACGAGGATGCATTTAATAAAGTAGAATTTCGGCTCTGTAATAATATGTAAAACATTTTAAGGCATGTAAGGTATGCAAATAAAATACAGGGAGTGTTACTATTAATAAATGTAATTTGTAGCCATCGATGGAACCCTTCCACTTTTCACTACTGCTCTGGAACAGCTCCTTCGCAAACATTTCTAACCAAAGCAAGCGAACCACACCTCGAGCAAGAAGGGAAATAACTACTTTGAGAGTCTTTGGTAGTTCCTTTAGAACAAATGCCACTCGTTCAAAAGCATCAACTGTGGTCCATTCAGGAAGGAAACACATAGGAAATCAAAGATTCGCCTAATTAATTTCATCTCTTTATAAGTAAGCGATTTCGCCCGAAACGCTTAGAACCAGAAGAGTGAAGAGAATATTAAAGGAAATGATCCAGTATTTCTCATACAAGCACGAATAACCAGAAGATGAAAATGGAAATGAAGCTACTTTAACTGTTTAATTCTGTATTGTAAATGTATTCTTTCAATTTTATTGTTGGCAGTCATTTTTAACTGTTAAAAGCGATAGTTCTTTTGGTTCGTTAACACATTGCGAAATATACACTTAATGTTAATTAAGGTCGATCTAGATGGTTTAGGGGTAACGTACTCTCATCTAGATTTAAGATTTGCGAGTACAAACAAGTCGAAGTGTATAAATTTTTCGGGACGTAAACTTTTCCAGGGACTTAAAGCCATAGATCCCGTGTCGTAGATTTACGGCACGTTAAGGAACTCCATACCTGAAGCAATGAGTTACTGGACAAAATTGCCAATCATTTCACGTCAAAGTAACACCCTTGATTACACTAGAAGGCACTAGAAGCAATGATCATCTATCCTTCTCACTTCTGTTATGCTAAGTGCCATTAATTTCAAATGATTTAAACGTTTATATTTTGAACGTCTATCTATTGATAGAAAGCAACTTTTATGTAAAAAAAAAAATAGGAATGCTTTTAGCTAGGCTAAAAATGCATGTATTCTTCTTTTTGTGTAAATGTATACATGGTATAAATGCGGTGAAAAATCTTTTTATATATTTTGGTAATGACACAACTAAGTACTAACACTGTATGTGTTGCAGAGATGAAAAAGATAAACGTCCCCTTATTTCTTCGAAATCTGCTCTCTCGATTGAAAAACAACAGTCTCACACTTAAACTTTGTCACGCACTAGTCTAGATTGTATCGCGTATTAGTCACGACATTAATTTTTCAAGGGGTGTGTTGAGTAAGATTCTTTGTAACCCAAATATAGATTAAATTTGCGATGGAGAACTGTTAACACTAGCTAACATATGTTTTATTGTTATTCAGTATAGATGAAACACAGTACTCTATCGTAGTGTTTAGAACAGACACATGAAGTCTGTCATGCCATATTTTGAGAATGTTATGGTTGCAACGACTATTTTAAAATTCTGTTTATTGTTGTAATTACATTAAGATTTGCAGAACTAGTGTTAGAAATATTATAACTTTTTTTAAATAAATGCCTAAAATTTTGGGAACTAAAAGTTTCGAGCATGTGGACGACGTAAACTTATATCTAAAACTAAAATAAAAACTATGGTAATTTTAACCTTATCTTATTAAAAGAATTTACATTTGATTTTTATTTTATATATTGTAGCCTATACAGAGAAAAAATACTTAACATGTTTCAGTCCTAAATCCGTTCTTTAGATTACTTTAAATCTATTAAAAGGCAAAAATTTAAATATAATATTTATTTCTTGAGTTGTAAACTTGAATTAACTCATTTGTTACACGTAAATTGTAAAATGCAGGCCCATATCATAACTTTTCAAGTAATATATTATGTACAACTTACTAAAATTGTGGAATAGAGATGAAATGTAGGACAACAAATACTTTGTATACATTTGGCTTTACCTTTAATGGTGTAACTTGCTAACAGTAGCCAACGTTACTATTAGACAACAGAAGAGCTCTTTTCTAAATATAAGAACTTATGTCTAAAAATATTGTATTGCATGCTTTTAAATTTTATTAAGGACAGACGGCATCTTTTAGAGTCTAGCCACCTAATTTTTAAACTTTCATATTCGTCGCCCTATTTTTATTCTCTCTCATCAAAAGAAGAGGAGTAAATAAATGAAATGATCAAATTGCAACTTTTTTAAGTATAAAAAACAAGCTTACTTAAGACATTTAAACAACTAATCTGTTTGAAATTTTTAAGAATTTATAGTTCGGTCCCAATGAAAATGAACTAACATAAATTAAAAAAAAAATATGAAGTAGTAATTTCTACAACATAATAAGAGGTGAATAATTCTTCACGCAACCGGTTCAATCGCGTGCGGCCGGCAGACCGGCGAGATTCACTTTATATACTTTCACTCAATACACTGTATTGCGTCGCCTAACAAACACGTGCTACTTGTACAAGATTTCAACCCACCTTGAAGCCTCGCGGAAGAGAAATATACATCGGCATAGCGCTACCGGTCGGTCCCGCGGTTGCGTCAAGCATTGCTCACTCTGTGTACTGAGCACACCCAGAAAGTGGCGAAATCAATTAGTAATTAATTAATATACATCACCACAGTTTAAATTACGGCGATTAAACGTTTAATAGATACTGGTTGACATTATAAATCCCAAAAGAATGGCTTCAAAATGCAATAATGCCAAAATGTAATAAAGATAGAGTGTAAGTACTATAGAGGTATTAGCATTATAAATGCAAATTATAATATTTTTGCTGAGATTTTAACAAGTCGATTCAATGTTATATCTGAAATATTTTTAAATAATGAACATTGTGGGTTTAGACGAGGTCGATCTTGTGCAGGCTGTCTTTTTATAGATAGGTAAATAATGCAGAAAAGAAGACAACACTATCTCATATACTTACAGTAAAATAAACATTAAAAATACAACTAGGAAAGACACGCTTTGAAATTTTATGAAACAATGGTTCTACCTATTTGGACTTACGAGCCTAAAAATTGGGCAATAAACTGTAATTATAGAAGAATGAATCAAACGCTGATATGGGTTTATGAGATATGTAGCAGGATCACTGTGAAAAAACACATTTAAGAATGTTCAAATAAGAGAAAAACGTAGTTATTTTATATAAAGAGTGAAATACAACAGAATAAAAAAAAAAATTGGATGGAACATATTTTTTGTATGCTTAAAAATTAGGGAAACAGAAAATATTGGCCGGAAGAAGACGAGATATAGGAAGTACTAAGCGCCGTTGAAAATATTTTCTTCTGAGGCTAAACAGGTCAACTCCACTTATTTTGAGTTATGATAAAATGTCCACTCTAGTTTTAAATTCTGTAGGCTTTCATTTAGAATCTTCCACTTTGTCAATCCACTCCACTGGTGATTAAATTGGTTTTTTTCTGAGAATAAATGTTGATCAATCTAGTATACAGCTCATTAAATTTCAACCAATCATGGTCAGTTGTCATTGGAATATTGCCGAACTGTTGTCCCCTGATTAGCAATTGTCTGCATATTATCGCAATTGATTCGCAATTGTTTACTTCTGAATAAAGAATACCTTGCCGTGGAATGACATTGCATGCCAGTCAATTATAATGCTTTTTTTAATCACGTAAAAATTGAAAATAACTTAGAATAGAATATTTTGAAACGTGCATTTTTATAATTTGAATCGTCACTTTTGTCTTCGTCAGAAAAATTAAGCTCAATGTTAAAATGACTTTTTGGAAACTTGCCTACTTCATTAAGAGTGTAAAACCTAAAACTGTCATTGTGTGATTCAGTATTGTTGTAGGCCAAGCACAAGGACAAGGACTCAGGACACTTTAGATAAAATTAGACATGGTGCTATCCGCGATACCTTGGTACAGTAACGTGCCCGAAGTTTAACTTTTTAAATATAATTAATATATATATGTAAAGATATTTTGGAACTCAAACAAAACCACATTGACCCCTTACGTGGTCTTGTGGTAGTATTTGAGACTACCAATCCGGAGGTTCTGATTCGAATCCCGGTCAGGTCACATTATTTGAGATTTTCCTTGCCCTGAGAAGGTGAATTCAAGATACTTTAGGGCTCAGAGATCATTTACGCCATCATTAATTATTTCATTTCATTCCACTCATCCCTACAGACTTATACCAAGAGTACGCAACCTAGAAGAGCAATGTAGTCAAAGTGACAGTAAATATAAATAAACATAAATAAGCGAACATTTATACGAATATCACAATTATTGTATGTCTGTTTCATATGTGTGCGTGCGTGTGGATTGCATTCTTGTTAATGTTGTTGTATTCTTTTGTTGGAGTTAATTTCATAATTGAAGTGTTTTACAAGCATGTCCCATGATGTTGCAATATATGTATACCTATTTTAACTGCAATAATAAATACTGCATGTAACTAAACATGTGCATGTGCATTTTACCCAATAATATGTTGTGTAGAGCAATTGTTTTTAGCGTTGAAACATGTATTTGTAAGAAACAAAATATGGTCATTGATAAATATTTAGTTATATTTTATAAACAGGGAAGATATTAATACATAAAGTATATTTATTTTTGTTTTGTAAATGATGAATTAAAATGAATTAGGAAGCATGGATTATTTGTTAATAGGTTGAATGTATGGTTTCAATAATAAGAAGTGTTGAAGGCTTTTGCATATTTCTGGTTTGTTTTTACATATATAACATTTTGAGCATATAAATAGTAACCCAAGTAATAACATTAGTAGCATACTCAACAACCCAGAAGTGGACTTGGTACCCTTTGTTCAGAGTTAGGAGTTAGCTACAAGCTTTCAACAAGCTCTGATATAATGAAGTACGCACTTGCTTTGTTGTAACTTTCAAAAGTGGTTATTGTTATGCTGGTAAAAGGAAATGTAAAATGTACCCCAGCAACATTTTTCATAAATATTCATTTGAAAAAATGCAAGAATAAATTAGATAATTTCTATCTATGCTTTAATCCCGCTATAGTTACATGAAATATTAAACGAACTTACCTCTTGAATTTTCAAGAACCCCGATATAATATAATTAAATAATTAATTAATTTAATCCTTATATAGAAAAACGTAATTGTCGTTACCATACTCAATAAAACAAGTTATTTCTCCTTGCGTCCTTACGTTACAGTGCATATAATAAAACGGAAGCTGCAGCAACACTTTATACGTAATATTCTCTCACTCTTTGCAGCAAAACTGTTCAGTTAATCCGAAACGTCTTGTGGGTATAACGCTAGCTTCTCCCAAAGATATTTTTTCTTAAACTCAGTGAGTGTTTCAAAGCATGGTAATAAATCCACAAATGAACGATTGCGCGTTTTTCGTTATCCATTTAGTATCGCTCTTATAATCCTTTTAGAGTGCAGATTTTGTATACGAGGTCTGATCAGAAAATAACCTTCATTTTTAATATTTTTAAAGTTGTGCTTACCTGTAGTCTACTGAGCTTAGTTTCCTTCGAAATAATCTCCGCCTCTATTGATGCACCTTTCTCAATGGAGTTTGAGCTGCTGAAATCAGTTTTGATATGCGTTTTTCAACATTGCCGAAGTTGTGTTCACGAATTTTATTTTATCTGCTCATATTAGTCTAATCTTCTTCCTATCCTCGTAGATTCAAGATGTGGAAATAAAAAAGTCCAGGATGCTAAGTCATCTTGTTCTTCGCGCTAAAGTCGCGAACAAGCATTGATGCATTATGTTGCAGGATCTCTCCACAGTCCAGACATGTTTCTTCTCAAGTTTTCTCGAGAGTCTGAGGACATCTTGTAATGCTAACTGTTCGTACAGGAGATTATTTCTCCTCTTGATGAAAACCATTTTAAGCTTTTCTGGGTTTTGGTGAACATATTTCAATCTATTGTGATGATAGATTTTCGAGACCCGTACTTCATCATCAATAATTATTATATTTATAAAAGTTGGCAAAGTTCATAAGCTACTTGCTGTTCCAAACGGGTTGTGCTTCTGTTTTTGTGTCAACAACCGAGGGAGAAACTTTGCTGCTACACGTCAATTTTCATCAATTAACTCATTAATCGCCTCATGAACATCGTCAGTTGTCGATGGGCTTTCGGGGCGCGAGTTAGCACCACGGGCTTTCGAAAACTTTTAATCCGCATATACCGCCCATAGCGTTGAGTAAGGCTTAATAAGGTATCTCCATAAGCTTTTTTTTCCCATATCGTTAGTTTTAGTAAAGGATTTACGAAGTTTCACGCTGTAGTTAATGGTAATGTGATGTTCACGAAAGCCTACCATCTGAATAACCACAGAACACTCACAAAGCTGTTGCATAGAAAGCGTGGCACTCGACTAAAATAAGATAACATTACGAGCTAAACAGGAGGCATCTCCTCAAGATCTGAACTAATCAGTGCTGGCAACCACCTTTACAAAGGCAGCCTTCCTATTGCTTGCTCCTACATGCTCTTAGTATTTCTCTTCTCTTATTCCTGCTATGATAAAATTGCGTGAACGTAAAGTGCTACAAATTCATACACTTTACCTAAACTACTGTAAACTGTATTGTCTGAAAAGATCCAGCCAAAGTTAGGAACTTAAAATAAGACTTACGACAATCACATGACAAAATAAGTGCGGTGCTATTTCTTGATTTTAAGGTATTTTCCGCAGGATCTCTGCCGAAAGGCTTCTCTCTAGGTACAATGTCTGCCAGGCAATAGCTTCCACCTTCCCAAGTTTCCTTGTAATTACCTTATCAATCTTTAAGTCGTTTCCCAGACATTTAGGTGGGCCGTAAACACCCATGTATTTCGGACCTTTTATCAAGTTCTGGTGCAATTCCTTAAAGCTCAGAAAATTTTCCAGACATCTTTATTTTGCAAATATTTAGTTTCCATCATTACTCTCAATTTATCGACCTGGCACACGTTGCTTTTTACTTTTTGTAAATGGGCTATCTGCACGAATAAAATCACATCTTTTAGAGTGATAACTACAAATTTCTATCATGTCAGATGCTACCGCCCCACTCTAATATTAATGTTGAGTTGGGTACAATAGTGGGACTTGTGTTTGTTCCTCGTTACATCAATCTTTTTTTTAGTTCTTTACGTAGTCAAGGATTATGCAATGGAATTTGTCGTCTTCGACGATTGTAGGCAGGTTTGCGCTTCCTTCAGGTTCGATAGACAACTATTCAAAAATCTGTGGGAGATATAGAAATAGACGTGATAGCATTAATTAGTCAGTCTTTGCGCAGAGCTATTCGACTTGTTGGGCTGACATTTACAGTTGGACGATGAAAACACACCCAATAGGAGTATGGAAGAGTAATTTTCTTCTCCTTCATCTATGGCAGAAAATCGGGTTATGGCCTGTCGCAGTGACCTCTGTTCCCTTTACTTCCGTCTTACAACTTCATTGATAGAGGGTAGTGTTGCAGGGGAGCATATAATCAGCGTCGGCAGCCCTATCGTCTATCATGCGGCTTTCTAGCTCGAAGAACGTCACCTATCCATCAGGCAAATCCCCAATTATCCTCACGAGCCTTGGTTGACCACGTTTCAAACTTAGAACTATTCTGGGAATCGAATCCAGGCCTCCCGGCCAGCAGCCAATAATACTAATCACTAGATCAAGGAGGTGTTCATTTTTATTAGTGTTAAACGCTCGTTTTAACCCCTTAGGTATTACAGGCGGTAGACACTGATGATAAATGATTGGAATGATAAAACTGGCATTATTATTTTTTAAGGAAGGAAGCGCTTCAGGCCTAACTTTAGGGTACATCCTAGGCATTTGCTATTTATGAGGACTGAGGAAAATCTGGAAAAAACCTCAGTCAGAGAGGGCGGGAGCAATTTTCTTATCACCTAATACAACCTGGGTCGGTATTAGTGATAACAGTTTATCCCTCTATTCCTTTTTGTCTCAGTACTAACATACTTTCCCCAAAATGTTTATTAATTGATGTTATTCATCCCTGGTGTAGAAGCAGGAATGGCTCATACCTTCACCACTATGGTTGTTTTCAACCGTGATCCCAATTTTGGCAGTCAATAATTTTTAAAATTGGTACAGATGCAATTAAGTTTGTTAACTAAGTATCCTAGAGCAGATTTCTCAAAATATTTTTAAGTGAATATTATTTAAATTTAGAGACTCTGTGAATCTTACTACCGCCCCGTTTGAAAACAATTTTAATTTTTTTTTTCATATGTATACGTACACTATAAATAATAAGCATTTCCTTTGAGATATTAATTAAATCAGTTCCAACAATCTTCGTTTTATATTAGGATTAATAGCCAGAATAGACGTATTCTTTTTTTCAATAAATGAAGAATATTCAGGTTATATTATAATAAATATATTTGTAAACCTTTTATGCTTTAGAATAAAACTAGTATTTTATTTGTTTTTAACTGAGAAAATTAAATATTATTAGCTGATATTTACGTTAATGAAATGTTTAAATCTCCCGGATCTTGCACAACGGTTCAATATTTGTTTCCCAACATACCATAAAGCTGATTATCAAATGTTTTTTAAAAATTTTCTGTGCAAACCCCGCTTCTTTTTTATTTTAAAGTATACAGTGAGGTCCTAAATGACTTTACCGTTTTTCTTGTCTTACTTGGACTAATGGTCGATTTAGTAAATAAATTTTCAATCTAGATTCTAGAGGATCATAAAGGAAACGACGGGACGCTCATTTAGAGAATCATCCCGAAAGAGAGGGTGTCACAGCAAGACTAATGTTACCTTGAATGTTTATGCTCTTGTCCGTCTGCATTACCTAGTTCTGCGTGATTAAATGTACGTTTCCTTTTTTAACGTGATGGAAGCACAGAAATTACTTCTTCAAAATTCCTTGCAATTTAAAGCTATTTTAATTAGAAAAAGTTACACCAAGCGAAATAGATCAGGCAGTAACGTTTGGGACTCGCATTGTGGGGGCGTCGGTTCAAATTCTTGGACCATCTATCTTGATCTTGGATTTTCCTCGTGAATTCCCCTGGTCGCTAAGGCTAACGCTGTTATAGATTTTTCCTTTCAACTAATTTTCCGCTCTCCAATTTTATATAATTTCGTTCCGTTACATGTTACATAGTCTAAATTGTCAGGGTAAGTTGAACCGGTGCGGCGTGACAGTAGCTTGCGTCTTATAACTGTTTCTGCCCAGGCGTCAGGTGTGGACCGGCCCTTCTGAGGGGTTTGAATACCTTAAAGGGGGGACTCCGCCGGCGTTGGGGAGTTCTATCTGGAAATTAATAATGTTAACGACCCTAATTACTTGTGTGCCTCAACACCCATGGATCCTGGTCGCCCGGTGTCTCCTTCACTCAGCCCTTTCTCCTTGAGATGCTCCTACTGAAGGCGTAGGCACAAACAGGTAGTTTTTGAACAAGGCTGAAGTAGCGACCATCCTTCTCCGTCCTTAACAATCTAATCCAATCCAACTATCAGTTATTATAAATATGACATCGAATTGGCTCAACCCCGAAACCTTTACTTGCTCTTTAAGTTTTCTCAACTACTTTTGCAATTCGTAGCTATTATATTTTTCAGTTTCTGAATAAAGAACCTGCATATCTTGGGTGAAAGAACAACTCTAAATCAAAATTTCAGAGATTTAAGTTCAAAACAGTATTAGGAAGGAAATTTACGAACAACAGATGCATGAAGTGCAGATTTTCTCTAGCTGTATATGTGTGTATGTGTGTGAGAGTGAGAGAGAGAGCTTGCATAAATTATACCACTTCGAAACTGGAGATAAACATATTTTACATGCTCTCTCCGTACCAGGAAAGTTAGTGCACAGGTTTTAGCTTATGTCTGCGTGAAAAACTGGGAGCACCCAGGTGCAAACGTCATGTTCATGAATATGCTACTAGTTTAATCATGAGCAGAGCACTGGGACTGATATTAATGTCGGTCAGGTCACTGCATCGCACTCCTCCCTTTTTGCAGGGCATCCGAACTCTAAGGTGTTCCATTTCATTCCATCTAAAAGCCATACGTTTCAGTGGTTATCTAAGGACATCAGCGCTTGAATAGGATGAAATATTAATGACATATTAAACGATGGACTAAAATAATAATGCAACATCTAGGTTAATCACTACACCAGGTGCATTTCAGAGTAGAAGTTGATATTAAAGGGCTCAATAGTATGTTGTTGGCTGTAAGGAGTTTTGCCACGGAGCGTGCTTTATAACCGTCAGCTGATATCTGCAACAAGGATTCACAGAACAAACTAGCACTTTAAACTAGTACCGTTCCTACCTTTGCTCTCCACTAGGGTATGTATAGCTCTGAAGAAAAGAAATGTTCTTGATATTATAGCGACTTTTGCAGTAGCTTCTTCATCTCTCTCTTTGTTTCAAGTTGAAAGAAAGCAGTTCATCAGGGTGATAAACAGGTGGATATGGTGTGGTTATATCATTCACACTTCCAGCACTCAGTGCGCTACTACAGTGAGTTTATTTAAATTTCGGGTCAGCAGAGTGTATTTGCTTAAAGGGAAAAGTCAGTTGTCAAAACCGTATAATGCACGTGCATGTAACATTTTGTAGTTGATCTAAGCTGTTAGGGGGCAAATGGACGTTTATATCTACATCAATATTGGTAAACCCCCAGGAGGAAGGGATGAATTAAGGGAGATATAGCGACCCCCCAATTCCGATCAAAAACTTTTAAGCCCCTCAAAAGGGATGTCTTCATACCAAACGCCTGGGCAAAACTTTTACCAAAGCGTTCATCTTGATGAATCTACCTTTTTTCCTTGCGTTCTTCCAAAGGTTCTCCATCTCGTTTTATTCTTAAAATGTCTTTGATGTTGAAATAGGACACGTAATGAAGTATAAGCCATAATCTTTATATTGTTTAGCAGCATACTGTTCTTCAGCTACCATTCGTTACTAAAAGAACGTGATCTCCCCGAATTATTTGTTGTTTCACTTGTTACGAGCTTCCAGAGACTGCAGACTCAAGTACACTGGTAGAAAAGTGATCGACCACAACACAAATCACCCCTTTCAGCTTGTACTAAGAAAGTGTTTAGCTCTCGAAGTAGCGGTTGCCCACCCTTGCTTATGGACATTCCAACGAAGAATTCCTTTTGTGTAAAACATCATTAAAATGAGTGGACAATCGCGTCTACTCTCCCACAGTTACCGGATCTTTAAAGCTTACTATAGGATTGGCAGGCAACGTAAAGACGGGTTCAGCCATATCTGCTAACAAGTAATATTTTAAAGAGCTTCGCGTTCTGCAATCGTGCCAAATAACTAGGACGGGCAACATCTATTAAAATTAAAACTATAACAGTTCTTTAATTTTATACAGCATCGCGGTTATGTTTATATATTAGTATAGTTAAATTAGACCGAATAAAATATATTTAAATGAAAAACCATTCTTTTTGCATTTCAACATTTTCTGCGTAGCTTTAAAAATATCTTAAAAAAATAAAATCAAAATTGGTTTTCATATTACCAATGTTCACGCATTCTCTCTTATTACCACCATTTCTGAAAGCAAACACAGAATTCAGAGCTGTCTGGACAGTAATAGCCACACTTTGGCGATCAAATTTGTGACAGCGTGTCCTCGGATGGTAATGATTGCTTGTAGATGATGCCTATTTGTTACTTCCGTCTCCGAAGAAACAACATTAACTCAGGGTATTTCCGCTAATTTTTGATGATATAAAATCAACAAGGCTTACGAAGAGGTTCTGTCGTTGTGAATGAGCAGGCGTTTCCATGTTACTCTTAATAATTATTTATCAACGTCACTTTCTTGTAAACCGGGACACTGCCGTTGATAGAGACTACATTATTCCGCGCTGTTTTATTACTGTTTGTCCCAATGAATTACATAATATTTACTGAAATGACGACTTGACAAATGTTTACTATGCAAATATAAACTTCGAATTTCGGTCATCTGAACAAGTAGTCTATTGAAGCAGAACTGAGAATCGAATAGAAATGCCAAAATATTGCGCGCTGAATTGAATGAGGCACAGAATAGAACTGAAAAGTCAATGGAGCACGGCATCTAAACTTGCACTTATATATGTAATTCAAAATGAAATCGTTGGGGCACAAGTCGCGCGAAATATGTAATGGCGTCACGTCTCTCCTTCAGTTTAAACTCTACCCTAATGCTGGTTACTTTAAATCTGCTTGTCTTCATCTGATTTGTTAGCTATTCAAAAGTCTGTCTTAACGATACGTCGCTTTAAATTCTGTTTTTTCAGCTGACCAGGTCATTCGCGGTCTCCGGTTTTTAAACTTTTTGTTTACGCGATATTTGAGGAGAATACAGACGTTCTCCTGTCAAAACATATCTTGAACACAAGAGGGGCCCTGGCGAACAAAAGGGCTACTCCTACAACGTTTCCTTGTGCGAGATATTCTCAACACTATTGTGGGCAAAGCACAGGATTTCCTGTTTTTACAAAGACATCCAGCTGTGCAACATATGGTAGAAAAAAACGAAGTGAAATATATACATTATTAAACATATTGTGGTGATTATGGGAAAGGAAAAGCATATATAAATTATATTAATATTAGGGGTGAAACCGTATGAACATTTTCAATTCTGTCAACATAGTCTTGAAAACTTTACTGAATCTCCAGAAGTAATACCGTCCAAAAGAACTATGTCCTATTTTGTAAGTGAATTATGAAACTGATACAACAACAACCATGTATTTTCTTAAAATCCCATATTTCGAATTTCTGTAACAATGGCCATAATGCTCTGTGGAATAAGCCTGCCCCAATATTCATCTTTTGAGATATCTGCCTATTTAGCGCAAGCGGTTGTTCATCTTATGTAGACACTGCATACTGTGTGCTGTTGATTTCGCGCTGCATTTTATATTATACCCGAAGCTTTTCTTGCCGTATTCTGCCAGCGGGACTTGCCTAGCGCTTCAGAACTTTCTTTTTTTTGGCCAGAGTTTCATATTTGCCTGCCAATATATTCAAACTACAATGTCTCTTTCTACGCCAAAGTTATCATTTCCTCTATTTATCCGCAGCACATGTGAAATGATACTGTAATTTCTAGGTAAACGTATTGTATTTTTGCTGACAGGTTTTACGGGTTTATCCCTTCCTCTAGCGGAAAGTCTTCTCCTTAAATATTCGATATGATTCTGTTTTGAAAACTTGGATTATATTGTACCCACAAATGCTTTACACTTGAATACCCTGTTCTCCTAATATTTTTGGTTAACTTCTGTTTCAGATGCTTTAACAAATCCAATATGGTGGTTGAATTTAGTTTTTAAGCATCTAGTTGGTTACTTGAAGGTGAAGAATATATAAAATAACAAGTTGCATCCGCATTAATTTATTACATCTTTTGAAATTACATTACAAAATAGACTAGTTATGAAAATAATGCAAATATCTTAAAGACCAAAATCAATGACATTTCTTTTTGGATCATTTTATCTAAAAACATGGCCTTGTCGTAAATTTTCATTTTGAATTTTGTAACTTATTATGTGATTGGGTATTCGAATATCAAATACATAAATAATATTATAAAACAAAATTTATATGATTGCACTATATTATTACAAAACTTAAATATAATATATTTTCTATATATCCAGTCTATTTTGCACCATTTTTATGAGTATTCAGAATGAAAGGAAGCCTAATACACTAATCCCAAAGGTCATAGATTGTATTAAAACAATTAAAAAATTTAAAAAGAATTTTCTAGATATGAATATTTACTGCGATAATTCCACTTTTTTTAGAAAATAAAATGCAACATATTGGAACATAAACTTACTCATGCTGTTCATTGACATGAAGTTTCCATAGAAAGGGACACATGAATCGATATTTCTTTACACGCTTTTGCAGATCAATGAATTAAATATATGTATGTAACAAAATATTACCTCTCTAATGAATGAGTGGATGAGAGTTGGCTCGTTCATTAAGAAATTATACTATTATTTTCTCACAGATTGCTAATATTTCACACGAAAGATTTCACTCCTGCATTAAATTTAAATGGCAAATATATGATATAGGTATCTATACTAATCACCAAAACAAATGTCATTTTGAAATAGCATTCAAAAGAAAGAAATAATACAGGGTGATCTTGTAATGCAACGTTTACTTTCAATTACACAAAATATAATAATATTTACTATACATTAACTTGTGTAAATCATAAATGATAATTTACAATACAAAACAGTAAGCATACATGGTAAGCAGGAAAATAAATTAAGAAAATAAATGAATGAAAAGGATGTTTAAATTTTTCTACATTGTGCAATATTTTGATCAAGTACCTTTGACTGCAATGTTGCCAGTTTTCACACTTTCCTTTTTGGAGTAGTGAATTTTACAATTTCTTTTTTAGGCAATAAATCAGGCTCTGTACATTTTGTAACTAATCTATTACTAAAATGCAATCATAAATATCTTACTCTAAATTACAACTTACATACTCTAGAATATTTTAAAACTATCTCATGTTCTTTTTTTTTTTTTTTTTTTTCTTCACAAAATGCAATTTTATCTGAAAGCATTCAAGACAGAAAAAATATTACATCTTCTTTCACTATACTTTATACAACAATGTATATTATCGTATTTCATAGTAAGGGTAACTTAAATGTGGCTTGGTTTCTAACCATGGGTGAAACTTTAGGCCCAAATTAAATGGAATTCAATTTGTCCGATTTAATTGATAATCAGAACTATGTCGTTGCATGGGACTTAATACTGTATCCTAACGAAGCTGTTGTTGGAAGTAGTTGTAGAGATGTAGTCCGTATAAGGGGGGGGGCTTATGGTGGCTACTCATTGATGCCCTTTAAGCAGAGAAGTAATTGAGAAGTTGGGTATTGAAATCTTACCCCTCCTCCATACAGCCTAGACTTGGCCTCTTCCAATGTTCACTTTACCCCAAATTAATGGAAAAACTTTGGTTCACCATTTTCAAGTCAAGGAAGGTTTTAGAAACACTGTGCACTAGTGACTGAAGGCACAACATAATACTGTTCATCTTTGGGAGGAACATATGGCAAAGCAAGTTCCTAGAGAAAATAACAAATTAAATTTAAAATGACCTGTTTTTATATTTATTAACTTATTCTTATACTTGCAGAAGTTATACATTTTTTTCAACTAAGGTTTTTTGGTTGCATTATAGGCAAATTTAAGCTATCAGAAACATAGTGCAAAGTGTAACAGTGTTTTTTTTTTTTTTTTTCCTGACAATATCGTAACCTTCCATCATGATCACTTAGAATGATGCAGTTAAGACTACAGAAAGTGAGCTACACTACTACATTCTAACCATTAGTGGGTAAAAAACTGATATGGCCACCGACATTATTAATGTTTGTTCTTGGTTTATAAAAATGGATTTTATTTTTAATGTGATTATTGAAAAATCAAAAGCTGGAATACTCTTGTAAATCAATGCTGTGCTTCCAAATTAATATTTTAATAATGAAATGCAATATAAAATTTATTCCATTTTTAAAAGAAGAATATTTTAAATACAAATCTTCAGTTACGCATTACCATACTTATTTAAATTTACGGCACTAAAATTCAGAAAATATTTTAAATAGTTTCTAAAGAACTACTAATAAAATGCATAAATTGCATTGTATTTTCAGCGATCTGAATTTTTTTTTTTTTTTTGTGAGAAGGAAACAAAAAGGAAACTTTAGCAAATGCAGGCTTTTTTTATTAACTCTGGGAAATCTTTCAATACAGCAGATAGATTTAATGTTTAGTCCACGACGATATTCGTTTATCCTTATCAAATGACAAATCGAGCATAACAAAGTAAACCCTATAGCAATAAATAAGGGAAACGTAAAATGTATGTATATTATTTTAATTCTCCATGAATGGAAACAAATTGTTAAAATAAGGAATGAAAATCATTTCAAAATTTAAATATGCAATTATATATCGATACCATAGTTATATTTTAGAACAATTAATGTAAATTACACATTTCATATATAGTCTAAAATGTATAAGGATTATAGCTATATAATAGGATAATTACTTATTAAATATAGATTAAACTATACATTTTTATTAAAATTATCGAATTAAAATTTAAAAATATTGTGTAAACAAGTCTCTCATTTCAAGATACAAAGTTTTAGATACATTCCAAATATTAAAAATGTTTAAGTGCATATCCAAAGAACTTTAAACAACAGAACAAGGGAAAACACTCCAATTAACTCTTATAAAAGAAAAATTTATGTAATTAAACATTGCTCCCTTGAAAAGCAGATTCATAAATGAAACATCAAAGTTTAAGAACTTTAGTTTGCACAGAATAGGCAAATAAAAATAATTAAACGGGGGTTGATTGATTTATTTATGGACGCTCTTTAACAGCTCAGGTCATCAGCGTCCCATTCAACTCAGGGCGTGAAATGGCCGACAAATTTTGCTCAGAGGCCTCTCTTTCAGGCTTGAGGTTGTTTTTCGTGCCGTAAATGTACGACACGGGATCCACGACTTTACTTCCCTTCCGAAGGAAGCCATACTTACGATTTTTACGCCCCGAAAAAATCCATCGGTCCTGGCCGGGTTCGAACCCGCGATCTTGGGTATAGGAGGCAAGTATGGATTAAACGGAGGCTGAATAAAATATAGCAGCTATAAACCATAAAGTCAATAGATATACAAACACTTTGTTAGATTATGTAAATGTAATGGAAACTCATGGGCTCTAAAACATATTTTAAACTGTATATCTTGGGAGGAAGAGTTGTCATTAGACCCAGACAAAAAGGAGGGATTTAAATTGAAGAAGAAATTAGGCAAAGCTTCTAAAACAATGGAGTGAATAAGAGAGAGTAAAAGAAATTGTTATTCGTGTTTGCCAGTAATTTTTTACCCTACATTCCCTGCTGTGAAACAGGGACTCCGCTGAGAATCATAATGGAGCTTTGCAGTGTTCGAGTGTTATACTTTCCTAGTAAGAAATATATTTCTGACCGTAGCCTTACGTAGCTTCCTAGTGTGAGTGGTATTTCAAATTCGAAAATGGGCTTAAAATATCTTAATTTCTTATAGCAAATTGTCTATTAAAATTAAGGTTACACAGAATTCCTTATATATGTATACTTTCGTTTATTTTTTATCTAATATATTAGGTTTTAAAAATCCTATAAATGGATAACCATTAGTGTACTTATTCTGTCCTTTAGGGTTTCGTCTTTGCTTCCACAAGAGTATTCTTCACCATCTAAAGAAACTACGACATGATACATGTGAATATCTATTGTATATTTTTCCACAGCATACGTTTGTTATGTGATTTTCCTCGCATTGTTTTAGGTACATTTCTAGAGTTTTTACATCTATGTCCATAAATTGAAGTAAATATTTTTTACAAACGAATAACACAAATAAAATTGCATAAGTTGCATGAAAACTCGTATAAAAATTGCAAAAGATTGATACGTGTGTTTAGGTGTGTCTATTTTATTTTCAACAGCTGTTGGTTATAGGTCATTTAGTTGAAAAATCACTTAGTGTTACTGAAACCCTAAAAATCCTCCAATTTATTAAACAAGTCTGATTTTTAATGTAAAAGTTATTTTATATATAAACCAAATTGGTGAAGAAAATAATTATCTACGTACATCCCGCAAGCATGCTGCAAATTGAAGGGATAGTAGAAAATACGATTGATAAATTCATTCGTTTATCAGTACAGTAGGTCAGGAAATTTTGCGCATGCGCAGACGTACACATTTTTAAAACGTGTATACCTACAGCTGTTAAGTGCATAAATTATATTTGAAAGAACATGCTTCTTAAGCAATTTAATATGTACATTTGATAAAAAAACAACATTGCTTACTACCACCATGGCTGAATAGCTATACTCTTAGTTTCTTACCGAGACGGTCCTGTTCAATCCCTGTGGCGTCTGGGCAGGCTTTCACCGGGTTCTGCCGTTTCCTTTGTCACTCATCATCTCATTCACATCTTCACCTTCATCGTTCAGCCTATGACAGTCCACCAACTTTCTTTGTGCGCGCGTTACAAATTAACTACGATACGTTTCTCTGCTGCCCGTGTGAGAAACGCTTGATATTAGAACTCACTCATTCACTCGTATTTTTGTTTATTAAAGCGCACACTTTTTACATGCATCCCTACTTTGGCAGTCGGCGTAATAATTTAAGATTATTGGTATCTTTGCAACAGTAGCCTTTTTTAATCCTTTAACAAGAAGACACTCAGATGATCCAATAAATATGGAATTGCAAGAAAAGCAATAAGGTTTACGGTTAAAATGGCGCATTGTTTGTTTTATTTATGAATTTTACCCACTGATTACTGAGCTTCGAGCGAAGCATCGTCAAAACGCCCATTGTCCTCTATCGTTAATTTTATCTCACGCAAGTGCTTGTGAGTCTCGGAGCCACCAGAGGCGTCTGTTGTTTGTATACATTTCCTAATATAAATTTGCATCGTTTTGAATATAAATTCAGGCGAGCTGTATTAAGCAAACTTTCTGGATATTTTCATCTTTATTCCTTATTTCTCAGCCTTGGAAATTCAAATGACACAATTTATAAACAAATGTGATGTGTAATCCACACTCCAAAGCCCTTGTCAAAAGTTTCACACGTTTTAAATCCTAAGATATAGTGTGACGTATCTGATATTATATTTATTGGTCTGAATACATTTGCATTTCTCTGCGGTTAGTTTAACATTTATATGAAACAATTTTTCGATCACCACAGCGAAGAATCTCATTTTAATGCAAAGCCTGAAAATCAGTTATCGTAGTAAAGAAAGTACATTCCCTTATTGAAATGGTCATTATTTGTTTTGTGATTCATGAACTCCAGTTTACATACCAAAGTTTATGAATTTGCTGGTTTAAGCCAGCGTAATGTTATAAGTTTGTAATAATTAGGAAATTCATTTCTCAGCTCTTTATTATTTTACCTTTATGATTATATTAAAGATAAACTCATCACTGAGATTTGCTAATGTTCCTCTGGTGCCTAATCAACTTTCCTTTCTGCAAATTCTAATTAGCCCATTTTTTAACTTTACAGATAATTCAATTTTGCTATAAACCTACACCTACTGTAGTAAAAATGGTGTAACGAGTAGAACGAGAGGTCTGATTTGAAGCGTGGAGCACAAAATAGTGATAAAAAATGTTTGGTTTGCTACCCTTGAGCCAAAATAACAAAAAGAGAGGGAGATAGAGAGAGAGAGAAGCCACTATCAACTAATTTCTTTTCGTTGGTACTATTGCAACTAGAAGATTCATTTGAACTTGGCAAGAACTCTTAAAGCTTTTATGTATTTCCTGACACAGGTATCGAAGACATTTTTTGCAACCTCCTCGTGTAGCAATGTTTCAAACATTTCAAAATATGCTCCTCCTTTCTGGCAGAGTTTAGGATAATTAAAAACCTTCCATTTCATTTTCTAAAATAGACCAACAGTCGATACTCCTATCCTTTCAAAGATTAGTAAAACAAACATGGAAGCTGTTGTAAAGTTATCTCAAGGTATTTCCAAAAACTTATGACTGAACTATGTACGTATGCTTTTTTTTTTTTTTTTTTTTGGTTTATTTATGGACGCTCTTTAACATCTCAGGATCATGAACGTCCCATTCAACTCAGGGCGTGAAACGGCCGACAAATTTTGCTCACAGGTCTCTCTTTCAGGCTTGAGGTTCTTTTTCGTGCCGTAAATGTGCGACACGGGACCCACGGCTTTACTTCCCTTCCGAAGGAAGCCACACTTAGGATTTTTACGCCCGAAAAAATCCATTGGTCCTGGCCGGGTTCGAACCCGCGTTCTTGGGTGTAGGAGGCAAGTATGGTAACCACTACACCACCAGGACCGATTATGTATGTATGTATGTATGTATGTATGTATGTATGTATGTATGAATGCATGCATGCTTGCATGTAGGTTATGTAAGTATGTAGGTATGTTATGTGCATGATATGATTTTTGGGAAAGGACCAGCACAAATTAACTTCCTATAAGTAATTAACAAGACTGTGGTAATATTTTCCGTACATTCCCTTTGGCTGGTTTGACCTTTACTTTTCTTTTCTTTTTCTATTTTCCTTTCTTCAACATGTTCCCTTGCCGCTATTTGGTAAAACTGTGGTTTTTCCCTGTTGGCTCTAAAATATCTGTGGTATCAAGTATTGTTTACCTCGACTATATGATGTCATCCTTTCCGTGTAATAAACCTCTTGACTTTCTTCCCTAGCTTAAATTGGTTCTGTATTCTAGAGAGGTGTATTTCTTTAGTCAGTGGCTTCATCAGATGGATTCCGCCATTGCGGAATGCATTCCTTTCTTTAATGGCGCCTCCTGCCTGCGGTTGCTGAAAATTAGGGCAAATTTTGATTTTCTTTCAGTGAACCAGGTAATCTAAGTAATTCACACAATTTAAGATACTATATATTTGCCAGTGTAATGGGTATTGAAGTCATTACTTTTTATACAAGGGTATGAATTCAAATATTTTGTTTGTTCTTTAAGACATTTAATTATAGAAATTCTTTTAAATTGGATTTCAATGATAATTCTCACTCAAAGCAATCAGACACCTATACTTATTTTAATTCATTGTACTTTATTAGCAATATTTTAGTAAAATTTTATTTATGATGGTACACAGTGTCTTTCAATGATCTGTATTGCAATACTTCTGCATCATGTCTTAAAAGAACAAAAAGCTATTTGAATGCAGCCAAGTGCAGTAACTGATAAATATCAATACAGTGTGTGTACTTTACTTTTTAATTGCAATCGTGGGCAAACAACATACCATGAAGCAGAAACTTGATTGCTCGGAACAAGTGTAATGAAAGCGAGAGTGCAAATCTATGGCGCGACGATCGATTTTAAACCCAATACTCCACATTTGTATGCATGGGAAAAGATATTAGTGATTATTTCAAACTTTGATTTGTGATTTTTATAAAGGTTTTCTTTTTCTGGTGGTAATTAATGAAGGACATAATATTTTATATATAACTCTCTTATATATATAATTTTTCGAATTCAAAAAGAAACAGCAATAGATTAGACAAAATACATACAGTATTACACAAAAATATAAATAGACATTGTATTATGAAAACTAGCCAAACAATTTATGTAAACAAAAAGTATATGGAAGACATTTTGAACGAAAAGGAAAACTATCAAGACTTAGAATAATGTTGTGGTCTTTCTACCTATACCTGTACTTTTAATTTTATCTATCAAACCTCTTAATACACTCTTAGGTACCTATGTTGTGAACTCTTGTTTATTTTGAGACCAAAAACAGCACATTAGAAAACATTTTCTTTCCAAACGGGATTTATTATATTTACAGTCGGTGTTATACTGAAATTTAATTATTACTAATTAGTGCTTTGTCTCGTTGTAAAGCAAGCTGTAAATCAACATAAGGCTTTAAAACAATTAAGACATCTTAGGTGTCAAAGCTTAAACCTTATTTCCTTTCCTTTATAATGAAAACTGTAAAATTAAGGAAGTGAACATATGTTTTATAGAATATAATAATGAATTTGTCCCTTGAGCTTTTCAGTAAAAAATAATAAAGTACAAGTGCAAACTATTTTCACCTGTAATTACACTATAAATATTTCATAAATTCTAGGAATGTTCTGACAACTTCTGCAAAATTATTAACATTTACAAATGAGTTTAATTTGAGAAACCGAGAAATTCTGCTTAATAATTACAGTATTCAATTTATTAATTGATACACGCTGTTTACAATTCTGCATGAGAACGTTATAATATATATCCTAGATGGGTTTGTCTGGCACAAGTGTTTGGGAAACAAATATCGAGTAGCTTATGCAACAAGTAAAAAGTTGTTAGTGCTTCGCACGTCACGCGTCATTGCGCTAAATTAGCGGCGTCCCCAAGTCTGGTTAGTACAGTCTGTTTCAAGAAGATTGGGTCTAAAAGCTAAAATATATGTATATAAAGCGTAATATGTAAAAGGACTTATAAGAAATCGGAAAAGGCAATACATATTCAAATTTATCTTATTTGACTTTTTTGTTGCTTTACAGCACTATCTTTATTTTTGTATTTAGAAGTGGCAATCCAGTTTTTATAGAGCGTAATGATATATCATAGGATGACAGCCAATAAAGTAAATATTTTGTCCCAGCCACAAGCAATACAAACCAAATCGTTCTGAAATGAATGCCACATTCTTTCTTAAATCTTAGGATACCAGCTGGAGCTGTATTTCCTAGCTCCAGAGATTAGGGAGAATATAAAATTGTATGTTCAATTTGATAAATCCTAAAACATTAATAAGACATTATCAATATAAATTAAAGCAAAAGCCCCTGAGAATATGATACACACATTTTGTGCAGTAACTCGGGAAAATCATGTAAGTGAAGACCCCGCAAGCTGTGTCCGCTATACAAAGAATAGTAAAGTCATAAAAATTCCAATCCCTAACATACAGCTAGGCTAGGGATGATCTCATGGCAGGGAAGATCTTGAAAACGATGCAACTTGAACAAAGGCTAACGGGACATGTTTCTTACCCGAAAACTACTTGAAGGGGAGATCTGAGGGGAGAAATGAGATAAACAAGCCCAGGAGTTCGTTAGTAGGAAAACTCTTACAGAAATCGGCGCCAAATAGCAGCCTTTTGGGAACGAACCGGGAACCACGTGATTCTTACGTAGCCAACCTAGGAGTAGAACCTAAACAGACACTTCGAGAATTTGAACTCAAAATTAAAAGGACGCACACGAGACTGACCGACTGTGAAATTAATAAAAGTTATGGGAAAGCAGGAAAGCCCCGCAATTTTGTGGAGAACCTTGACGTAGCTTCGTAGCAGTTCGGGCAGGAGCCGTTTTTTTTTGAGCAGTCTGATGATTTTTTAGTCAAGCCCCGCAGTTAAAGGTAGGAGTAGTGTGTGAAGAATCTTGACGCAGTCTCGACGCAGTCCTTGATCAGTTCCTGAGCATTTTGCAAGCAGTTTTGTGAAGAATCTTGGAGTAGTTACGTAGCAGTTGTCGACCCAGTCTTTGATCAGTTGTAGTTAAGCAGGCTGATAAGTTTTTTTAGTCAAGCCCCGCAGTTAAAGGTAGGAGCAGTGTGATCAAGTTTTTAGTTAGGCAGTGTGGCGAGTTTTAAACAGTTTTGATGAGTTTTGAGGCATTTCAGACAGTCCGCAGTTAGCTCCCTTATAGCTCAAACAGTTCGAGATTCTCTTCTGGCTAGAAATTATAACTTAGGTAATTAAAAGAGGTTCATCGTCTCTGCAACTGTAAATAAACAATTCTCAAAAGGAATTTACATATGTCTTGAAGTGAAGGAGAGTGTGTCCCCCGTTCCCATCCTGTCTCCCTGGTAACGTGCATACGTTCCAAAAACTAAAAAACAAATATAAACCCTGAGATTGCAAAAACTATAAACTAGTAATTCATTCTCATGCGCCGGAGCATTGGTTCTGACGTGGTGAACGACACTTCATAGTAGCGGAGCGTTCATCATTCCTCAACGGCACGACCAACGCCAACAGCCGACCCCCCTCCCCCCTTTTAATACCGCTGCATAGCCTTCTCTCACAGCACTTAATTTTTCGCTTGCTAACTTTCAGTTTGCTGAAACAACTGGTTCAAAAACGATTTTATACTGCTTAATAACTGTTCTTGTACGAGCATGCATTAACTTGTGTGTTCAGCTCACGTCACGTCAATGTTAAAATATACATAGCCATTGCAGAGTGTAGCAATCTAGGTGGACAAAAATAATACGTTACTCCAAACTGTTCGAATTTTCTTGACATTTCCTGATACTAATATGTTTAAGGGTACCAACTTTGGATTATTTCAGTCTACAAGAACAATCTCATTGTGGATGCACTCCAATATATACTATCTCTAAACGAAATAATAATAGTAATAATAATAATAATAATAATGATAATAATAATAATAATAATGAATAATTTTGAGCCATATTAGCCTGTTTCATACTGTCTAAATAAATTTGCTAATATATTTTTATGAAGACAAGAAAACAGTTACAACAACCCATTTCTTAGGACTAAAAATATAATATTGACTTCTGTTTGGATCAATGACAACAAAATTAATATTTTAATTCATTATAGCAACTGTGTTACGTGTTTTGATTTACTTAACGAAGCTGTTGTAGTACGCCCTTAAAATTCTATACTCTGAAATAATAATAATTAATTCTAATTTTATCGTATATCTTAAAAGCTAAAATTACATAAACGTTTATGACATCCCGTGGCAGTGCATTTCAGAGACGGACAATGGTTACTGTGAATGATGATAAGTAAAGTGATGATTGGTGCAATGGAAATATTAGTATGAGCGTGTTTTAAGGTTATGAGAAGAAGATAGTTTTTGAAAACAAATAAGGTTGGGCATTCAGATAAAGGGTGTTTAGGTCAGCAGTTAACTCCTTCAATTTCGAGTCATAACTCAGTTTTTGTTTGAGACACCTACAAAAATCCTGTGTCATTGATAATGATCTAACAAATTAGAAAGCATTGTTTTGCGGTTTTAATTATGTTTATATTTCTTTTTCTTTTTCTCTTTTCCATTATTCTAATTTGATCCAAAAATTAAAAAGAAAAAAAAATGATTATAGCCTAGAACACTTTATGAGTGTAAATGTTTCTGAACTCAGCTTGCACAAAAGGCTTGTGAGTAGGTACGAATTGGCCAAAGGGGATTGTTCCGAAGCCGCATCAATTGTTGTATAATTGTGTCAGATATGAGGAACGAAATATAAACATGATTAGAGTAAAGTTATTATACATAATGCAAACCTTTAGCAATTTGATAAGTCACTAAAAGAACTCAATTAGTTGTTGATTCCATTGTTAATTACCCAAAAAGTGTGGGAGTTCTGCGTGTCTAGTGTTATCTCTTTCGACTAGACAGTAACGCACTCTCACGAGATTCTTGGTCATTCTCCAGCGTTGCCACTGTTACTTCCTTACGTGCATCAAATATTGAGCAGAAACTATGCATATTTCTTATTTGTCATATTATTGACTATCTTATATTATTTTAATTAATAATTAAAGAGTAAATTAATAAATTATTTACCCTCGTTTCTACACAGGACCTCTGCTAGCACTTAACATGTATTGAAAGAGATTAAAGAGACATGACGCTTTTCTGGCTAGATTTTAATGCACTGCATTCCTCATGCGTATCATATGAACTGTAATCTTAGTTCCAGGGCGAAGGTCATCAAAGCTTGTCCCGAGGTATTTCTACCCCTCAACTGCAGCAGACATTTTATGGCGTTGGTCCTCTGTGATATAGGGTCATTTAAACGTTATGGTTTATTGAATATTACTAGACGAAAACTTTTAAACAAATACTTTACTACATTCTTCAGGCATTTTCAACAGTTTCGCAATTTAGAATCGCGTCTTTTATTCTCTAGATTTCAGTAATTTTCCGCTCCAGTGTTTGAACTTGCCTTGCACCTTATTCACAAGAGTATATTGTATGCCACAGAGAAGATTTAATGTCAAAGCCAAAAGGTGCGAATAACATTAAAAGAGTGTATACAGACTGCATGAAAGGGAATATCTAAAAGGCTTCGTCGGAAAAAAAAAAAAAAAAAAGAGGTCAAGTTAATTAGGTTAGTCTCTGGAAGCGAGAGGAAAAAATGTTCCATTATATGCTGCTCCAGAGATTCCAGTTTTTTGTCATGTGCAGCCAGCGTGTTCCACTCTGTAAATAACTGTTAACGAGGTCACAATAATTAACCATTACATACTACCTCTATTTTCCTCCATCATTCTTTTTCCGAATCCGTGCACCAAGTCCACCTTGGGTGCACTACATCAGTTTTTTGCACGAACAAACGCAGTATGTGCCAGTTTAATTGACTTATTATGCGGTGTATTTAAAAAAAAATCTCTGGCACGGAAACAACACAGACGATGCCTTTAATTATGAACATTTTTCGAGTAGTGAAGAAGGTTCAGAAACAGTTGAAACTATTTCAACTGCTGTTTATTCTAATTACAGTTGCTGTCTATAACTATTGATATCAGAATTCCTAAACAGAACTGCCTATGACCCCTATATAGTATGACATCACGTATCTCATGTTCTATGCCTTTCCCAATAAATATTCTGATGTAATTGCGGATCTGTTGAATATAATTGGAGGAAAATCATTCCAAAGAGCCGAGATTAACATTAGAAGGTGAGTGGTGTTCTCTTTAGAAACAACCAACTTGGAGGTCAGTGTTCATCACAGTCATGCTGCCTCACTTCTGTTACTGTTACTGCACTTTTTATGACCCTTTCATTTTGAAGTTAATAGCAGTGAAAAATATAACAACTTTCCCTATTGTAGGTTTCCTCAATGATTATCTGGTATTTTATAAATAATAGTGTAATATTGTTAGTTTTAAATAGAAGTTACGTAAACTTTATTCTGAAATTTCAAATCTTGGTATTTTAAATGAAAAATTTAAATATTTTTCATGAATTTGAAAATGGGTATATTATGTTGTTACATACATACTTTCATGAATTTATTATTAGTGTTGAAAAATTAATTGTTTGTCATTAATGGATATTTTAAGTATATTCTTTGTGGAAAATGTTTTATAATGAAAAAAATTCCTCTGAATCATAATTTTAATATAAATTTAATTATGCAGTACCACCTATTCTACTAAGCAATATTAGATTTATTTCAAACACTTAATACTAGTCATCATTATAATACGTTTTCATTGCAGCGTTTAGACAAATATCTTTCTAAGCAAAGTAAAATTTATAGATGTTAACATTATAGTTATAGCACATTTGATGTATAAAACTGCCAATCACTATCGCTAGACTACATGTGGATTTTAAATGTAGCTTTCAGATGTTTCACCAAGGAAAAAAAAAAGCAATGGATTGTTCCAGTCTGCAATAGCCGCTAATAATGTGCATACCAAGAAGAGCATTATACAGGGCTTATGAACCCGAAATGAATAATATTCTGGATTTCTGCGCTTTTTAATGGCTATTGATGTATAGAAGATAAAGCCGAGAAACTATGAACAATGCTAAATAAATACTTGCACTGTATGGCATTTGGTTACCGCATCTGTGAGCAGTCATTAGTAATACAGCTGACATTTCGCATAATGTTAGCTATGCTACTTAGAACTATTTGCTTCCTTCATCCTGATTGACTGAAATTGGCTAATGAAGCACTTTATAAATAGTGATTTCAGATATAGTTGAGGCATATGACATCCTCTATGATCATGTACAGTTTTTATTTTATATTTTTATTGCTTTCCTGACATTTCAATAGCTGAAATATTCAACCCATGCCATCAAGATAGCTCAATCGAATATTTACTCCGTTGCAAAATTTGGTATATAAACAAATACAATAAATTGGATTATCATACATAAAGGGATAAGTGTTGATAGTGGTAATACATATGTACAGCGTTTAACAGAGGCATCAACTGTGTTCATGTAACTTTATTAGTATATTGCAGGATATCAAACCACAAACTTTAACAGAGCTCAATATAGACAGAAAACAAGCTTGTTCTGCAGTGAGGTTATTTGAGTTAGGGGTCTCCAAGCGCGGCTGTTTACTAGAAAGTGCAGCCGCCGCAACAGGAAAATGGTGGACTGAGTCGTGGCATGTGAAGTTACTATTTGAAAATGATGCTCCTCAGTGACAATACATTGCCGATATTTGCGCAGGAAATTGCTGTTAACTTTCATTAGATCCTCAGGTAAGATTCCAGCAGTTTATGCCTGAATTTTCTTTTAGATTTTCTATTGTATGCGGATTATTCTGATAAACTTTTTTTTAAGTTCTCCATTAACTAAAAATCACAAGAAGTCATATCGGAAATGCAAAGTAGGCACAGCTCGCTACCTCGAAAATCCCTCAATACAATAAGATGTGTGATTAGTTAGCCCTGAGAGCATTCGCAGAATCCAACTGAAAAAATGACTGCTGGTATTCAATGTCTATTAATTGCTAGGAAAACAGTTGTCTCTCTTCAATATATTTCACAATCGATAGCGTCAACTGATTCATTTATTCTGTGCGCATTCAAACCACATTTTCAGGAAGGAACGGAATTTCATCTATAATATCAGATTTTTGTTATCTTCGATGTGATAGTGTAGTGAGAAGACGGTACTATGTAATTCAAATCAACCTTCTTCTGAAAATATGACAATTTCAGGAATCCCCAGGCAGCAATCCAGTTACAGACTCGAATTCAATTGTGGGATTGCGTGGTTGCAATTAATGAACTACGGTTATTTTATACATTTTTAATTAAAGTAATTGAGTGACATTTCGTGTTGGGCATTTTGAAGTACCTATTTCCTGAATAAGTTAACGGAGAGAGTTTCTTGTTCGTGTCGTACACTTTTTTCATCTAACTTTTGTTCCTTAAGAACGCGTTTCATGCCATTTGGATCTCTTGTAACATTTTAACAAATTTCCGGAACTTTTTTTAACTGAAACACGTTTTCCAGGGTATTTTCTTGCAAATTGCCTGGGCATTTATCTGCAAAAATCCGATTTCACATGCACATCACGCATGAAAATCCATTCTTCAAACAGGAAGCGGTTTGGTGGTTGTTGACTTCGCCCTGTTGTCTCTGCTTCGTGATAACAGAATCTCAAGGGTGATTTTCGCTGTTTGTTTAAGCCCCGTTCAAAGGACTGGAAGAGAAAACCTACAATTATTATACAATGTAACATTTACACTACATGTAACTTATATACATTCCCAGGTGTTTCTGAAAAGCCCCAGGTATGCTACGGATGATTGTTACCGAAACTGGATGCCCGTAAAATTACATTGTGACATATATTAATTAATATCTTATCTTAAGAGCGGTCTGCATCTGTCCTCGCGTTTATGTCACCGGCCCTCTAATTACGATACGTAAAACTTTCCGCAACTCACTGTCACAAGATACCACTAACCGCTACAAGTTATTCAACTATTTATACAAACGAGCCATCACCAACCTGTACATTGTTATTTACTATGTGGTTCGCGTGCCCATACACCGAATCGAGCATGGAGTATGCTTTAACTGTAACTAAATTACATAAAAAAGTGCTTCGAAACAAAGCGAATTATCTCTTTATATACTGTCAAGAATAATCACTTTTATATGATTTTTGACACAAACGGGGTTCACAGATATACTCGCAAATTATTCGCAGCACTTTAAAAATTTAAAATATACAAAGGGACTGACTCGCTCGCTCAAAAGTGGATTATGTCATAAGGCGCGAAATATCAGCATTTTGATGCAATCAAAGTTCAAATCATATTACTCTCCGCTTGCAGCATGGTCATTAATATACCTAAAGCTTTGCCTTTCGTGTTCACCTTTTGTTACCTTTTATCATTTCATCATTTGAAACTTTCTTCTTATTGTCACTGAATTATTTATTTGAATTAGTATATGAAATATTAACACTATTTTCTAAGCGATATAAGTGATCATAAAAGATTTACAATATTTATTATATTAATGTTACCACGGAGGCAGGCGATGAATACAATTCAAAGACTATATTTATGTAGCGGTTTAACTAACGAAGAATAATTAGCATACAATTTCAAAAAATGAAAGTACCGAGTAAAATATTTAAACATATCTCTAATGTGGTGCTGTGCAAAGATGCAGTATGATGTGGTATTATTTCACAGAAGAAAGTCAACTGCTGCCACAAGTGCAAAGACTGTGGCGTTAAACTGAGCAAAATCAAAAACATTCGTTTGCTAGTAAATCGATTGCTGGTGTGTGTTATTGGTTTGCAGTGAACTTTATTTCATATTGTAAAATAAATAGCATATCTATAAAACTGATAGAATCCAATAAGTTACCTGTTTCTATATCATCGTTTGGAACGTATTGCATGTTGCATTTCTATACAGCTGCTATACCATATTTTAAAACAGAGGCAGTGGGCTATATTTTTTGGTTCTGAAGAAATATTGCTGTTCCTTTTTGCTAGTGTTAAAAATAACCTGTTTATGAAAGTGAAGTTACATGAGTTCAAAGAGAGCAAAAGGGCACACGAAACTTAAATTAACTTAACATAATACATTCTCTTACCATAACAACAGGGAATGCACACATCTACGCACTGATTCTTCTCGTGTACTAATAATAAACGAGGCCCATCCATCGGTTCTGGTGGTGTAGTGTTACCATACTTGCCTTCTAAACCCAAGATCGCGGATTCAAACCCGTCCAGGATCAAAGATTTTTTCGAGCGTAAAAATCGTAAGTATGGCTTTCTTCGGAAGGGAAGTAAAGCTGTGGGTTCCATATCGTACATTTACGGCACGATAAAGAACCTCAAACCTGAAAGAAGAGGCCTCTGAGCAAAATTTGTCGGCCGTTTCACGCCTTGAATTGAATGGGACGTTGATGACCTGAGATGTCAAAGAGCGTCCGTAAATAAACAAATGATAATGATGATGATGATGATGATAATGATAATGATAATAATAATAATAATAATAATAATAATAATAATAATAATAATAATAATAATAATAATAATAAAAAATCCCAACCCTCTCATCTCAGCGATGTTGCAAGCTCTTGCATTTTAACTTTTGGGCAATCTAATACAGAGCTATTACTCCTTTGCTGAATTTAAAGCGCTTTTGTTGGATCAGCCCATCTCGCACGCGATGCCCTTTTATGGCGCCCTTCACAACTAATTTCCAAATTGAATTTTAATAATATTTGAATTTTTTGGAGGTGGCATTTGAATACAGATTTTTACTTTTCGTTTTAAAATCACCGTCCAGCTTAGGAAATGTGTTATAGCGGCATTTTTATTCTGCAATACAGGTCGCTTCCTTGTGATGTACTTTATTGCAATTGCAGTGCAATAAACTACCTAACACGACAGAGTTTCAACAAGACGACATTGGGACACCCAATTTGCCCTCAAGATAACTTCAATCTCAACAAAGCTGAGCCGCAAACAATGAACAAACGATTTATAACAGTCTTACAAAAGGAATGTCCCAAGCTCCTTGTTGTCAGAAGAACGTTCAGTATTATGAGCTAGTAATATATTTTGAGTGCCTTGTGTTGTGATAAATTGTATACTTAACATGTTTTAATTTTTTATTGCGTTTTAAACTTTAAATTATTCAGTTATTAATCGGTTATATATTTAGCATAACTCTTCTTAAAACGGCAAAGACATTATAGCTATAACAGTGAATGGGAGGAACAAAGGAAAACACGTGTGTTTGTTGTGTAATGGTATCGTTTCTATACTTAAAAGCAGTTGTGTAGAACCTTTTTGAGTGAGAAATATAATTTTACACATTTTAATTCTATATTATTATTATTATTATTATTATTATTAGTGGTGGTGATGGTGGCGGCGGCGGCGGCGGCGGCGGAGGCGCCCGCGTATCCCTAGTTATCATGCAAATGTGCCCGAGTACAAACGACAGCCCTGCTTTAGATAATGCTGCACACAATTAAAATAGGCAAGTTTAGACCTAAGTTGTTCACATTTGTTGGTTCAAATGCCACAATCCAGATATTTAACCTAAAAACCCGTGCTTTTTTAGATCTGCAGTTGTCAATGGTAAAATAAGAAGTGGGTTGCTTTCTGTAAATCAGCCCTGAATTGCCTGTGAAAAAGAGAAAACTATACAAAGCAATTCGTTGTTTTGGTTGTGTTTCTTTTATTTTCAGTGGCAAATTCCAATTATTTATTAGTCAAACAAGTTAACGTTTAAGTGTGACAAACTGCAAATAACACTGTTGAAGTATAATTTAGTTGATCACTTGAAAATCATATGCAAATAGATTAGGTTGCGCGGTGTAAATAAGTGATGCAACAGGTCAACAAATAAAATCATGTGTACATTTATAGTGATTTTAATGCTGTGTAAATATGAACAGAAAGGATAATAATCCATCAGTATAAAGAGACCCAGAAAATGTGTAAATAAAATGAAAAATTCACGTTATTTAAACATAAGAACAATATAAACTTCGCAATTATTTAGTGCTGAAAAAAATCATAGTGATAATAGATATAAAACGGTTCTCAATAACACTTGAAAGTAAACATTCAAATGATTTGGAAATTATACTGTTCATCTCTTTGAGAACAATTGCGCGAAAAATTATGTCTGTAATATTAAAATTGACATGCAAACGAACTGCTGAAGAGCTTCACGATAAGCAACATTTAAAAAACAAACGAATGTTGCTTATGCAATTTAGTCAAAGTGTCCTTAAAACGTACTTTTTTTTTGAAAGAATAGATTAGAAATTGCCATTTTAGTCATTCCAGAATGTATTATAGGGTGTAAGGTTAGTCAAAACTAAATGGAAGTGTGAAGTAGCTAAAGATAGCACGCGGAAATATAACCGTAGTAAAGACAAATAGAAAGAAGCAAAGAACATTTCAGGTTTAAGGTTGTTTCATATTCAGTTTACTTGAAACATTCAAAATGTCCAATACATATAGCCAATCTCATTTGCGTGATTTTATTACAGTTATAAAAAGTGAACTAATACATTTATTTGCAATTTTACACAAGAGTGAATAATTATTATGAAATAATTAAATTAAAAACGAATACAAAACGGTTATATTAGTGCATTATGTACTTATAGAAAAGCAATAAATATATATTAAGGGACCCAAATCAGTTAGTTTTATTATTATTATTATTATTATTATTATTATTTATTATTATTATTATTATTATTATTAATTATTATCAAGCAATGTTTGAGTCTAACTACTGATGTATAGAGCACTTTTCATGTATGCAATATTAATTACTAAATATGTACTTATGATTTAATATATCATTGACGGACATATCGTAAAGTCATGAAATTTAGCGCGAGGTGCTCTTATTTCATTCTGATGGTCAAACTCACACTTTAAATTGATAGGTCAAGTATTACACAAAATTTTAATTATAAGGATGCATTTGTTTTAGATATCTATTTGGACATTTAGGCAGAAATCCTCAACTTAGTCATTGTTAGTGTCTTGATTTTTGTAAGTTAAAATTGATAAATATATAAATAGGTAGACAAAGAAAGTTAAATACGTGAGTAAATATATAATATAGCAATTATGTGTAGCACCAACTACTTAGGTTTCTTATTAACTAACACTTTATAATTACAAAAAAAAAAAAAAATGTATTTCGCTTTTAGTTTCTTCTGATAGTAACTAGTAAAACTGGAGAATTCTCACATTTAATTTCAAACTAATTGGTGATGAACTAATTATTTCCACTACGGAATGAATGCAAAGGTTCTGAAAGTTTAGTGTTATTCATTTTCATTAGAAGTGATGCACAATTAATTAGCAATTACATTCACAAATTATATGGTGTCATACACATATTTTAATTCCCAGAAAAAGATTGCATGACGCCCGAAGAAGTCACGTGTGCTTATTTCGATAGAGGAACTGTCCTAAAATTAACATTCTCAGTGTGTACTACATTTCTACCATTAAATACGCTACACAAAATAAGATCCTTTATCGACACAGCTTAATTTTAGTGGAAATTACACCACTCGCCTGACCTGATACAAAACCAATCATTTGAACTACATCTTCCATTATTCTCGTGGTCTCTTGAAGGACACACCTGAAGTCTGCAGCTTGTTGAAGCCGAGAAGACATCTGAAAGGGTTTGTGATGCATGAAAGTGAACTGAACACTCTGGAATGGCTTGATGCTCACAAGGGTTTTCGCTCACAAACTCTCATTACGCACCCTGTAATCTCAGGTTGCGATGGCAGAGATAGAAGTAGTTGCTGCTTGTAGCATCGCGCTAGAGAAGGAAACCCTTTTTTTCCGACGTTAAGGTACCAGTTTGTTTACTTCCTAGAATTGACATCTTGTCTATCGCACATTATGAGTCAGGAAAGTAATATACACTAAATTGGATTGGAAGAGGATGTTTCAGTACTTCAGCCCAGTTTAATGGTTGGCCGTTTGTGTCATTTTTATGACCCCAAAATGTGTCTATGACCCCCCTCCGATCTCTCCAAGAACTTCAAGTCCCTCAGAAGGGCCACTTCCAAACCGTAGAAAACTTTCCAAAACACATGCAAAATACCTCACACCGCGCCAGTCCTCGCTTTCGATTCTGTAACAGAATCAACAGAATGAAATGAGATGAAATGATGGAAGACGGGAAAATTCGTGGAAAGGAAAAATCCACAATAAAGCCCAAAGACAGTATGGCTTCCCCAAGGGATTTGAACCTGGGACCTTTCGAATGCAAGTTGCAAGCATTGCCCCTTGAGCCACGTCGCTCAAAAATGCACTAATTTCATAGAAACCTTTTTCTTTGCCGATATCAATCTGTACTAACCCATGTTTTCATGCTCACTATATTTATTTTGTTTAAGGAAGTTTTTTAACAACTTTAGTATTTAGCTTGTCATTCTATTTATGGAATGGAAGGACCGATAAATTTTGCTCAAAGGCCTCGGCTTGAGGCTCCTATACCTCTAGGTCTACAACACGGAAGCAATATTTTTACTTCCCTTCCGAAAGAAGCTATACTCAGAAGTTTGAGCCGTAAAATCCATCTACACTGGTCCAGTTTCAACCCGCGACCTTGTGTCTACGAGCCAAGTATGGCTACCACCAGACAATCACGACCGACTCCCTCCATTTTTCAATTGGACGTTAATACGATTGTTAACCACTGGCTACATTATAGGCTGTGATGCGTTTTTACACCAGGAAAGAAAAATATTTGAATCGAAGCATTGTTGGCGATAACGAACTCCTATAATATCTGTTTGAATGTAACGCTAATGAGCAACACAATAATATAAAAACATGAAAATTATGTATGATGTGAAAAATGTAATGTTATATGAACTATTTAGAAATATGTAAATAAAATCTGTGAAAAAACGTTCCTACTTCTGTATCTCTTAAATGTTTGCCTTTTTGTGTATAAACTGGTGGAAATTAATTAATTTAATTACTTAAAATCTGGAATCTAGTTGCAATATACCGTGGAATAATCAGCGCTTAAGAAATAGGAAAATTATTGTGTTATGTTGGTTTGAAGATAAAATATCGCGCTCCTTTTGATAAAACAAACATACAAACACTTTAAGGTCTATCTGTCTAATGAGAATGGCACATTTCCTTGCGTCAACAAAATCCTGAACAGAGAATTCTTATTTTCAACAGCAATACATAATAGCTCTGTAGAAGGTACAAGAAAATTAGGGAGCGTCGTTGCGAATTTGTATGCTTGTTGTGTAGCAACTAAATAACTGAAAGTATAGCAAACTGGATCAAATCGTAGCCTTTCAAAGGCACTCAGCACCAAGCAGCCTAATGGTGAAAGAGACTTAAAGCGCCCACGGAAAAAGGCTAATGATCAATAAGAAGAGTTGGGAGCTAGTACTGCATAATGTATCATGTACGAAGAAGAACGGAGCTTAACGCAGACTCTGCAGTTTGAACAATGGCAGCAGAGGAGATAATTTATATGCAAGACAAAAGACTGGCTTATGTTGTTGCTTGCGACACAAATGTAGCATAATTTAAACTTCTTGTTAAACAAGAAACTGTGCCACCGCTAAGTGCATGGAATCTACTGGTAATGTAGTCACAATACAATTGTACTTTATTCCCCTGCCTTTTTCTCAGTTTCTGTGCACATGGCTTCCGTTACAGATTGCTGGCTTAATAGATGACGTTTTGTTAACGGTAGAGGACCTACATAGTTAAGATCATATTGCTTCATCGCTCTTGGTCCTATACGAGTCCTCAATATAACTTGTAACTTAAAACTTCTACCGAACTGCAGTAAAGTATGTTAAATATGAAGTCGAAGTATATTTGACAGTTTATCAGATTAAGAAATTATACATTTCTTGTGACCAATTCACCCTATGTTTAGCATACATTAATGACACGTTAATGACAGATGTTAAAAAATAATCTATGTTTTAGATAATTCCAAATATTTCCTGAGAAATAAATTGCTCTGTTACTTTATGCACCCTGTAATAAAATAGTCCTTGCGGTGCAGTTTCCAAAATTTTGGAAAAATATTTTAGGAAAAAATTCCTACTCTTACTTTGTTGCATTTAGTAGTAGTTTTAAAAATAGATGGAATATTATTTGAGCAAATATATCGTATATTTAATTGTTTTATGACCATTTTTATTTATTCATGTCTCAAGAGCCTCTTTTAAAAAGTAAAAGAGGTTGGTAAAATTTAGCAACGCAAAGAGCAGTTTTAATTTCCATGTGCGCAACAAAAACAGTTTGCTAAAAGCTACTTTGAACTTTTAATTTATCGAACTTAACCCCCGTACGTAGGGCCATATAAACAGTTACATGACGTAGCGTTAAAGTGAAAACAGGGCTAAATAGCTTCGCTGTATAAATCTAAAAGAAATTGACTTAATAATCCGTAAGGGGGAGAGTATTTTTCCATCAATTTTGCCATTTTTCACAGATTCCCTTACAAAAACACAAAGTCATTTTTACATACCAAGTATATTTCGTTATTTCATAATTTTTATTTAGATACCCTGAGGTAATTAGGAGCATTTGTTTCACAAACTTTCAAAAAAAATTATTTATTTATTAAATTTAGCTGACATTTGGCAATTACTTAAGTTTGTCAGCCCAACAATTTATGTTGGGTTTCAAGACGAGAAATAATAAAAGGAAGCATTTACTATCTAAGTGGACTTGATAATGATAATGATCCGGGACACAACTAAGAAAGCCAATGAAGGAATCACTTCATTCAACCTTAACCTCATCTTTCCAGGGCGGATTTGCTACTTCTTGGAGAACTCGATTTTGCTGCTGGTGTAATAACTACTGAACTATAATTTTTATTTATGGTCTGTTGAAAGGAGTTTTTAGGGCAGTGTTATATATTATTCTTGCTAAAATACCCCAAATTATGTAAATTTGTGGCTTTAAAAACCAGAACGAGTCTTCTCTTCTGTCAGTATTTTTGTAGAGTTTTCAAAACTCTAAAAAATTAGTGAATACATATTTTTATTGCTTTAACAAATCGATCCAGAAAACATTTTGGGCCATGTTCTGAAAAGATGGCCATAAATACGGTCAACATCCTCCGGAATGCATATAGTTTGTGGCCGATTAGTATCTTTGGAATATTTGCAAGTTTTTTTCCCACATTAAAATCCCAAGGTAAATATTTAACTATAGGATCAAAGGAAAACAATTCTCAAGTCCGTTAACTAAGCCATCAATAATTAAATTAGTGTTATTCAGCTTCTAAGACATTATGGAACCCATTATCATGTATAATTAGTCACATGGCTTTAGGAACTGACCTTACAGAATTCATATTGCATTTGAAATGATTTACAACCTTGCAAATCATCCGTGGCTACAACAGATCTGAAATGAAATTGCTAACTGACTTGAATCATTTACGTTTAAAGACTAGAATATAGAAAGTACGAAGTTTATAGGTTTTATGTTTTATTGAAAACCGTACACAACATCAAAAATGACAGTGGTATATAGTTATATTCAATCATCAATCATCAAATACAGGTTGTTCAAATAGTCACCGTGCTTTAAGCGCTTGCCAATGACTTCAACATGGGGAGCGGACATTTAAAATGTCTGTATAATCGCACCTACTACAATAGCCAGTTTTGCGATACACTGTATCCTCAGGTAAAACAAAATATTGAAAACCTCAAAACTGTCATACGAAGTCTTAATCACTAAGAATGTAATATGTCAAATATTACTATTTTTTTAGTAAAGAAGAGTTCAAATAACATATAGAAAGCAGGCAAAGAAAGAAGCTACACTCTCATTTCTCCACAATTTAAGCAGAAAAGATACAGACAAGAAGGAACAGTCTTAATGTTTACTTCTTTTCAAATGCATGTAAAAGAGGTGTTCACATTATCCGAGCTTATGTTAAAAGCCATTTCAGTTCATATTTCCACTTTTTTTTTTCTAAAACTGTGGGTCTTAGGTATAATAATAAATGTGATCTAGAAACACACAGCCATTTGCAAACAAGCTGTTTGAACTAAAAGAGAACGGTTTGAGCGAGAGGCATTCATTTGGATGCAATGATAAAGACATGGTTTATATGCCTTGTACCGCGAAGCCTTGAGTAAAGAACAGACGGTGATAAAGAACGTGAATGAGAGAAGCACAAATTGAATCCTCGACACAACAATGCCAGAAGAGTGAAAGCTGCATCGGCGCTAGAAGAACAGACCATCTCTTAAGAACAACTGAAACTGTAATTAAAGTTGGCATGAGTAGCAGAGCGAGGGGATTGATGGAATTCCCCTGTGGCTACCGGTACGCGAATTAAGAAGCAGTTGCTGGGTGTTCTTTAGAAGTAAATAAGAAAGGTGGAATACGAAACGAAGAAAAGTAGCCGAGCTATTTAGATGTTAACACAGATCATAGTTGCATGCTTTGCAAGGATTAACTGTACAGGTTTCAAAGGTGACGGTGAATATTCATAGAGCACTAATTAAAACCCTCTCATGATTAAAAGGATGTTTTTACGGCTGTTTTTTTTAATTTTAAAGAATCATCCAGGACGTTGGGTTACATTTCTGCATGTGAAACAACGAATATCAGGACCTCATTCTTTGAAGTGACTGTAGGTGATAGCTTATTGGAGCAGATAATTGGCTTTGGAATTAAAAATATAATCGTTTTACAGTCACGTAGGCTGAAAGGTTTTACTGTGACGATTTGACGACATTCAAGTGACGGAAGCTGTCATAGAGAAGATACCGTGCAAACGGTGCAGGAACAA